>CM053029.1:534382154-534694072 GCA_028564925.1 Lithobates sylvaticus
TTTTATAAGATGGAAAAACTAATAAAGATTATAATTAAAAAAAAAAAAAAAAGTGTATTGTATTTGTACGGTCTACCCTCAAGTTGCAAAAGCGCTATGTAAACTGTTGGCGCTATATAAATCCTGTATAATAATAATAATAAAATTCACTTGCTTTTGACTGGCCTGCTCTTTCTGCTGGAAGTCTGTTTCAAGTACCAACTACTTTTTTGTGAAAATAATAATTTTTAAGGTTAGTTTTTAACTCCTGCTAGTTTGAAGTCATGTCCCTATGTTCTTGATTTTAGCTTCATAAAAAAAAAAATGACTGCCCTCCTTAACCTTATTCACACCCTTGATGTATTTGAAGGTTTTAATTATGTCTCCCCTTTCCCTTCTTTCCTCAAGACAGTATATATTAAAGTGGTATTAAAGCCTAACATTAACTACTCTTAAAAATGTTCCTTCCCCCCCTACTCATACCTATCCTACATGTGATCTGACCCGGAAGTAGGAGTGGGTACCTATTAAAACCAGGTACCCGCTCCCCCCCCAAAAAAAAGTGCCAAAGGTGGCAATAGAGGGGGGAGGATGCAATCAAGCAGAACTTCCCATATTGGGTGAAGTTCTGCTTTAAGGTAAATGACAACCAGACTTTAGAACCACTTTAAGTTCCTGATGTCTCTCCTGGTATGCTTTATCCCCCAGACTTGTCACCATTTTTGTTGCTGATATCGGGACTCGTTCTATCTTACCAATATCTTTTTGCATCTGTGGTCTCCAGAACTGGGCACTATTTTAAACGGTAAAAATAAAGAAAAAAAGCCTAAAAAAATTAATACAGCCACCACATTTAAGGATTGTAAGCAGTATATTTTTGGGATTTTCGTGTTAAATGCCACTTTAAAGCTGAATTCACACTATTGTGGTGTGTTAATGCACATTATTGTGCATTGCATTAAGGCAGCTCATTCAGTTGAAGGGACTTACTTATCGCACCAAAATACACCAAAAAAATGTGCATAGAGTATTCTTTATAATGTGGCACACCACATTGCATGATAGTGCTTTACTGTGTATTATGGTGTGCTGAAACACAGATGCTCTAGGTGCGATTAGGAATGAATGGCATCCACATTGCGTTAAGGTAATCATTACCGCAGTGTATAGGTGTGCATCCAGTCTAAAGACCTGTCCAAAAATATAAGTTAAAGTGGTGTTGCACACCAAAAAAAATGCATGAATGTTCCTAAAAAAAAGAAAAAAAAATTTCCCCTCGGCGCAGGAAACGCTCAGCTCTGCCCCCTCCCTCTTGTCAATCATCTGGGACACGTGACAGGTCCCAGATGACTGCGCGGCCAATCGCGGCACCGCTCGTGCATGCGCAGGGCCGCTCGCGCATGTGCAGTGGGTGCCCTGGCTGTGAAGCCACAGCCAGGTGCCCACAGTTACAATGCCGCCACCGCCGAGCGGAGGGTGGACGAGCGGGGCTTCGTTCTCCCGCATCGCTGGACCCTGCGACAGGTAAGTGTCCAATTATTAAAAGTCAGCAGCTGCAGTATTTGTAGCTGCTGACTTTAAATTTTTTTTTTTAGAATGGTTACTCCTCTTTAAGGACAAATGTCCACCTAACCAAAGCGCACTTAAAGCATCAATTAAAGACCATTTGACCACTGGTGGCTGTTTTCCATGGCTCAAGAGTCCTTTAAATATTTTTTTAACTACTTAAGGACCGGGCCTATTTTTCAAACTTGTTGTTTACAAGTTAAAATCATTTTTTTTTCCTAGAAAATTACTTAGAACCCCAAACATTATATATATTTTTTTCTAACACCCTAGAGAATAAAATGGCGGTCGTTGCAATACTTTCTGTCACACAATATTTGCGCAGCGGTCTTACAAGCACACTTTTTTGGGAAAAAATACACTTTTTTTAATTAAAAAATAAGACAGAAAAGTTAGCCCAATTTTTTTATATTGTGAAAGATGATTAGATAAATTGAGTAAATTGATACCCAACATGTCATGCTTCAAAATCGCACCCACTCGTGGAATGGCGACAAACTTTTACCCTTAACCTCCCTGGCGGTATGATTATTTCAGATTTTTGGTGCTGAAAGTGGTACCATTATTTTGCATGGAAATTTGTCATTTTTTATTGTAGGCCTGTAATTCTTAGGAATAACTCACTTAAATCTGTCCAAACAAGAGTCTAGTAGACATCTCGGGCACGATAACGTTTGAAACATGAAATCATAAATTATAATATAATAAATAACTATAAATAATTATACCAAATAATAATATAATAATAATACAAAAATTATTCAATAATGCAATCAAATCAAAAACACTTAAATTTGCTTAGTTGCAGAATTGTTGCTGTCATTACTTTTCAGTGTTTGATGACGGATCTCCCCACAAATCACTATCACTCAATTCTGCGAGTGATTCTAATTTATTTTCGCTGTTTTATAGCTGGTCTAAAACAGCTTTTGATGTAAAGGGACGGTTTTGGTTGCTATGGACAATCTCCAGTTTCCAGGCAGAAAGAACAGTTTTTATAATATAAAACTGCATGCAGGGCATTGGACAAACCACTAGGGACAAAAGGGATGTGAAATAATTTCATACAGTAATGTAATCTGTAAGATTACAGTGTACTGTATGTATAGTGTGTGTTTAACTTTTTTAATTCGGTGCCGTTCTCCATCCCTGTGCGTCGTAACGCTCACAGGGAACGGAGACCGGCTCCATGATGAATCGAGCAGAGGACGAGCTGCTCAGACTGCAGGGAGACATCACAGGATCCTGGGGACAAGGTAAGTAACCTCTTCCTGGATCCTGCGATGCGATCCCCAGCCTGGCTCAGGGTTACCGATTTTGGTTCTGAAAATGCACCCCGAGCCAGACTCAGGAAAACCACCAAGGAGGTTAAAATTCTGCATAGGCGACGTTTACAAAATTCTACAGGTTGAATGTTTTGAGTTACAGAGAACTCAGTTTTCATATGCGGGCGCTACTTTTTATTTTGACACTGTTCTTTTAAAAATAAAAATTGTGCCACTTTTATTCCTAATACAAGGAATGTAAACATCCCTTGTAATAGAGAAAAAGCATGACAGGACCTCTTAAAGCGGAGCTCCACCCTAAAGTGGAACTTCCGCTTTTCGGATTCCTCCCACCCTCCGGTGCCACAATTGGCACCTTTCAGGGGGGAGGGGGGTGCAGATACCTGTATAATACAGGTATCTGCACCCACTTCCGTGACAAATTATCCGGACTGCCCCGCCCCTATCCGGAGATGCCCCGTTGTGTCTTGGGAAACACAGTTCCCAGGACACAGCGGGGACCAATAGAGACGCGCAGCGCGACTCGCGCATGCGCAGTAGGGAACCGGGCAGTGAAGACGTTGCGTCTTCACTTCCTGATTCCCTGACAGAGGATGGCGGCGGGGCAGCTGAGAGACGAGCGGTCGCTCGTCACATTCTGCCTACACCGCTGGAACCAGGAACAGGTAAGTGTCCATTTATTAAAAGTCAGCAGCTGCAGTATTTGTAGCTGCTGACTTTTAATATTTTTGGTGCGGGTGCAGCTCCGCTTTAAATATGAGGTCAAAAAGATCTAAGATCTCATATTTACACAAAAATGCAATAAAAGAAAAAGAATGTAGTTTGGAGAAAAAAGAAAAATGTCCCTTTAAGAGCTATGGTCGGAAGTGAAGTTTTAACGCAGCTTCCGCCCTGCAATGGTATGGAGACGGGTGGGGGCCATCTTCCCCTCACTCAGCTCCATGCCAAGCAGGGGACAGGATCCAATCACCTCTGGTAATCGGCGGAGGGCACCGGAGCAAATCTCCTGCAGAGACCACTTTTATCTTAAAGTGGACTGCCCGCTGAAGAAGTGGATACCGGGGTTATGGCAGCTAGCTGCTGTCATAACAACGATATTCCACTTCAAAGAGCCGCCATATAATGGCGGCGGGCGGTCCATAAGTGGTTAATATATAGCTATCATTAAAACAGTAGTTGACACAATGGGGGGGATTTACTGAAATGGGAGAGTGCAAAATCGGGTGCAGCTGTGTATGGTATCCAATCAGCTTTTAACTTAAGCTTGTTCAATTAAGCTTTGGCAAAGCGGGTTCACACTGGTACGACAAACGCTCCGACATTGGGAGCTCATGTCGCATGACGTGTGAAAATCAATGTTTCCCTATGGGAGCCGTCTTAACTGGTCCGACACAAGTCGGTCCGACTTTGAAAATGCTCCCTGCACTACTTTGGTCCGACTTTGATCCTACTTCAGCCCATTGAATATCACTGAAGTCGGATCAAAGTAGGATTGCCGTCCTAACTGATCTGACATTGGCATTCGACCTGTGCTCTGATGATCTTGAAGGGGAACTCCACGTCAAATTAAAAATAAAAACCGGCATGGGTTCCCCCTTCAAGAGCATACCAGGCCCTTTGGTCTGGTATGGATTTTAAGGGGAACCCACGCTGAAAAAACTGTGTGGAGGTCCCCCAAAAATCCATACCAGACCCTTATCCGAGCACGCAGCCCGGCAGGTCAGGAAAGGGGGTTGGGGACAAGCAAGCACCCCCCCTCCTGAACCGTACCAGGCCGCATGCCCTCAACATGGGGGGGGGGGGTGGGTGCTTTGGGGCAGGGGGTGGGCCCTGCGCCACCCCACCCCACCCCAAAGCACCTTGCCCACATGTTGAGGGCATGGGGCCTGGTACGGTTCAGGAGGGGGGGTGCTTGCTTGTCCCCATCAAATGCTGCCACTGTGCCATTAAATGATCCCACTGTGCCATCAAATGCTCCCACTGTGCCCATCAAATGCTGCCAATGTGCCCATCAAATGCTGCCACTGTGTCCATCAAATGCTCCCACTGTGCCATCAAATGCTCCCACTGTGCCATCAAATTCTGCCACTGTGCCCATCAAATGCTGCCACTGTGCCCATCAAATGCTGCCACTGTGCTATCAAATGCAGCAACTGTGCCCATCAAATGCTCCCACTGTGCCATCAAATGCTGCCACTGTGCCCATCAAATGCTCTTACTGTGCCATCAAATGCTGCCACTGTGCCCATTGAATGTAGCCACTGTGCCATCAAATGCTCCCACTGTGCCCATCGAATGCAGCCACTGTGCCCATCGAATGCTGCCACTGGGGCAGCGGATGACAGCGGCGGGCGGCAAGCAGTGTCCTCCATGCTCCTCCATGTCCTCAATGTCTTCTCCCATCCTCTCCTATGATTGGATTCCTGATAGTCCAATCACAGTGCCTGTCGTTTCAGCCAATCAGGTGACGGGTAACAGACCCGAGCACCTGATTGGCAGAGAGGCGGTTCAGTGTTAGCAAAGCGAATATTCATTTGCTTTTCTAACATACTTGGGAGAACTGTGAGCACCAAGCATGGTGCTCACTGTTTACCTTTTTTGACGCCTATTAGAGTCCATGGCTCTAATCAGGTGCTTCAAAAAAAAACCCTACCACTGTAATTCAGGTGCCCGGTGCCTGCAGAGGCACCCGAAGAGGCGCCCGGCGCCTGAATAGGGGGTGGCAGCGGCCGCCATGGATAGATTCATGCAATGCATTAATCTATCTATTGGTGATAGAGGGGGTGGCTGGAGAGACGGGGCGGCGCCCGTGCGCCCTTATGGACACACCGCCACTGTTGAAAATACCCATTGGCTTGATATGCCAAACATTTTTTATGCGTACTTTATACATTTGTGTCTAATTCTTGTACAATAAATTTATATTTTATGACTTTTGTATAATGCCTCATTTAAAGTCCCATGGGTAAATTGGTTATATTGGTTATGTGTATGTTATATATGGGGCATGATACACTAGGCACCTGATCACAGTTCTTTTTTTACAATATTACATTTACTTGTGTCTTGTGTCTTGAGAAAGATGGACTGAGATTCACTGAGACGTTGACAATAAAAACATTGATATTTTGACTTATCTACTGCAAGACCCGTGAGTGCCTATGTACCAGTTTTGGATTTGTATGGATTTCTCTGTGGGTGAGCATCTGGGAATTTACCTCAAACATAGAGTTCCGTGGCTAACCTTGGAACTTTCCATTTACTTGTTTTAAGCTTTGTTTTGTTTTAACATTATCTCAGTGGCTTTTTGGTTTCTGGCCTAGGCCAAAATGATGTCATACATCCCAGGAGTCTTCATAAGCTTTTTTTTCTTTCATCTAGAGGAGGGGAGGAGGGGCTTTCACAGCTAAGTTCACCCACCTGCCTGCATACCTAAGCTAAGGGCAGATGGATTCCAAGTAAAGGGCAAGTAAATGCTACATGAATCCTTACTTAACATGGCAATGACTAGAAATGCTAGGTGTTTTTCAAAGCGATTTCTCAATAAAATATAGCATGGAGACATGGATGAATGGTTGAGTTTGCTTTGAATTATAATAATGAATTAAATAGCGTTTTCAGTTTGTGGTACTCACTCAGATAATGTTAAAATTCCCTTCTAGGTTTGTCTCAAAACTCTCAATTCCACTTTTGCTGGACAGCTTGGTCTGGTAAAGAAAAATTCTAAAATAACAGACTTATGTCCTGTACACACGATAGGATTTTCCGATGGAAAATGTGTGATAGGACCTTGTTGTCGGAAATTCCGACCGTGTGTAGGCTCCATCACACATTTTCTATAGGAATTTCCATCACACAAAATTTGAGATGTGGTTCTCAAATTTTCCGAGAACAAAATCCGATGTCGGAAATTCCGATTGTGTGTACACAATTCCAACGCACAAAGTGCCACGCATGCTCGGAATCAAGCAGAAGAGCAGCAATGGCTATTGAACTTCATTTTTCTTGGCTCGTCGTACATGTTGTACGTCACCGCGTTCTTGACGTTCGGAATTTCCGACCAACTTTGTGTGACCGTGTGTATGCAAGACAAGTTTGAGCCAACAGCCGTCGGAAAAAATCCCATGGATTTTGTTGTCGGAAAATGCTATCGTGTTTACAGGGCATAACTCTCAGGATCAACTGGAAGAACTGGTGAGCTGCAATATAATACATTTTTAGTTTTGGTAGTATTAAGCCATGTTGCCTGCTTAGGCCTTATGTACACTGCTCCTGGTAAATGGACGTTTAGGAGCAGTTGGCCATTTCTTTCAACTGCTCCTGAACTCTCCTCTATGTTATTTTATCAGTACATGTACACAGGGTCGTTTCTATTCGTTTCTAGGCAGTTGCGTTTAGAGGCTTTTTTTGGAACCAAAAAAATGCGTTCAGAAGCTGTGTTTAGAGGCATTTCAAATGCCAAAACGCGGCTAAACATGGCTAAATGCGGATACCCTAAAAGGAAACATTTTATTTATTACTTTTGAGCCTAGAAAATGCTAAAAACACACCAAAAACTCAATTATTACTGTATGCAAGCTTGATATACCATGTGATATTCCCCTCATCAGCCAATTATGCTGTACAATACACAACTTGCATTACTTGACGCTGAAGTTGAATAGGAATTTTACTCACCCGTCAACCATTGAGAATTTAATCTGATGACCCCCACATTGAGCTTGAGACCCTAATGTCTGGCGGTTTCCTTTTTTTTTTATGACCCAACATGTTATAAAGTTTTCCAGCTAGCTAATGAGATTCATACAATTGTCTCTTCCTTCCCCCAGCCTGTAACCCTATATCAATCTCTCACATGTTATGCGAACTAGACGGGGTCTAACCTTTTCCAAGAGAACGTCAAAGGTGGCAATTGACATGCGTGTAAAATTAAAAGATTTTTCTGGTTAATTACGCACCTGAACATACATATTAGAAAAGTATCATGTGGACATGCGATGAGCCATCAATGGATGTGTCCAGTAGCGACGAACTCTGGTCCTCTAATGCAATTTTCTATGTCTTTGGCGCCTCAGCAAAAGCAACATCAGGAGCATTTCCTCACACATGCTCATCATGGGATCCATATTAACAAACCAACCAACAAATAACAGCTAGCTACAAGCACATGGCTTTCTCAGCTGCTACTCACACTGTTCTCTCACAGAATGGCTGAAATAGTTAATAAATACTTGTTTTTAGTGCTTTCTAATAATTTGGGAGGGTCTCCTGAGGTTATCTTTAGTAAACACTCCTGAACGCAAACGCGGCTTGTAAATGCTGCTAAACACACATTTTTAAACATGGATTACTAGCTGTGATGTTCCAGCGTTCAGAAGAGGTTGAGAAACGTCCCGTGTACATGAAGCGTACACACGATCGGAATTCTCGTCGGAAAAAGCTCTGATGGTTTTCCAGACAGAATTCCGCTCAAACTGTCTTGCCTACACACGGTCACACCAAATTCCGACCTTCAAGAAAGCGGTGACCTACAACACTACGATGAGCCGAGAAAAAATGAAGTTCAATGCTTCCGAGCATGCGTCAAATTGTTTCCGAGCATGCGTATGAATTTTGCGAGTTGGAATTGCTACAGACGATCGGAATTTCCGATAGAAACCTTTTCCGTTGGAAAAATTGAGAACATGCTCTCAAATTTTTGCTGGCGGGAATTCGGCCAGCAAAATTCTGATGGAGCCTACACGCAGTCGCATTTTCCGATGAAAAGCTCTCATTGGTCTTTTGCTGGCCGAAATTGCGATCGTGTGTACGCGGCATTACAGTAAATATGAGGCTGGCACACATGTGTTGTTAAGCTCCAATGTAATACATTTTTGTTTTCTGGTCTAATTCTACTTTAACCACTTTAGTTTAGAAGGTTTTACTCCCTTCCTGACCAGATACGGCACTGCATTACTTTAACTGACAATTGCGCAGTCGTGCGCCACTGTACCCAAATAAAATTGATATCCTTTTTTCCCCATAAATAGAGATTTCTTCTGGTGGTATTTGATCACCTCTGCGGTTTTTATTTTTTGTGCTTCAGTGGAACCTAGGTTTGCAAGTAACGTGTTTAACGAGCGTTTTTCGCAAAACGAGCACTGTATTTCTAAAAATCCTAACTCGGTTTGCAAGTGTTGTCTCGCAAAACGAGCAGGATTCAGGGCAAAAGCGATGTGGAGTACCGCTTTTGGCCTGAGGTGGGGGGCACCGGACCCGAACAGCGTCGATCGTCGGCGTTCGGAAATGCACGGAAAGGCCCGAGGACAGTTCCGCTGACCTCGGCAAACCTCGGAAAGGCTAGTCTTTCCAAGGTTTGCCGAGGTCAGCCGAAGTGTTTGCCGGCCATTCACAAAGCTCGGTTCTTTGTGAATGGCCGGCTGTGTTCTGGGACACACACAGTTCCCAGAACACACCATGCAACCTTCCCCAGAAGACAACGCAAGGAGGAAAAGACTGAAGATCACAGCGGTGTAGGAAGTGGCAGATTAGGACGATCTGCCTAACAACAGGCATTTCAGGTAAGTGAAAAAAATTATTTTTTCGATTTATTTATTTTTTACATTTTTAGGAGCATTTTTATACTATTTCTTTTTTTTAGGGTGGCCCTCTACTTTAGGTGGTTAAGCTGTACTGTAAGTAGTAGAAAGTCATCATGTGGAATAGCTTGAAATGAGCAAATCGATTTGCAAGCAGGTGAATTTGGTTAATCTCAATATTAATAAAGAACAAACTTGTAAAAAAAAAATACAGCCATTTTCTAAATACACAAATACAGAAATCTTTCTAAATATTTCCAGGCAAATCTCCGGAGAATTATGCAATTTAGAAGTTAAGGCAATATGGATCCATAGACTGGATTAAAATAAATTTAGCAAAAATATATTTAGCCAAAACATAAATAAAGAGATAAATGAAATAAATACATAAGCAAAATAATGCAAGATTAGGCAATTTTAATTATGTGTAAATGAATATGCTCCTCCTTACATGGAGTCCATAGTAGAACAATTTGTATTCAATTTAACAAATACTGTAATGTGAATGTGTTATACATATATACTGTAAATGATTGTACAACTGTTGGCATCAAAACAGTTACAACACATATGCCCGAATATCAGTCTAGCCACTAACATAAAGATCAGGTGAAACATACACTGTGATTTTGTGAACAGAGAAGCAGGCTTAATCGTAGACAATCATATACAATAATTTGTAGATTCATTACAGCCTGTATATCTTGCATGAAGTGCTGCCATAAAACTACCAATGGCTGCGCTGTATTAATAACGGTTTCTTATTAGGGTCTTGTAGATAATTCCAATGACAGTGCAATTTACTGTGTAATGGGTATTGGGTCAGTGCCCCACCCTGACCGGCAAACTGCTGCTGCTGTCCATTTAGGTCTCTATTGTTCTCCCTCCCTCTGCTGACCACAAGCAATTCCTACTAGTGTAATCTCCGGAGATTTCTGCCTCCACAATGGGGGCAGGGCCATTTACTGCGACTACCGGATAATCGTTTACAGGATCCTTTACTAACACAATGCTTTTCAAAATCTGACATTGTCGGAACAGAAGCAACAAAATGCACAAACTATGATTTAATAATCTGCATTGTCCTGGCTTCTTGCTGCCCATATAGAAGATAAAGCTGCTCATCGGAGATATATAGCTGGTGATGTCATGTTCTCAATCGCTTTATAGAACACAAGACCCTGAATATATATCTCCTGTGAATTTCAGATGGGCATGGTACTAACTTTGCAATTGTAAAACTGAAAACCTTCACGTTTCCTTTTTGTAAGATGAAAATTAATCCAAAACCAGGTTCTTCATTGACTCATCCTGCCATATGTATGTATTAGAATTGCTGCTAGCACAAATAATGCTTACTACATAGAGCAGGGATATGCAATTAGTAGACCTCCAGCTGTTGCAAAACTACAAGTCCCATCATGCCTCTGCCTCTGAGTGTCATGCTTGTGGCTGTCAGAGTCGTGCAATGCCTCATGGGACTTGTAGTTCTGCAACAGCTGAAGGTCCGCTAATTGCATATCCCTGACATAGAACAAGGCAGAGCGCAGTGATAAAGTGCACTGTGCAGTAACCTATGGCATGTATTACCATTTATTAATTTAAAGTGATCTGAACACTGGAAGGTGATGACTACACTTTGCACAATACTTTGCCTAACGAAATGAAAATTCTGTTTAACACTACCTGCATTTAAACTGGCCAGCAAACGTAAAGAGCGCTATTTTAGCTGACAATTGCACACGTGCAATGTTGTATCCAGACAAAATTGATGTCCCTTTTTTTCCCCACAAATAGAGCTTTCTTTTGGTGGTTGTTGATCACCTCTGTGGTTTTTATCTTTTACGCTATAAACAAATAAACTGCAACAATTTTGAAAAAAAAAAATATGTATATTTTTTACTTTCTGCTATAAAACACATCCAATAAAAATATGTAAAAAATCAAATGTATTCATCAATTTAGGCCAATATGTGTTCTGCTACATATTTTTGGTGAAAAAAAATTACAATTAGCGTATATTGATTGGTTTGTGCAAAAGTTATCGCATCTACAAACTATGGTATATGGCATTTTTATTTATTTATTTTTTATTAGTAATGGCGGCAAGTAGCAATTTTTAGCGGGACTGTGACATTGCGGTGGACAAATCAGACACTAAGTGACACTTTTTGGGGACCAGTGACACTAATACAGTGATCAGGACCAAAAAATGCACTGCCACTGTATAAATGACACTGGCAGGCAAAGGGGTTAACATCAGGGGCGATCAAAGGGTTTAGTGTGCTCCTAGGGAGTGCTTTCTAACTGTGTGGGGGATGGACTGACTGGAGAAAGAGAGACATCTGTGTTCCTGATTAGCAGGGACACCAGAGCTCTCTCTTCCTCTGTGACAGAACGATGGTCTGCCTTGTTTACATAGTGAAACCGCCGTTCTGCCTCCCTAGCGAACAATTGCGGGTGGCCAGCGGCCATCGTGGCCGACGGACACGCCGATTGGACACAACGGAACCCAAACCCAGAAGACAAAAACATGTACAGGTACGGTGTTTCGCGCAGCTGGGACGCCCTGCCGCAGTAAATGTGCTGTGGGTGGTCCAGAAGAGGTTAATAAAAGTAGATAGATTTCATAAATAATAAAACAATGTATTAACCTTAACTGAAGTTCCCCTTTAATTTCAGTGCAAAAAGAAAATAAACTTTTTCTATATGATCATACCTCCCAATTTTCTGAGATGGGAATGAGGGACACCTAGTAGCAACAGTATGTAGGCATGAGACACACCCCCTGCCACACCCCCTTAAAGGAGAATTATACAAAAAAAAAAGATTTGTTAAAACCATAAGTGCTTTTTTTTTTTTACCACTATTATTCCTTTATATTGGCTCTTGAAATATATATATATTAAACCAATATATTTCAAACCAAAATATTGGACAAATGAGGAGTAAAGAGGGACAAATCAGGGACAATCCCTTGAAATCAGGGACAGTAGGGATCTATGTACGATTGAACACTTGTTCTTAAAGTAGTTGTAAACTATTACGTATACCTAGTAAAGTGATTGGCCTCAGGTGATACTCAAATGCCGCGTACAGACGATCGAAATTTCCGACAACAAATGTTCGATGTGAGCTCGTTGTCGGAAATTCAGACCGTGTGTATGATCCATCAGATATTTTCTGTCGGAATTTCCGACAACAAAAATTTGAGAGCTGGATCTCAAATTTTCCGACAACAAAATACGTTGTCGGAAATACCGCGCCTGCTCGAAATCAAGCAGAAGAGCCGCACTGGCTATTGAACTTCCTTTTTCTAGTCCCGACGTACGTGTTGTATGTCACCGCACTCTTGACGTTCGGAATTTACGACAACATTTGTGTGACAGTGTGTATGCAAGACAAGTTTGAGCCAACATCCGAAGGAAAAAAATCCACGGTTTTGTTGTCGGAATGTCCGATCTTCTGTAAGTGGCAAGAGATTAAGAAAATCCTCCTACATATGTTGTACCTGTGTATCTGCGGCCCTCTCATCTCTACATCAATTGAAAGTCCAGAATTTACACAGCTTTTCTGAGCTATCAGAAAGTAGGAGGTGGAGATCTGCAGTCGCACAGCATAGAGCAGGGAGCAGCTAATCTGAGGCTTAAGTGAAGGGAATGGACACACTCTCTCTATACACTTTCACAGAGAAACATGTACAGCTGAGGCTGTCAATCACTTGCTGTGTTCTGTAGGGGCATCTCCCAGGATTGTCTAGTGTCGGCATAGACTGTCGGGCAATCAAATTACTGATGCACTTTAAATCAGGAAAATATTACATTAGCCACTAGATGGAGCTAACAATCATAGCAAATAAGTATATATTTTCTATGATCATCGGCTCCATCTAGTGGCCATAAATCTGTATTTTTCTTACTCACTTAACGCTATATGAATGAAGCATATTTGACAACATAGACTAATAACATTTGAATTTCCCCCTTCTCATAGAACATATTTACACACAGTTTCAGATGAGCAATAGCTCTACAATTTATTTTTATTTTTTTTATAAATACAACCCTCCATTTTTAAGGTTCCCATGCCTCTAACTATCAGGTATGTGTTCTGGAAAAAAAAATGAAGAGGTGTGGCAACTCCTTCTGCCTATGATAAAAGAGCAGGTTAGAAACAGAAAACACATTTCTCAGGTTTTCCCTATTGTATTCTCACCCAATATAATGCAGAGTAGTGAGTGTACACAGACACACATTTGCTCGGTGTCACTCAGTTTCTCTGTGTCAGATCCAGTGCCTCCCACATTGACTCTACAAGAAAAAGAGAAAATGGGTAACTGTTTTTTTTTTTTTTTTTGTGATTTCAGTATTATATTTCCCTAGTTTCCTTCCTGAAAAAACATAGCAGAAAGTCTTGTGTGAAAGTCTCAGCAAAATAAAGCGTAATAATGAGCATATTTCAGCAATCCAGGGCTGACATTCGCATTGCAAGGTGGTAAATTTCTATTCCCCCAGTGTGTAGTGAATTAGGAAAGGGGTCCTGTTAGTTCACTGACCTCCAGTCAGCAGGACACATGGGATCCTGCTTCTATTTATTAGCAGAGGCAAACTACTCTAATAACAAAGTGCTATACTTCTTAAAGCGGAACTAAACTGCATCTGAGCACCACAAACTGAAAGTGCTATTCAATTCATTTTTAATATTCAAAGCACACACACCCATCAATCCATGTCTCCAAGCCTTACTTTGTTGAGCTATCGCTACGAAAAACATCATTTCTAACTGTGGCCATCTTGAGTAAGGGCAGATGATTAATGCAGCATTTACATCCTGGAACCCATCTGCCCTTAGCTCAGGCATGCAGGCAAGAAGTAGTGCTTTGCAGAGAAAGCACCTCCTCCCCTCCTCCGGATGAAAGAAAAACTGAGTCCTGGGATGTATGATATAATTTTGGCCTAGGCCAGAAAGTGAAAAAATAAAGTACATATAATATACCTTCCTATCTATTTACTAAGGCTAGCAGCATAGGAGTAAATTTTTTTTAATGTTGATTGAAAGAGTTATACTGCATATACTGTATATACGCACCAAAGCTTAACTCATCTCAACAGGGGAGACCCGTCCATTAAGGGCGCATGGTTGCCGCCCCCTCTATCCACGCCACCCCCAATATGGATAATGGGGGGTGGCGTGAATCTATCCACCCACTATTCATGAATAAAAAACTGATGTTGCGCTGTCCTCAATAATGTGAAAAATTAAACAATAAATACCATAATCAACATAATAAATACAAACGTGAACGAATAAATGATTATTATTTCTAAATGTCCATAAATTATCAAATGGTAATAAAGTGGCTACTACAGTGAATAGTAATGCCACATACACACGGTCGGACTTGCCAATGGGATAACCTCCGTCGGCATTTCCGACAGAAACATTTAGAACATGTTCTCTATCTAAGTCCGTTGGAAATTCCGACAGAAAAAGTCTGATGGGGCATACATACGGACGGAATATCCGACCAAAAGCTCCCATCAGACTTTTTCTTTTGGAAATTCTGAACGTGTGTACGTGGCATAAAAGTTATGAATAAGTAGGCCTAGTGAAAACAACTTGATTTCATAGGCGGTGCAATGAAGGTGAAGGTGCTCTACTTATTACACACACAGAGGGTGAAGTAAAAAGTGATTGGTGTCTTCTTATAGTGTATATGACACCTCCGTGCTCACAAGTCTCTGACCTTGCTGCTGGAAGGTTACAGCATTGGGTAAATATCAGGGTACCCTGATGAAGTCACGTGGCACGTGACGATACACGTCGGGATTGGGCAGCAGACTAACCAGAAGTGACGTAGGAGTACGAGCTCGCCTCTTGTGTACTATATGTCTTTCTTTATTGTTTGAAATGTGAGTACATATATGTTTTTCTAATAAAATACTATATAAAACTATAATACACTATTGGAGCCCCTCTGCTTGCATATTACCTCACGGAGGAGACCAGGTGGACATCCCTGAATTACACCTAAGGAGGTATCGCCACACACCCCCTAAGACAGCGTTTATCAAAGAGAGATCCCTAAAAGCTAAGTGGAAGCACAAGGATCCCCCATGAAACATATTTACCCAATGCTGTAACCTTCCAGCAGCAAGGTCAGAGACTTGTGAGCACGGAGGTGTCATATACACTATAAGAAGACACCAATCACTTTTTACTTCACCCTCTGTATGTGTAATAAGTAGAGCACCTTCAACTTCATTGCACCGCCTATGAAATCAAATTGTTTTCACTGGGACTACTTATTCATCACTTTTACTATTCACTGTAGTAGCTACTTTATTACCATTTGAAAATTTAAGACATTTAGAAATAATAATAATTTATTTGTTCATGTTTGTATTTATTATGTTGATTATGGTATTTATTGTTTCATTTTTCACGTTATTGAGGACAGTGCAACATCAGTTTTTTATCCATACACTTAGAGCCACAGATTTGCTTTTCGGTGTTTGTGGCAGGCTTGTTCACTTTAAATGATTTTTTTGATAGCACAGGCGTACCATTTACTTATTTTTAGCCCCTATTCATGCGTCCGGCCCATTTCAGGACACCAGGCGCCTGAATTACAGCAGTTTTTTTTAAGCACCTGATTAGAGCCACAGGCTCTAAAAGGGCTTCAAAATCGGGTGGACTCAGAGTGCCGGACATTGCCTTTGGACACCCACCCGGAATCGCCTCTCCACCAATAAGGAAGCACAGGTCTGATACGTGTTTATCGATTGGCTGAAAGGTCAGGCGCCGTGGTCTCAGAAGAGAGGAGGAGACAGGAGCCAGATGCCCGTCGCAGCCTGATCCCCTTCCCCGATGTGCCCGCCGCTCCCCGCCGCCGTGTGCCCACCGATCCTTGATGCTGTGTGCTCGCCAATCCCTGATGTCGTGTGCCCGCCCATCCCGATATGCCCATTGATCCCCACTGCCAATGGGGTAAGTGCAGGTGGACTGGCAGACAGCAGTGGGGGGTTTGGAGTGCCGCGGGGGGGGGGGGGTTGTTTGACACCCCCCCCCAAACAAAAAATCACCAGCCGCACTGCATCTCAAACTGGGTTCTTGAACATGACAATGAGGTCACTGTACTCCAATGGCCTCCACAGTCACCAGATCTCACTCCTTTGGGATGTGGTGGAACAAGAGATTCACATCATGGATGTGCAGCCGACAAATCTGCACAACTGCACAATGCTATCATGTCACTATGAACCAAAGTCTCTGACCAAAGTTACTGACCAAAGTCTCTTCCAACACCTTGTTGAAGCTATGCCACGAAGAATACAGACCCTTTTGAAGGCAAAAGGGGGTCCAACCCGGTACTAGCAAGGTCTACCTATTAAAGTGGCCAGTGAGCGTATGTATATACAGTATCTCACAAAAGTGAGTACACCCCTCACATTTTTGTAAATATTTTATTATATATTTTCATGTGACAACACTTAAGAAATTACACTTTGCCCCACAGATGCTTAGTAGGGTTTAGGTCTGGAGACATGCTTGGCCAGTCCATCACCTTTACCCTCAGCTTCTGTAGCAAGGCAGTGGTCGTCTTTGAGGTGTGTTTGGGGTCGTTGTCATGTTGGAATACTGCCCAGCGGGCCAGTCTCCGAAGGGAGGGGTTCATGCTCTGCTTCAGTACGTCACAGTATGTTGACATTCATGGTTCCCTCAATGAACTGTAGCTCCCCAGTGCCGGCAGCACTCATGCAGCCCCAGACCATGACACTCCCAACACCATGCTTGACTGTAGGCAAGACACACTTGTCTTTGTACTCCTCACCTGGTTGCCACCACACATGCTTGACACCATCTGAACCAAATAAGTTTATCTTGGTCTTATCAGACCACAGGACATGGTTCCAGTAATCCATGTCCTTAGTCTGCTTGTCTTTAGCAAACTGTTTGTGGGCTTTCTTGTGCATAATTTTTAGAAGAGGCTTCCTTCTGGGACGACAGCCAGACTAATTTGATGCAGTGTGCAGCGTATGGTCTGAGCACTGACAGGCTGACCCTCCACCCCTTCAACCTCTACATTAATGCTGGCAGCACTCATACGTCTATTTCCCAAAGACAACCTCTGGATATGACGCTGAGCATGTGCACTCAACTTCTTTGGTTGACCATGGCGAGTGGAACCTGTCCTGTTAAACCGCTGATTGGTCTTGGCCACCATGCTGCAGCTCAGTTTCAGGGTCTTGGCAATCTTCTTATAGCCTAGGCCAACAATTCTTTTTTTCAGATCCTTTGCCATGAGGTGCCATGTTGAACTTCCAGTGACAAGTATGAGAGAGTGAGAGCGATAACACCAAATTTAACACACTTGCTCCCCATTCACACCTGAGACCTTGTAACACTAAGGAGTCACATGACACCGGGGAGGGAAAATGGCTAATTGGGCCCAATTTGGACATTTTCACTTAGGGGTGTACTGCCAGCGGTTTAGACATTAATGGCTGTGTGTTGAGTTATTTGAGGGGACAACAAATTTACACTGTTATACAAGCTGTACACTCACTGCTTTACATTGTAGCAAAGTGTAATTTCTTCACATGAAAAGATATAATAAAATATTTACAAAAATGTGAGGGGTGTACTTTTGTGGGCCACTGTATATATGTATATATACTGTATATATATATTATTTATATATAAAAAAAATTCATGTTACGTGCATGTATGCTGAGTAATGTGTAAGCAAATACCTTTCAGGTATTTGTTACCACTTACAGAAATCACAGTACCCTTCCTGTCTTTTTAACAGTGTATGTGATTTTTGTTCAGGAAATTACATTCATTCCAAAATTCAGTGTTAACAGGAAAGAAATGTTGAAATAATTTCGAATGACATTCGTCAAGTCATCAAATGAGAGAGAATTTTCGTGCGAATGTTTGTACAAAAATTTGTATGAATGGTCATTCAAAATCTACTGGTGTGTGGACAGCTTTAATTGCTGTCCCAGAGATAACACTTTATATAAATCTTGATGCCCGTGCTGCGTTCACAAATGTCTGGCACAGATCAGCTCCTTTTGCAGCCTCTTACCTTGAGTTACAACATTGCAGTCTTATCATGGTGGGGTCATGGGGGAAAGAAGACTAAGAAAAAGCTTCCTTCTTCCTGCAACAGACTGTTATCATCTTCTAAACCTAGGCAAAGTCACTTGACTGAAGCTCAAGAACAGCTTTTTATAGCATATGGCCGGACAAAATTAAATTTTTCTTGTTTTGAATTAAGTATGTGTAGTACTCTCTAGTGCAGGGGTACCCAACCTTTTGAAGAGCGAGGGCCACTTAAGTGACTTAGTAACCAGCCGTGGGCCACAATGAGTGAAGCGGGCGGATGACAGGTCCGTGTCCACTCTGCATATGCAGAGTGGACACAGACACAGCCCACTCTACTCTATGGGCCCTCTGATCCGATCAGATGGAAGGGGACGGATCCACTTTTGTTTTTTTAGCAGATTGGATCTGAGGTAGGCGGGTGTAAACGGACACAAGTCTGTTTTCATCTGCTGCTCCATAGAGGTGAATAGAGGGTCTGATTGGGTTGGAGCGATCGTGTAAAAGGGGCCTAAGGCCGCTTTTACACACATGGTTTGTGGTCTACCCACACTGCAGGTGCAGCACAGTTCACCTGTGGTTTTCCTGTGAGTTGCTGCACTTTGCCATACAATTCTATTATATCCTGCAGGTTTGGTGCACTTTCTGAAAGCGCCCCAACCCGCAGGTAAAACCAGAAGTCTATGGCTCAGTGCAGGTAACCCGCAGGTGCACCTGCGTATCAGTTTGAAAGCTGCCCAGTAACCACTGCAGAACAGATATGCTTTTACATAAACTGTGATTTTAGTCATTCACAACAATGATGCTCTGGGATGGCGGGTCGGCAACCTGCAATTTGGGCTTGACAACCTGCCATCCCAGGGCAAGAGGTCGCGGGCCACATCAGAGAGGTCCGCGGGCCATATGTGGCCCCCGGGCCACTGGTTGGGCACCCCTGCTGCAGTGTGTGCTACTAGTAGTGAGAGTAGATAAACTATACTCATGTTACATGATGAGTCTGTAATTGGGCCAGGGTGTCAAGAGCTCAGGTTGCCGGCCCTTGCTGTACGGGCCGAATTTCCAACTATCTTCGGCCAACCTAAAGTGGAACTAAAGTTCTGCTGTAACAAACAGCCACCAGACAGGCTTTTCCTGCAGAAGAGGCATGCTATTCTTTCTAGCCTATTCCTATTAATCTGAACGATTTTGACATTTGTAAATTTGTTTTGTGAAGATCCCCACACATTTACTTATTTGAATTCTGTGGCACGTAGTCACTATGACCTGTGAATAGGCACTGCTGTGTCACACATTTCACAGAGCCTGTGTTCCGTCAGATTAGATGACCCGTCAGATTTCATCACGGAAGTGACGTTCCATCACGGCCATCTTGGTACACCCCGCACTCGCCCACACTAAGCTTACAGTCTGAAGTCGCCAAGCAGATATCTTTTTACACCCACCGAAGTCTTTCATTTCACATGTACGTGAACGAAGTACGTGACACTGTTTTGATGTTGAATTTTAAAGCCTGCTGATCTTACATGTTTGCTAATCTGACAGAAGATTATAATTCCACATCAAAACAGTGTCACAAACTTCTAAATACTGTATTTGACAATATTGTATAAGCTGAGTTTAGTGGTAAAAAAAAGTGTGAAATGAAAGACTTCGGTGGGTGTAAAAAGATGTCCGCTTGGCGACTTCAGACTGTAGGCTCACTGTGGGCGAGTGCGGGGTGTAACAAGATGGCCGTGACGGAACATCACTTCCGTTACAAGTTTTAATGGGTCGCCTAATCTGACGGAACCCCTGCCTTCTGAGGGGAGGAGTTTCAGGAGGCAGAGTAAGTAAAGAAATCACTGCTTGTAGGCAGCGAAGTACCATAGAATTAGGGTTGCCACTTTTTCTTCAAGCCAAACCCGAACAATCTAGCGGCGCACAGTACATTTTTTTTTGTTTTAATATACACTATAGGATTGTAACAGACCTGGGACACTTTTGGGCACTCCAAAGAGAATAGTAATGCAGCGCACATAGTGCCCATTCCTGTCAAGCCCTGTTCCAAGCCATATTCCTGTCTGAACAATATGTCTGGGTTTCAGGTGGACCGAAACCATACCTCCCAACTTTCTGAGATGGGAAAGAGGGACACCTATCAGCAAAAGTATGCAGGTATAGGACACACCCCTTGCCACGCCCCCTTAAAGGAGAATTGTACAAAAAAATAAGATTGGTTAAACCCACAATTGCTTTTTTACCACTACTCTTCCTTTATATTGGCTTTTGGAATTTACAAATGCAGCAATTTAGAAATCAGATGAAATGTTTAGCACTGAAAAACACTTTTTGATAGATAAAAAGTGCATTTTATATATATATCTATATAGATCAGACCAAAATGAGGGACAAATGAGGAGGAATGAGGGACAGAGGGACTTTGCTCCAAATCAGGGACAGTCCCTCGAAATCAGGGACAGTTGAGAGGTATGTCGAAACCCGGACACATGATTCAAAACCCGGACGGTCCGGGTGAATTCTGGACAGGTGGTAACCCTACATGGGATATGTAGTCCTTAGAAATTTAAATTAAACAGAAAAGGAGAAGCTGTAAAGCATGCAGGAGATCTAGGAAATTGTGGAAAGAGATGATTAGCAGAAAGGCACCAATCCCATGAAAGGGGATTTTTCTAGTAAGCTGATATTGGATTGTCAAATATAACTATTGTTTGTATTGTTATTACAATGCTGATGTTGTAAAATTAAAGTGTATGCTGTGGCCATAGATTTCCTTTTAATGTAAACAGTATGTTTCTGCATAATCACACCCACATAATCATATACAGGAAGGTCACATTTTCTTATTCTAATAGTCTTGGTATATGTGTGTTTATATATGTTAAAGTAGCGTTGTTTCTTAAAAGCAAGCCTTATTTCTAGAGCTTTTGTACGTCTATAGCTCCCTCTATGCCTCACACTCTATAAAAGCAGATATATACTGTAATATGTAAAATACACAGAAGACTATGCTGGATGGTCTCATGTCATATATAAAATGAAATATAATTCAATCTTTTTTTAACAGCTTTTGTACATTCAGGTGCTCTTTTTACATTTTAGGTAAATTGAATGTTTTTTTTATTTAGATCACCATATATAAATTTACAAAAAGCACACTTAAAATGCACAAGAATGCAGCTTTCACAATTCAGAACAGGATCAGAAATGACTTGTTAAAATGAATACATAGAATTTTATTTTTTTCACATTTTAAAAAGGAATAAGTAATGCAATATGTAGTACACAGATTAAACTACAACAGAATATTAAACTATAGCTGTATATCTAGTTTGTATTTACTATATATTTATTTGTTTTGGTCTTTTATGCCAGTCACATACATAGATTTTTTCATCCAACAAGCCTCTGAGTACATTGTCAGGGCCATCACAGGTTTTAAAACTGCGAGAATCTGGCAATTTTTTTTTATTTTTTAATTTTTAAAAGAAGATAAATTTTTTACCACAAGATGTATGATGTTTGTACTTCAACTCATGCACGTCATTGAACATTACACTCATTTGTTGAAAAAATAAAAAAATAACTTCCTCTACAAGATCTTGGAGGTAGGCTCTTTTTTTGGCAGTTCCATTACAGCACATGCACACGATGAGGCACAAACGTTACTGAGTGAGGAGCCTGAGAAAAAAGAGCAAAAAGACAGGTAAGTACTGATAGCTTTATCATTTTGAATTAACCACTTGACCACTGGGCACTTCAACTTTCTTCCTAACCAGACCAATTTTCAGCTTTCTGTGCTCTCACACTTTGAATGACAACTACTCAGTCATGCAACACTGTACCCATATTAAATTTTTGTCCTTTTTTTCCCACAAAAAGAGATTTCTTTTGGTGGTATTTAACCACTTCCCGCGAGCCGTATGCAGAATGACGCCCGGGAAGTGGTTCTGTTATCCTGACTGGGCGTCATGTGACACCCGGCAGGATAACATGACGGCGCACGCCCGTGGAGGCGTGCAGTGCAGCAATCGCGAGTGCGGCGTGTCAGTCTGAGACCCCGCATCTCTGATCGTTATAAGAAGCCTCAGTCAGAGGCTTCTTACCACGTGATCAGCTGTGACCAATCACAGCTGATCATCGTGAGAACCAGGAAGTGCCAGTATATGGCAGTCCTCAGTTCGCGCTGACAGGGAGAGCCGATCAGAGGCTCTCCCTGTCAGAGGGGGGTCTGTGCTGATAATCAGCACATTGATTATCAGCACAGCCCACTCAGATGTGCCACAACACCTCAGATGTGCCCCCTCAGCTGTCAGTCAGTGCCCCAATTAAAACACAGCTCACAGTGCCCATCAAAGTGCCAATCAGTGCCCATATCAGTGCTAATCAGTGCCCACCACAGTGCCAGTCAGTGCCCATCCCAGTGCCCAGCAGTAAAACCTGTCAGTACCTCAACATCAGTGCTGCCCATCAGTGCCACCTGTCAGTGCCAATCAGTACCGCCTATCTGCCAATTAGTGCCGCCTGTCAGTGCCCATCACAGCCACCTGTCAGCGCTCATCACAGCCGCCTGTCAGTGCCCATCAGTGCTGTCAGTCAGTGACAATCAGTGCCATAAATCAGTGCCCATCAGTGTCACCTCATCAGTGTCCGTCAGTGAAGGAGAAAACAAAATTTTATACCCGAAACAAAGAAAAAACTTTTTTTTTTCAAAAAATTTGTTCTTTTTTATTTTGTTTAGCAAAAAATAAAAACCACAGAGGTGATCAAATACCACCAAAAGAAGGCTCTATTTGTAGGAACAAAATTATAAAAATGTTGTTTGGGTACAGTGTAGCATGACCGCGCAATTGTCATTCAAAGTGTAACAGCGCTGAAAGCTGAAAATTGCCTTGGGCGGGAAGGTGCAAATATATCTGGTATTGAAGTGGTTAATCACCGCTGGGTTTTTTATTTTTTTGCGCTATAAATCAAAAAATACAAAAAATTCTGTAAAAATAAAAACATTTTTGGTTTCTGTTAAAATTTATTGCAGAGTATTGGCAAGTATTGGCAGAGTATTGGCAGAGTATTGGCGAGTATTGGCAGAGTATTGGCGAGTATTGGCGAGTATTGGCAGAGTATTGGCAGAGTATTGGCATAGTATTGGCATAGTATTGCACAGTATTGCACAGTATGGCATAGTATGGCAGAGTATGGGCACTGAGCAGCACTGTGGGCTGGATCTGTAGTGCCCACAGCGCTGCAAGCGATCTCTCCCTCTCTCCTCTCTCACCGATCAGTACAGAGAGGGGAGAGAGGAACCGGCGTCATTACATTGTTTACAAGTGATGCTCCATCATTTGACGGAGCTATCACGTGGTAAACGGCCACTATCCCACGGACCCGGCGGTCACGGATGTTCCCGAGTGTGCGCCCCAGGGGGCACGCGGGACCGCAATTCTGTAAGGATGTCCCATGGACGTCCAATCAGAATAAGCCAACCGCGCTGTAGCCGTCTTTCTATGGCCTCGTCAGCATGTGGTTAAGGGCCTATTCACACCTAACAGCATACTGAATTGAAGTGCGGTTCCTGTGTGATTCTGTGCGATGCGATTTTCAGCCTATTCATTTGAATGAGCTGAAATCGTACTGGATTGCATCATAAGTAGTACATGCACTACTTTTAACCACTTGACCTCGGAAAGATTAACCCGCTCCCTAATGACTAGGCCATTTTCTGGGATATGGCACTGTGTTATTTTAACTGACAATTGTGTGGTAATGCAACACTGCACCCAAAAAAAAATGTATATTTTTCCCCACAAATAGAGCTTTCTTTTGGTGGTATTTGATCACCGCTGCTTTTTAAATTTTTTTGCAAAATAAACAAAGACCAGCAATTTAACAAAAAAATATATTTTTTTTAATTTCTGCTATAAAACACATCCAATACAAAAATGGAAATAATCTAATTTCTTAATAAATTTAGGTCTATATATATATCCTGCTACATGCTTTTGGTAAAAAAAATCCCAATAAGCGTACATTGAATGTTTTTTGTTTTGCAAACATAACAGCTACAAACTATGGGATATATCTATGGAATTTTTATTTCTTTTTATTTATTTCTTTTTGTTATACTACTACTGGCAGCGGTCAGCAACCTATAGTGGGACTGCAATATTGTGGCTGACAATCGGACACTAACTGACACTTTGTGATAACCAGTGACACTAATACAGTGATCAGTGACAAAAAGTTGCACTGTCACTGTACTAATTGGCGAAGTATTAAACTATTCATGGGATTTTTAAGATACAGATACTACTAAATAGATCCAAGAGTTATATTTAAAAGAAAAACATTTTATTTTAACATGGGTAAAAACATGTTTTACAGCAAGTACATGTAGTACAGTCCTTATGGATACAGCAAGATTGATGTGGTTGCCAACATGTTTCGCCCTCAACCTGGGCTTCTTCAGGGGCTGCTGCCCACTTAGAAACAAAAGCCTTCCCAGGAACTAAGGTAGATATATCAAATGCAGTCAATGAAGATTCAGGGATTCTACAAGCGCCACAACAAGCCAAGTACTGCAGGTGTGTCAGGGCTTGGCTCGGCCCTTCCTTCTCTGAGCTGGCTGCTCAGATGTCGGCTAATTGCCAGCTCCTATCTCTCCACAGTTACTCAGCTGTTGATATCCTGCTCGTCAGTGCTGCCAACTTAAGCGGTCCAGTCCAGAGGATCTCTGCCTTCGCCTTGGTCAACATCACAGAAACTATCTCCTGCGATCCTGTTCAAGACTTGTTGACATCCCTTCTGGCTCCAGATCCTGCTTGCTGTTCCACTACATTGATCCATGACTTCTGGCTTGGCTGACTATCCGTTCCGGTTACTGAACTTTGACTATGTTTTGACTCGTTTGTTCTTTTTACTTTTATTATTAAACAAGTGTGATTTAACTGTACTTCTGTCTCGGCCTGATTTCATGGTTTCTGACAAGGTGACCATAGAAGGCATTTAACCACTTGCGTACTGTGCACTTAAACACCCTTCCTGCCCAGACCAATTTTCAGCTTTCAGTGCTCTCGCACTTTCAGTGACAATTGCGCGGTCATGCAATGCTGTAACCAAATGAATTTTTTATCATTTTGTTCGCACAAATAGAGCTTTAGTTTGGTGGTATTTATTCGCGACTCCGTTTTTTTTTTTTTGCGATATAAGTGAAAACATAGCGAAAATTTTGAAAAAAAACAATATTTTCTCCTTTCTTTTTTAAAAGAATTTCAATAAAATCAAATTTTGTCATAAATTTAAGCCAAAATGTATTCTGCTACATGTTTTTTGTAAAAAAAATTCCGTTAAGTGTATAATAATTGGTTCCCGTGATCACGGACATATGTACGCAAATGACCATGTACAGGTGTGTGCAGGTGATCACGGTCATATGTGTGCAGATTATCATTGGCACATGTTATTTTACTGGGACATATGTGAGGGACATGTGTTTTTATTATTTGGGGACATGTGTGTTTTGGGGACATGTGTGTTTTGGAGACATGTGTGTTTTACTGTGGGGACATGTGTGTTTTTCTGTGGGGACATGTGTGTTTTACTGTGGGGACACTACACTGGTGATCAGTGAGTAAAAAAAAAACAGCTAATACTCACTGATCACCAGCCGGCTGCAGCGATCCGCTCTCCTCTCCTCATCGACGACTTCCGTGTTTGTTTACATCACATGACGGCTGTGATTCGACACGGCCTTCATGTGATCAGGAGGGCCAATCACCGAGCCCTCCTGCCGATCCGAGATGCGCAGTGTCCGGGTGACACGGCCGCATCGGGATCGCGCCGCTGCGCGGGCACGCGCGCGCGCGATCCCTCTACTTCTGAAGGACGTTCAGGAACGTCCATTCAGAAGTAGACGGCTCCCACCCGGCCGTATATGTACAGTCCGGGTGGGAAGTGGTTAAGGACCAAAAAAAATGGTTTGCAGAAACAAGAAATACCCAGGGACACAGAATTTCCAAAGCAGGACACTTGTTTGTAGAGCTAAACAGCCAGCTAGAAAAAGACTTAATTTGTACATGCTGGTAAAATAAACCAACATCCAAAAGCAGAGGCTTCATACTGGAAAAAAAAGAAATCATCTGTATTTATTATTGGTATTTATATAGTGCTGACAATTTACGCATCGCTTTACATACTGCCCATTCACATCAGTCCCTGCCCCCAAGTCTAAGGTTCCTACCTCACATGCACACATACAGTTAGTAGCATCAATTTAGACAGGAGCCAATAAACCTACTAGCATGTTTTTGGATTAAGGGAGGAAACTAACTCAAGCACACTGCAAACTCCATACAGATAGTGTCCTGTTTGGGGTACAAACCAAGGACCCAAGTGCTGCAAGACATACTGTGTTACCCACTAAGCAACCATGCTGCATTAAATGGACAGTAATGCATGGCATATTTGACACATTGTGCCATGAAAATTCTCTATGCCTTTGTGAATTGTTTAGATACTCTGAGCTAAAAGGATACTGTGAGGAATTCAATATAACATGCACCACTTTTTTGGCAGTATGGCTTTTAAATAAGCCCCTACCACCGGTGTGGTAGTTTCAGGCAGTTCCTAGTAGAACCACATTCACAAATGGCACTATGGCTGCACCAAATTTTAAAACAATTACTTCCAGTTCAAAGGCTAAGAAAACCGGAGGTAATTAAGATTAACTCTACATTGATTGGCATGCAGGGACAGGCAGAGTACCTACATCTATTCGATGCATAGCAGGGCGGCCTGCATACTGACCCTACTTTCCATTCCACTCAGGCTTCATGCCTGTGCAGGTTGATTTTATCTAAAGACACACAGATTGACTGTGTCAGGGGAGAGAAAGCACATGTGAGGGGGTTGAACCAGAGAAAGAGCGTGCTCCTCTGATAGTGAAAGTGAGCAGTAACAGCTAGGAGTCACTTAGCAACTTCCTTAGCAATGGTCTGAGAGTTTTCCAGTCAAGCTTCATGAGTTACGTAAAAGGCCTACACATATCAAGGGCATTATTCAAATTTGGTCAAAGCTGCACAGTTTGTTTTTGTCTACAGATTCCACTTATCTGTATAGGCATTTTTTTTGTAAAGGTGAACTAACCCTTTAGAGCCGGTTCACACAGGGGCGACCTGGGATCCGACTTCAAGTCGCCCCAAGTCGCGCGGTTGAGAAAATCAATGGAAGTGAATGGAGCCGTCTTAATGTACACTACTGAATTCGCTCCGACTTCAGAAAAGGTTCCTATACGACTTCAATCCGACTTCTAGGTGACTTGTACCCAATGATTTCAATGGAAGTTGCCTCCAAGTCGGATCCCCTGTCTTAACTGAAGCAACTTTCCAGGAAGTAAAAATTGTTTTCTAGGCAAACCCCTCCCTCCTACAGAGCTGATTATTATGTGATTGGCCACTGTCAAAGTCCCCTGTCCTGGAGGCAACTTCAAGTTGCCTTGTAAGTTGCCTCAAGTTGCGCTGTGATTCATACTCAAGTCGTGTCCAAGTTGCCTCCCAAAGTCGCGCTGGAAGTCGTGTTGCCTCTGTGTGAACCGGCTCTTAGGCCTTCATGTTTACATTGGAAATAAAGCTGGTAAGATAAGGACATATGGACTGCATGTTGTACACCTCAAATCTGGGACTTGAAGTCATGGTCTTTATTGGTGTATTGCACTGGCAGAATACAAATCCAGCACCCTATTTCTGCAAGGCAGGGTGAGAGCAATTGTACTTATTTTTACAGCAAATTAAAAAACCTTTGAAAATGTTTTTACCTGCATAGATTTTTGAGCTAGGAAGCATAGTAAAGATACCATAGGGGGTAATTTAAAACATTAGGGGGAAACTCCAGGATAACAGCTATACACACTGAAGAAATACATGTATTTTGACTTTGCCAGGAACAAAATATTTATTGTATATACCAGCCTGTTCATTGGTCAGTTCAATCGCATTATGACTTCTATCCAATTAGAATCAGAAAGCATAGCTCCCAACTTTCCCCATGCTTGAGCAACCTGCAGGGCACGCGGCGCGCTCTGTGATCAGCTAGTCTATGAGACTTGCCTGATCACAGATCGGAGTAAGGGGTCGATCCCGTCCCCTTACCACATGATCAGCTGTCAGCCAATGACAGCTGATCATGTGATGCAAACAGAACCGGTAATCGGAGGGAAAAAAAAGCTGATCAGTGGTGGCTGCGAGAGAGACATCAGTCCCGATCTTGGAGGTGTCACCAGCGTCACCTACCAGTGCCCACCAGCGCCACCTACATGTGCCTACAATACCACCCATCAGTGCCCACAGTGTCACCTATCAGGGCCCACAGTGTCACCTATCAGTGCCCACAGTGCCGCCTGTAAATCACCAATCAGTGCGTCATTACCAGTGCTGCCTATCAATATCACCTACCAGTGCCCATCAGTGCCACCTACCAGTGCCCATCAGTGCCACCTATCAGTGCCCATCAGTGACATCCATCAGTGCCACTCATCAGTGCCACCCATCAGGGACCATCGGTGCTGTTTTATCAGTGCCCATCAGTGTCGTCTTATCTGTGCCTATCAGTGTCACCTTATCTGTGCCCATCAGTGCAGCCCATCATGAAACTTTTATTTTTTCAAAAATTTCTGTCTTTTGTTTGTTTGTTTAGCAAACAATAAAAACCCAAATGGTGATTAAATACCACCAAAAGAAAGCTCCATTTGTGTGTAAAAAATTATAAAAATGTAATTTGAGTACAGTGTAGCATGACCGCGCAATTGTCATTCAAAGTGTGACAGCGCTGAAAACTGAAAATTGGTCTGGGCAGGAGGGGGGTTTAAGTGCCCAGTAAGCAAGAGGTTAAGTAAAGTGGTTGTAAAGGCTGTAGTTGTTTACCTTCATGTATTCTATGCATTAAGGTAAAAAACATTTGGTGTGCTGCTCGATCCTGCGATATGCACAAGAGCTTCGGCTGTCCCAGGTCTCTCTCTCCTCATTGGCTGAAACAGCATTGGGAGCCATTGGCTCCCACTGCTGTCAATCACAGCCAGTGAGCCAATGAGGAGAGAGCGTGGGATGGTGGCGAGTCGTGGCTCTGTGTCTTATTGACTGCACGCACCAGTGCCCTCATAGCAAGCAGCTTGCTATTTAGGGGCACTGGTCAAGGGGGAGGAGCCAGGAGTAAGGGGGCGAAGAAGGGGGAGAAGAAGAGGATCAGAGCTGCTCTTTGCAAAACCATTGCACAGAGTAGAAAAGTATAACATGTTTTCTATTTGAAAAAAAAATTTGAACCTTTATTATCACTTTAATACTGTGTATATTGCTGTCTGCCTGAAGTTCCGTTTCAAGCAAAATTATTTTCCTTCAGGTTACGTGATCATTTTAATACATTTCAAAACGTTAATTCTCCCGCTCTAAAAGACTTTGGTCTGGCTGCACCTAGAGTATGCTGTCCAGTTCTGGGCACCAGTCCTCAGGAAGGATGTGCTGGAAATGGAGCGAGTACAAAGAAGTGCAACAAAGCTAATAAATGGTCTGGAGGATATTAGGTATGAGGAAAGGTTTGCGAGCACTGAACTTATTCTCTCTGGAGAAGAGACGCTTGAGAGGGGATATGATTTAAATATACAAATACCGTACTGGTGCCCCACAATAGGGATAAAACTTTAACAAGACTCGTGGGAGTTTAACAAGACTCGTGACCACTCATTAAAATTAGAAGAAAAGAGGTTTAACCTTAAACTACATAGATGATTCTTTACTATAAGAGCGGCAAGGATGTGGAATTCCCTTCCACAGACGGTGGTCTCAGTGGGGGGCATCAATAGTTTCAAGAAACTATTAGATAAGCACCTGAACGACCGCAACATACAGGGATATACAATTTAATACTGACATATAATCACACACATAGGTTGGACTTGATGGACTTTTTTCACCTACTATATACTGTAACTATGTAACTATGTATATTTTAATATCTATGGGTAGAATGGCCAAAATGGGCAGAAAGGCCTGGATCTAAGGCAGTACCCTAGTTACAGTGCCTTGCGAAAGTATTCGGCCCCCTTGAACTTTTCAACCTTTTGCCACATTTCAGGCTTCAAACATAAAGATATATAATTTAAATTTTTTGTGAAGAATCACCAACAAGTGGGACACAATTGAGAAGTGGAACGAAATCTATTGGATTGTTGAAACTTTTTTAACTAATAAAAAAATGAAAAGTGGGGCTTGCAAAATTATTCGGCCCCCTTGCGTTAATACTTTGTAGAGCCACCTTTTGCTGCGATTACAGCTGCAAGTCGCTTGGGGTATGTCTCTATCAGTTTTGCACATCGAGAGACTGAAATTCTTGCCCATTCTTCCTTGAAAAACAGCTCGAGCTCAGTGAGGTTGGATGGAGAGCGTTTGTGAACAGCAGTTTTCAGCTCATTCAACAGATTCTCGATTGGATTTAGGTCTGGACTTTGACTCGGCCATTCTAACACCTGGATACGTTTATTTGTGAACCATTCCTTTGTAGATTTTGCTGTATGTTTGGGATCATTGTCTTGTTGGAAGATAAATCTCCGTCCCACTTTCAGGTCTTTTGCAGACTCCAACAGGTTTTCATCCAGAATGGTCCTGTATTTGGCTGCATCCATCTTCCCCTCAATGTCAACCATCTTCCCTGTCCCTGCTGAAGAAAAGCAGGCCCAAACCATGATGCTGCCACCACCATGTTTGACAATGGGGATGGTGTGTTGAGGGTGATGAGCTGTGTTGCTTTTACGCCAAACATATCATTTTGCATTGTGGCCAAAAAGTTTGATTTTGGTTTCATCGGACCAGAGCACCTTCTTCCACATGTTTGGTGTGTCTCCCAGGTGGCTTGTGGCAAACTTTAGACGAGACTTTTTATGGATATCTTTGAGAAATGGCTTTCTTCTTGCCACTCTTCCATAAAGGCCAGATTTGTGCAGTGTACAACTGATTGTTGTCCTATGGACAGACTCTCCCACCTCAGCTGTAGTTCTCTGCAGTTCATCCAGAGTGATCATGGGCCTCTTGGCTGCATCTCTGATCAGTCTTCTCCTTGTCTGAGCTGAAAGTTTAGAGGGACAGCCAGGTCTTGGTAGATTTGCAGTGGTCTGATACTCCTTCCATTTCAAAATGATTGCTTGCACAGTGCTCCTTGGGATGTTTAAAGCTTGGGAAATCTTTTTGTATCCAAATCCGGCTTTAAACTTCTCCACAACAGTATTACGGACCTGCCTGGTGTGTTCCTTGGTCTTCATGATGCTCTCTGCGTTTTCAACAGAACCCTGAGACTATCACAGAGCAGGTGCATTTATACAGAGACTTGATTACACACAGGTGGATTCTATTTATCACCATCAGTCATTTAGGACAACATTGGATCATTCAGAGATCCTCGCTGAACTTCTGGAGTGAGTTTGCTGCACTGAAAGTAAAGGGGCCGAATAATTTTGCACGCAACACTTTTCAGTTTTTTATTTGCTACAAAAGTTTAAAATATCCAATAGATTTCATTCCACTTCACAATTGTGTCCCACTTGTTGGTGATTCTTCACAAAAAAAAATTATATCTTTATGTTTGAAGCCTGAAATGTGGAAAAAGGTTGAAAAGTTCAAGGGGGCCGAATACTTTCTCAAGGCACTGTATATCTACAATATATTTATTTCCTTATTTTAGTTGCATATATCCATCAGTGAGAGGTAAAACCCAAAAAGGCTCTCTGGGGTTCTTGTTTTTCTTAAAAGCTTTCCTATTGCCCAGGCTTGTGCACATAATCCTCTTTTTCTTTACCCAACAAACTCAATGTTCCAGTGATTGTCAGATTTGGTATTTAAACTCCTGCCCAACATGTTACGTTAGGAATCACTGTGAATATAAATCATCTAATGAATAATGAAGAAATCAATCAAGTGAGATTGTGCAAACATATAACATGAATATGAGAGTACAGTATTATCATGAAATCAGCCATACAGTTTGCTTGCTTTGCCCTACATGCTGCATGTCCATTCTTACATTCCCTGGACAGACTCAGCTTTCAGGAAACACAGCCAGGAAAGGAAAAAGGAGATCAATACATCGGCTGTTAAATTAGAGAAAAGACTGTCCACCTAGGTTAAAGAAGACCTGGAACATCCTTGTGTTCATTACATACTTGTATTATTTTATTGTATTTTACATTTGTAATCCTGCTATATTAAAGCGTGTTTGGTGACTGATATTCAGGAATGTAACCAGCATCTTTTAGTAGATTCACTTAACACTATAGACAAGCAGACAGATTTCTACATAAATAATATTCAGACTTTGAAAGCTGGTAAAATATTTGCTAAGATCAAGAGCAAATTATACCATTTTGATTTGAGATCTTATAATGTTGTACATATGCATAGCTCTCAACTGTCCCTGATTTCGAGGGACTGTCCCTGATTTGGAACAAAGTCCCTCTGTCCCTCCTTCCTCCTCATTTGTCCCTCATTTTTGTCTGATCTATATAGTTGTATATAAAATGCACTGTTTCCCAGTGCTAAACATTTCATCCAAATTGCTGCATTTGTAAATTTCAAAAGCCAGTATAGAGGAATAGTATTGGTTAAAAAAAGGACTTGTGGGTTTAACTAATAATTTTTTTATATACAATTCTCCTTTAATGGGATGTGGCAGGGTGTGTGTCCTATGCCTACATTCTTTTGATAATAGGTGTCCCTCGTTTCCATCTGAAATAATTGGGAGGTATGCCTATAAAATATAACAGCATATACTGATATAATTTATTTAAAGTGGTTGCTGTTCTGTCCACCAGACGTCTATGCTGATTATCTTTACCTGTGTTGTTAAATTTACATGTAAGATGTGTTATTTACATAAGACAATCATATGTGGTGTGCAGGCTCCATCTAGCATTCTTTTTTAGTATTTCTTCAGTTGTTCTGTTTATTTGATTTACTATGTGTAGTTAAGGAAGTTGTTAGTAAGCAGGGAATTCTGGGTAGAATCTTCAAAGGAAGTGAAGAAGGCACCATTCTTTGAGAAGATACTCAGGAAGCAAGACATGTATTTCTCAATCTATCGCCATCACCCCTTAGAGAACTTAAAATAGTAAGTTTTTACTATTTCATCCTATATTGTAGATAATTTTTTTCTGTAATGTATGCTGTAATAGACATGTGCGATTCATTTTTTTCGTTATATTCGTTCATTCGTTATTGTACGAATGAACGAACGATTCGCTAAAAATTTTAACGAATCGTTCGAATTGAATGAATCCGAAAACAACGAATATCCGAAAAAAACAAATTAGAAACGAATCTACAAAAGAAGAAAATACGAAAAACGAAAACAGGAGCAACGAAAATCAAAATGAACGAAAAAATTCGTACATTCGTAACTTTTTTTTTTTTGTTGAATTGGTAATTTTCTGTGTCCCTTACAATGGCGCTGCTTAATGTGCCTCTAATGGATTGAACGAAAAAATTCGTACATTCGTAACTTTTTTTTTTTTTTTGATTCGTAATTTTCCATGTCTCTTACAATGGCGCTGCTTAACGTGCTTCGAATGGATTGAACGAAAAAATTCGTACATTCGTAACTTTTTTTTTCGATTCGTAATTTTCCGTCTCTTAAAATGTAATAATAGCATACTCATTACATAAAATTATGAATTATGCTCCGATTACGAATCTACGAATGTTACGAAAGTACGAATAAATACAAATGCGTCCGAATTTCGAATAAACGAATAAACGAAAATTAAACGGAAAAACGAATCAACGAAAAAAATAACTCTTACGAAAATACGAATTGTTACGAATACGAACACCGACGACTTACGAATTTACGAATCGTTACGAATCAACGGAAACGAAATAAACGAAACGAAAATAAACAAATTTTTCTGTTGTGCACATGTCTATGCTGTAATGTATGCAATATTGTACTTATTGAGGTCTAGTTCTGTTATTTTGTAGTTTCACCTGACTTGTTCTAATAAAACTGAGATCAAAGAAATATGGTATCTGCAGTTTATGGGAAGGTTTAGCTATATGTCCTTGAGACAGAACAGTTGCAAACTCTTAAATATACCCAGTAAAGCAACTAGCCACAGGTAATAACCAGAGATGAAACAAATCCTCCTATATACGTTGTACCTGTTTATCTGAAGCATTCTCAAAGCAGGGGGCGGGAGCTGAAGTTACACTCTGCAGAGCTCAGTATGGAGAGCTGATTGGAGGGAAGGAACACACATCCCCCCTTCACACAGCACACTGGAACAGAGCTGAGGCTGTCAGTCAAAGGGTGTGTGCTGGAGGTCCCTCCCCTTTCATCTTTTTTCTCTTGGTGTCACAAAAACTTGTCAGAAGTGACTCATGCAGTTAGCAGAGAAATGAGTTAGCACACATAAATGGCACTTAGTGCTCCTCTCACTTTACCTTATTTATTGACTGACCGACACTACACTCGGAACTATGGATACAATATATATGCGTCAAAAGATTTTTTGTGGACTGCCAATATTACTGTCATGGTTCCCACATTGGAGATTTGCTCTGCTCCCACAGTCGGCAGGGACAACTCTATCTCAGTTCCCGGGATGGACATTCTCCAGATGGCCCTCTGCCCTTAGCACCCCATGTAACACTCTGAGCTGTTTTTATATATTTGATTGCACCTACTTCTGAGGAAGTGAAGTGTATTCCACGAAATGCATCGAGGAAATTAGGCTGTAATTTCTTGTGTCAAACCATATCTCTACATGTTGATTTTACATGAATATTTGTTATTATGCATTTAGTTTCTACAGTATCTAAAACTTTCATGTAACCAGCTCTGAGTTCTACATTCCCATGTTCAGACATCCCAACCTTCAAAAACTAATTTCAAGGAGGTGCAAACTCGTGCACCCTCCACCTTCTACCCACCAAATTAACACAACTAGAGGATGATCAAATCCACTAGTGGAATAAGTATACAGAGGTTTACTTCTTCTGACAGTTAGTAAAGGAACACTCTAGCCATCATGAGCACTTTAGTGATTTTGAAGTGGTCATGGTGGTAGGAGTCAGTATGTGAAATGCAGCCTGATCAGTGCCCAATAAATGCAGCATTACCAGTGCCCATGAAATGCAGCCTGATCAGTGTCAATGAAATGCAGCCTTACCAGTGCCCATGAAATGCAGCCTTACCAGTGCCCATGAAATTCAGCCTTACCAGTGCCAATGAATGAATGATTTGTATAGCGCTACAATGCGAACCGAATCGCCTCAAGGCCAATGAAATGCAGCCTTACCAATGCCAAAGATATGCAGCCTGATCAGTTCCAATAAAATGCTGCCTTGTCAATGAATCGCAGCCTTATCAGTGCCAAAGATATGCAGCCTGATCAGTGCCAATAAAATGCTGCCTTACCAGTGCCAATGAAATGCAGCCTTACCAGTGCCCATGAAATGCAGCCTGATCAGTGCCAATGAAATGCAGCCTTACCAGTGCCAATGAAATGCAGCCTGATCAGTGATTTTGAAGTGGTCATGGTGGTAGGAGTCAGTATGTGAAATGTAGCCTGATCAGTGTCCATGAAATTCAGCCTTACCAGTGCCCATGAAATGCAGCCTTACCAGGGCCCATAAAATACAGCCTTACCAGGGCCCATCAAAAGCAGCCTTACCAGTGCCAATTAAATTCAGCCTAATTACACAGATCTCTGTCATGGACCTTTGATTCGAATACTGTAAGGCCACTGTAAGGCCCCTTTCACACTGGGGCAGTTGTCAGGCGGTACAGCGCTAAAAATAGCGCCTGTACACCGCCTGAAAAAAACGGCCCCATTCACTCCAGTGTGAAAGCCGGCGGCCTTTCACACTGGAGCGGTGCGCTAGCAGGACGGCAAAGAAAGTCCTGCTAGCAGCATCTTTGGAGCGGGATAGGAGCGGTGTATTCACCGCTCCTATACCGCTCCTACCCATTGATTTCAATGGGACACCGCGGTAATACCGCGGCAATACCGCCGCAAAGTGCCGATACGGCGGCGCTCTGCGGGGGAATTTAACCCTTTTTCGGCCGCTCGCGGGGGGTAAAGCCGCACCGCGAGCGGACTAATCCCGCGGGCAAAATGACGGTAAAGCAGCGCTAAATATAGCGCTGCTTTACCGTCACCGCGGCTCCCGCCCCAGTGTGAAAGGGGCTTAACAAAGTCCGGTTTCCTATGATACACGTAACACTGAATCAATGTACCGGCAATGGATCAGTGTTCTGTCTATCTAGGAGGCAGGACTTTGTTACAGTCCTCCTCACACAGACTGGTCTTCTCTGGTGAAGACGTCATCACATCCAGCCACCAGGCGGGTTCCCCTACTAGTGCTGGTAGACATTTACAGACTGAGCTGCACAGTCTAACTCACTCACTCTGTCTTTCACAGCCATCGGGGATGGATGAGAATCCGCCGCCATGCTGCTCTGTCTTCTGTCTGTGGCTGAGTGACATGCTTAGCCGGGAAATCCCCCGGCACTCGCAGGTGTCAGGGAGCCACAGACAAATGCGGGAGACTCCTGCACCTCACGGGAGACACTTGGGATGTCTGCATGCTCATGTGTTATGATTTTACTTATTGTGATGTACATGTCTCATCATATGTATCTTTGCAATTTTCATGATACATTATTAAGTTTTCATTATCCTTTCTGGTGTCAATGTAATACCATTCTGTTTATATGTTTCAGCCTACCAATTGTTAGTTGCGCACCTCATCCAAAGTCCCAAACCTCTTCTTTTCTTATAGTGCTCTTAATTGAGACAAGTACACACTATACAGGGTTATGCTTTGTTCGGTTTTCATGTCTAAGGTTTACAACCATGTTAACATGGCTTTTTTTTGTCAGTGTGATCTTTGGTAGACAGTATGACTGTGAAGTTTAGGTCTCATACACAAAAATAGCCAGGTGTAAACCTCATCATTCACCTGAGACATTAAGATGAATGGGTGCAGCACAGTCTTTTATGTGCTGATTTACTGAAGGAGTTGAGAATCGTCACTGAAAAAATGTGTGAATACTGACTTCAATTATAAACTCATTTGAAAAGCATCTGCATATGATTAGGTAATTGAAAGAGAACAGAAATGTTCTTTTCACTTAATTGGATGGTAGAAATATTCACACAATTGTTTGATTTAAGATTCATAAAGGGCTAGTATACCTATACCAAAAGGAGCTGCCTTTGCAAATGAGGGATCTCTGTAGATAAAAACAAACTGCGCAGTTCTGACTAATGTTGTATAACACCCTTGCTATAGTTGTAGGCCATTTATGTACCTCATGAAGCCTGACCGGAATACTCCCAGGACATTGCTAGGACATTGCTAAATGAGGCCTAGTCGTTACTGTTCACCTTCACCATCATAGGAGTGAGTTGTTTTCTCTGATTCAAAACCCCTCACATGCTCTTTCTCTCCCCTGATGTAGTAGCTCTGAGCTCAGTATTTCAGAGCTCCCTCCTGTGATGGTGGAGGTGAACAGTAGTGACTAGGCCTCACTTAGCAATGTCCTGGAAGTATTCCAGTCAGGCTTCAGGAGGTATGCAAATGGCCTACACCAATAGCAAGGGCATTATTCACCTTTAGTTAGGGCTGCACAGGTTATTTTTATCTACAGTCATCCTTTACCTGCATAGGCAGTTTTTTGATAATGGGGACCTAATCCTTTAACTCATTTAGGAAATCAGCTGCACCATATGTCAATGCAAACTAAAGGCTAAGTTCACCTTTTTAGGAAAAGTCTATGCAAACAAAGCTGCCTTGTAGTTTAACACATTCCCTACAAACAGGGGGGTCTAATCACAAAAACAAGTAATTTGAATTAGGAGGAGGCTGAGAGCAATAGAAGTTACCTTTTTTGAGGCAAGAATACATACTTAAATATATTTTATTTACTAAACCTAAGTTTAATGTCACTTTAAATCTCCTAGTGAAGTATGTGGTGGAGAGACACTAGAAGAGTTCTGTAAGCATTGCAGAATGAGAACAACAACATGAGTGTCGGAGATCTTCTGAGCTCTTGTGTATCCAGAATGCCTGTGGCATGTGTCAGTGCCATGGAATTAAATGGTCTTTAGAAATCTGTGTTATTTTTGCAGACTGCCATGCTTATGACACAAGAGCAAAGAGTAGAGTTCTATCCTGCAGTTCAGGGGCTTTTGGGGATGGTGCTTCTGTAAAGTAGCCTCCATTTTTATGGAGTTTCCTTGAGTGAAAGTTGCCCTGCAGCAGTAAAGAGCACCGTTAACCCAATCCTTTTCTGTGATCATCCCTTCAGGATTTCCTTGTTCCATCCACCTGCATATTTTTCCCCAGGCAGAAACAGCATGACCAATGTTGTAAAAAAAAAACAAAAAAAAAACTGTGTTTGTATTATTTTCTGATAAGGCACAGGTAGGGTTCTAGTATAACATGACTAAAAATATGTCCAATATTGTATATAATCTTATGTTGCTTCATAGATTCCACAATCAAAAATAAAGAAGATTACCGGTGAAAAGCCTGACTGTATGAGGAGGACACAGAAAAGAGACATCCATAAAAGGGGGTACTTTCTGTAGAAGGTGAAAAATAGCTACCAGATCTGTACACCTGCTTTTTATTCAGCTATAATGTGCTGCAGTACCTCATCTCAATGTTGCCAGCATGGCTGCAGAAGTTGAAGGGGTGGGGGGTCAGCCTGTCAGTGCTCAGACTATACGCTGCACACTGCATCAAATTGGTCTGCATGGCTGTCGTCCCAGAAGGAAGCCTTTCCTAAAGATGATGCACAAGAAAGCCTGCAAACAGTTTGCTGAAGACAAGGAGACTAAGGACATGGATTGCTGGAACCATGTCTTATGGTCTGATGAGACCAAGATAAACTTATTTGGTACAGATGGTGTCAAGCGTGTGTGGCGGCAACCAGGTGAGAAGTACAAAGACAAATGTGTCTTGCCTACAGTCAAGTATGGGTGGGAGTGCTATGGTCTGGGGCTGCATGAGTGCTGCCAACACTGGGGAGCTACAGTTCATTGAGGGAACCATGAATGCCAACTTGTACTGTGACATACTGAAGCAAAGCATGGTCCCCTCCCTTCGGAGACTGGGCCCCAGGGCAGTATTCCAACATGATAACGACCCCCAAACACACCTCCAAGATGACCACTGCCTTGCTAAAGAAGCTGAGGGTAAAGTTGATGGACTGGCCAAGCATGTCTCTAGACCTAAACCCTATTGGACATCTGTGGGGCATCCTCAAACGGAAGGTGGATGAGCGCAAAGTCTCCAACATCCACCAGCTCCGTGATGTCATCATGACATGAAGGGTCTGGTATGGATTTTGAGGGGGACGTCATTTATTTTTTTAATTTTGGCGCTGGGTTCCCCTTAATATCCATACCAGACCTGAAGGGCCTGGTATGGAATTTGGGGGGACCCTCACGCATTTTTCCCATGCCGTTTTTATCAATGAACTTTTATGTGTATTGCCGGGACCGACAATTCATTATAGCCGCAAGTAATTTTAAATGACTTTCTTTCCTTTAGAAATGTAATTTTGCTCTCAGACTGTACTTAACACGGGAAACATGCGCCATTTTACAGGCATACTATAGACACCCCCCAGGTACGAAATTTAAAGGAATAGTACACTTTTATTGTTTCACTTTAAGCATTATTAAAATCACTGCTCCCGAAAAAATGTCCGTGTGTAAACTTTTTATATCCACTGTATGAATGAATGATTTGTATAGCGCTGCAACTGCGAACTGAATCGCCTCAAGGCGCTTGTCTGCTCTTGTTGTGATGCCATGTTTAGAAGAGGTGGGTCTTGAGTTTTTTCCTGAAGGCCTGATGGTTTTCTTCCAAGCGGATGTTGTTTGGTAGAGCATTCCATAGCCGAGGTCCCTGTACTGCGAATCTTCGTTCTCCCTTTTTTTGTAGCGGGCTTTGGGGATGAGAAGGCGGTTTTGTTTTGTTGATCGAAGGCTGCGATTTGGTATGTATTGTGCTATTTTCTCACAAAGGTATTGAGGCGCATTTCCTTGTGTACATTTGTGGGTGAGGCAGAGGGTCTTGAATGTGATCCTGTCTTTTACCTTGAGCCAATGGAGGGTCCTTAGGGATGGGGAGATGGATTCCCAAGGTTTCTTTCCGGTGACTAATCTCGCTGCTGTGTTTTGGACAATTTGAAGGCGCGCAATCTGGTAATCCGGTAATCCTATGTAGAGGGAGTTTGCGTAGTCGAGACGCGAATTGATGATCGTTCCTACTACTACCGCTTTTTCCTTTTCCGGGATGAAGGGGATGAGTCTGCGTAGCAGGCAGAGGAGATGGTGGGATCCGATAATTACGGATCCTATTTGTGCCTCCATGGTCATCTCTGAATCAAAGATTACTCCGAGGCTTTTGGCTTTGTTGCTTGGAAGGACGGTCTGTCCCAGGATGGTTGGTGTCCAAGGGGTCTTTGTCTTTTTCCTTTGGTTTGCGTCGAGGAGCAGTAGTTCTGTTTTCGATCCATTTAGTTTGAGGGAGCTAGTGGTCATCCAGTCATCTATCAATGTGAGACATTTTCCTGGTTCCTGGTACTGGTCTTTTTGTCCGGTGATCCGGAAATACAGTTGAGTGTCGTCCGCGTATGAGTGGTAGCATAGATCCGATTTGTTAATAATTTTGAAGAGTGGCCGGATGTAAATTTTGAACAGTACTGGTGACAATGGTGATCCTTGAGGGACTCCATAAGTAATTGCCCGGGTTTCTGAAGTGAAGGCTCCTATTTTCACTGTCTGTGACCGGTTTCCTAAGAAGGAAGCGAACCATGGAAGATCTACATCTGTAACTCCTGTCACTTCCTTGAGGCGGCTGAGAAGAGTGTTGTGGTCCACTGTGTCGAACGCTGCACTAAAGTCCAGCAATACCAGAAGACACGATTCTCCATCATCCGCTGCTTCTAGGGCGTCATCCCATATTTTCAGAAGTGCCGTTTCTGTGCCATGGCCTGTTGTACTACTGCTTTCTCCATGATCTTGGAAATGGTGTTCAGGCTTGTTACCGGTCTGCGATTGTTCGGATCTTTGGGGTCGAGGTTGGGTTTCTTTAGCAATGGTTTGATGATGCCTTGCTTGAGGGAATTCAGAACCAATCCTTCTTTGAATGACTGATTTACTAGGTGTGTAATAGCGGGGGCCAGAATGTCGGTGCATCCTTTCAAGAGTTTTGTGGGGATGATGTCGTTTGGCGATGTGCTGTCTCGGAGGCTCTTGATGACATTTTTGGTTTCATCCGTGGTGATCGGGGTAAGCGAAAAATGTGGTGCTTGTGCGCTGTGGATGTAAAATTCCTTACCTGGGTTGGGTTGAGTAGAGTTGGTTGTTTTTGTTTTTTGTTGAATTATTTTCTGAATGTTGTCTATTTTGTTGATGAAAAAATCGGATAACTTGTTGCAGTATTCTTGAGTTTCGTTTCCTAGGGGCTCAAGGCAGGTGGGGTTCATAGTCTGGGCGACTAGTTTTAAAAGTTACCGTGGTCGGTTTAAGGCTTTTGAGAGGGTGTTTGAGACATGTTCTTTTTTTGCCGTGAAAATTGCTTTATGATATCTCTTGGTGAGTATTCTGTAGTTTGTGTGATTTTCCTTTGTGGTGTTTCTTCTCCAGGCTCTTTCTGCTCTTCTGTGTTCCCGTTTCAGTAGAGTAAGAGTGCCATTAAACCATCCAGAATTTTTCTTGCGGATGGGTGCTCGATGTTTTGGGGCGACTGCGTCTGCTGTTTGTAGAAGTGCCTTGTTTATGAAGCTGAGTGTTCGTTCTGTTGAGTGGTTTTTATTTAGTGTTGCCATTTTGTATGTTAGTGTGGTTTTGAAGATTTCCGAGTGTGGTTTCTTCTGCGATCTAATCCAGTGTGTTGTTGCCGCCGTGTTTGGTTTTTGGAGGGAGATGTTAGTGGCGATCTCAAATTTGATAGCGTGGTGGTCTGTCCATGGTAGCGCTATGTTGTCTAGTATGTTGATGTCCATATTTTGCTTGAAGATGAGGTCCAGGATGTGACCTGACCCATGTGTGGGAGCCTTTACTAGTTGTTGAAGCACGAGGTCTTCCAGTTGATTGATGCAGGTGGTGGCGATGGGGTCTTCGGTGGAGTTCGCCCAGAGGTTGAAATCTCCGAGTACCAGAACCTTGTTGTTTTTCAGGGTGTGTGCCAAAATGAATTCCGTGAGTGGTATCGGTAGATTTGTCTTTGGTCCTGGTGGTCTGTAGCATAGCAGCATGTGGATGGTTTCTTGTGGTGTGGTTTGCATCTGTAGAGTAAGTGTCTCCATAAAAGTTGCTGTGTTCTGTACCGTAGGTTTGGCGAGCGCCAGATGAGCTTTGAAGATCACTGCTAGGCCTCCTCCTTTTTCTCCTTTCCTATGCTCGGTTAGGATCCTGTAGTTTTCTGGCACTAATTCTGTTAGGATGGTGTTGCAGTCGGGTGTTAGCCAGCTTTCCGTGATGAAGAGGCAATCTATGTTGTTTTGTGTGATGAAGTCATGGATTTCGTGCCTGTGCTTGACTGCCGATCTGGTGTTAATCAAGGCGCATGCTAACTGTTGCGGTTGAGTTGTAGTCTTCTTATGTTTGATCGTTGCTTGTGGATCGATCCTTAGTAGTCGTTCTTTTTGTAATATTTTGTGGATGTCAGTCGGTAGAGTTGCGGTCAAATTTTTTAGTCGGCGGAGGGACTCTGCTGAGTATTTGAAATTGCACATGTTGAGGTGCTCCAAAATTTTTTTTTGCTGTGGACGAGATGATGCGTTGAAAAAAGCTGATGCTGTTGTTGAGGAGATAATGGTATTGCGCAAGGCGGTTGAAGATGTTGCTGGTCTTGCTATTAGTCTGAAGAGTTTCAGATAACGGATCTGTGGGAAACCCTGTAGACCTACACCCGCCCTCCCGTTGATCCAGAGGAAGGCGAAAAACCCCTACTAGCGTGGCCAATTGCTATTGCAGAGAAAAAAATTCCTTCCTGACCCCCCGAGGGGCGGTCGGATGTTGGTCCCTGGATCAACTGCTAGTGGTGTTCCCCTGCGATACTTACCAGAATATTTAGCTTACCGGGTTGATTCAACGGTGGAGATAGGGTGGATCCTGATGTTGATCACCTGGGGAAGAAGAGGCAGCTATATGGCGATGCTGATGTTACTGGTGTGTGCTGTTAAAAACTCATGGTTAAAACTGGCTGGTCTGGGTGTATGCTGTAATTAAAAGCCTTGTTAAAAACTTTGGTTAAAAACTTGGTTAAAACTTTGGTTAAAAACTTTGGTTAAAAACAATTAAAACAAGCAATTAGACTGTTGTCTAACCATTTGTAGTTAAAAACCTGTGTTTTAAAATAACTTGGCCGGTCTGGGTGTACCAAGATGGCCGCCGTACTAGGTTGAAGCAGGTGGAGTGCTGTGGTCTGGGTGTACCAAGATGGCCGCCGGACTAGGCCCGAGCTGCGGCCTGTCCTAGCACTGACGGGTCCCGGTTCTTCTGTGAGTGTTGGTGAGCGTTGGAGGGCTTGGAGGGGGGGGAAGCTCGCCACAGCCCTGTTGAGCCAAAAAAGAGGGCTGGAGAGGCGATTGGGGAGGCGGATGGCCGGCTTCAGCCGGGACTAGGCCGGAGCCGCGGACTCTCCTAGCTGCTGATGCCCGATGGGCAGCTGCGGCCGGCGCGGAGAAGGGAAGGGGCCGATTGGTTGCGGGGGCCCGCGGGATCCGCAGTGGGGTCCGGAGGATCCTGTATTTACTCCTGCTCCCTGCCCTAACTTCTCAGGGATCCGGGATGGGATGGGCACTGGCTGGGTCCTGCTCGCTGGGGCTGTGGGCTCCTGATGGCCGGAGCTGCTAGGCGCACATCCTCTTCCTTCACTGACACTGACAGACTGACAATAGGTGTTTCCTCCCTACCGCTGCACCTATCAGACAGTGCAGATGCAAAGTGTTTTGTACCTGGGGGGAGGAGCTTGATGAGAATTTACAGACATCAATTCCCTATCAGGTCCGCTCAACTTTGGATTAACAGCCGGCAGTGTCACAAAAGACAGGCAGTGTCACATTAGACAAAAGACAGCCTGCTATTGGCTATAAAAAATCTGGCCACTGCCTGCTGGTGAGCCAAAACAAGAGCTGACCTGATGGGGAACTAGTGTCTCAGCTTCCTCATCAGGCATCTCCAACTACAGCACCACTAGTTGCTAGGAGGCTGTCGGCGGTAAAACCAACATTGTCCTTAACAACCAGGGCTGCTGTGAGAAATCAATAGGGCCCGAACACATTCAGGTGAATAGCACTGGTCTGCAAACAATATGCCTCTTCACTGCCTGTTAAATGCTCTCTGAAGACTGATCCAACTGCTAACGGCTCTGCAGAGTCCTTCATTTTTTATAATTTTTTTTTTTTTTACTTTTTTTATAATTTTTATTTATTTATTTATTTACATTTTTTAAACTGTCTTGTTGGGGAGGGGGGTGGTGGTGAAATATCAGGGGTCTAAACAGTCCCCTGATGTCTCACATTTGAAACACAGAAAATTACCAAGGACATCTTTCCAATTCATCAGTCCTTTTCTCAGCCTCAGCTGCTCTGGACAGTGAACTTATGGGAAGCATTCTGAGGCTTCCTGTTCATTCACAAACCAAGGCTTAGTAAACACAGTTTACTATGCTTCAGTGATGAATGGACACAGGACAGGAGGGATCGGTACAGATTGCTTACTGTGGTCAGTCAGGAAAGTAATGGGAGAGGGTAGCAGCAGCAAATCTGCCACTCTGCAACACGACATGTAAGGGCAGTCACTTTGTCCATCTCTGTATGCTAAATAAGATTAGGTCTTAATTACCTTTTTTTGAATTTGATGCATTATTAGCAACACTTTGTAAAAGTGGTGCTATTCAGAACTACCTGAATCTGCCGCAGATGTTGGTTAAGTTACTGAAACGAATGGTAGGGATTTATGATTCTGGTACAGGATACCCTCGATCGTCTCACGGAGCTGAAGAAAGGGGAGATGCTAATTTAAACAAGCATCTCCCCGTTCTGCCTAGTGATACTTTCACTGATCATAGCTCCCTGTGATCGGGGGCTATGATCAATGAAGTGTCTTTCATAGCCCATCCCCCTAACAGTAAGAAACACTCCCCAGGACACACTTAACCCTTTCCTAGCCCCCTAGTGGTCAACCCTTCACTGCCAGTGTAATTTTTACAGTAATCAATGCAATTTTATAGCACTGATCGCTGTAAAAATTACAATGGTCCCAAAAATGTGTCAAAATTGTCCGATGTGTTCGCCATAATGTTGCAGTCATGATAAAAATCGCAGATCGCCGCCATTACTAGTAAAAAATAAAAATGCCATAAAACTACCCCTATTTTGTAGACGCTATAACTTTTGCGCAAACCAATCAATAAATGCTTATTGCGATTTTTTTTACAAAAAATATGTAGAAGAATACGTATCGGCCTAAACTGAGGAAAAACATTTTTTTTTATATATATTTTTTGGGGATATTTATTATAGCAAAAAATAAAAAATAATGTGTTTTTTTCAAAATTGTCGCTCTATTTTTGTTTATAGCGCAAAAAATAAAAACCGCAGAAGTGATCAAATACCACCAAAAGAAAGCTCTTTTTGTGGGAAAAAAAAGACGTCAATTTTGTTTGGGAGCCATGTTGCGCGACCGCGGAATTGTCAGTTAAAGCGACGCAGTGCCGAATCCCAAAAAGTGCTCTGGTCTTTGGCCAGAAAAATGGTCCGGGGCTTATGTGGTTAAAGGGCCATAGCGCGAGAAAACTACCAGTAGTGCTTCATTGAAATCCCCCAATTGTGCTGACTTTAAGTATTCAATAATGTCCAAGCAAGTCCTGGTTATTAAATTTTTCAGGTCTTTTCACAAAATTTTATTGGGTGAATAATAAAACATATTACAACATAGTATATGAATAAACAGTCAAATAGTATCAACAATTGTTTTTTGAAATAAAGTACAGTTACAGAAGAAAATAATATCCCTATTTAAGCGAAAATAAAATTTTGTTTGTGATCGTATTCATATAGTATTACACCATTTTTATGTGAAATAGTTGGTTGTTAAAGTGGTGTTGCCACCAAAAATAAAAAATTGTCTTAAAAATCATAAAAAAAATAAAAAAAAAATAATTGGAAAAAAAAAATGTTTTATTCACCTGTAAATGCCTGTTGCTAGGGGGTCCCTCGTAGTCTGCCACCTTCAATGCCCAGCTACTGACGTCACTTCCACTAGGCGCTGCACAGTCATCTGGGACCTGTCACGTGTCCCAGATGAGTGAGCGTCGAATCGCGGCGCACGGCGCCGGGCGCAGCGTGCCCGGCTGTGAAACCACAGCCGGGTGCCCACATTAACAATGCCGGCGCCGCGAGCGGAGCGGGGAACAAGGGGGGGCCTCGTTCCCTCGCATCGCTGGACCCTGGGACAGGTAAGTGTCCGATTATTAAAAGGCAGCAGCTGCAGTATTTGTAGCTGCTGACTTTTTTTTTTTTTTTTGTGGGCCCTCCTCTTTGTAATGTCTTGTTTTACAACATTCACTAAGATAAGTGAAAAAATACTTTTAACGTGAACATGCTACTCCTTTAGTAAATCCAGGTCATCGTGTGTAAATTGTTTTACATTATTTATTCATCCAATTATGTGCAAGCAAAAATAATTTTTTTTTTAAAGTTCCTTGCAAAGTTCGTTTTCACTTCATTTCCCCTTATTCACTAAGATAAGTGAAAACTCACTTTGTAAGTGAACATATACTATTCCTTTACTAAAACCCCAATGAATACATCTGTTATCCACAGCCTTGAAGCCACCAAGCACCATCCCTCCACAGCAATGATTTATTGCTTGTGAGTAAAGCTGGTCTTTCTTCGTCCATGCTATACAGGGCAAATAGACCTTCCCCCTGCTGGGCTATAATACTCTGACAGCCACTGGAGGCAGCTGCTGTTTGGACAACAATTTCTAGCCAGTTTCGATTTTTCAATTAAAGGATGTCAGGCAGGAGGGGGCGGACAGAGGCACCCACTAGAAAAAATTAGAGAGCTTGGACTTTTTAGGCACAAAAAGACAAAGGTTACAAAAATATAAATTTATTTAGAAAAAATTACAAAACATATATAAAATCACACGGATAAAATGTACCAATGAGAAAAATATATAGCTAAATATAACCAACTTATCGCTACATGGAATCTGAAAACAAATACATTTGCTGTATAGTAACAGTGAATCCAAGTGTACGGTTATACTGCAGTGAAGTAGTATCTTGCTCTACATGTTACGCGCCTTGGGCTTCTTCAGGAGCATTTGAGTAAAATGAACTATAAAACACAGGCTCACAGCTAAAAGCAATGCAGAGATATTACAGAGCGGTTGCTGAGGGGATAGAAAATCCCATCAAAGGGTAGAGATCCATTGTAAACATGACCAATGTTCACAAATGGGAGGAGGTATAGGGCTAAAGGTAGATGCAGTGAAGTGGCAGAGAAAGGTGAAGAAATGAGCGCTAGCACAATTTCCTCCTCATAGTAAACATTGCCACAAATTCACAGAAGGTAATGGATCGCAGACTCCCCCCAAAAAGGTAAACTCTGCTGAGTATAATGCCGGATAGTTTTGCAAAGGGAGATCCCTCAAAAACGCGCAGCCGCCTGTGTAGTAACACACCAAGCTACTCACACACACTTGGTGTGTTACTACACAGGAGGCTGCATGTTTTTGAGGGAAATCCCTGGCAAAGACTATCTGGCATTATACTCAGCAGCGTTTACCATTTTGGGGGGGGTCTGCGATCCATTACCTTCTGTGAATTTGTGGCAATGTTTACTATGAGGGGGGAATTGTGCTAGCACTCATTTCTTCACCTTTCTCTGCCACTTCACTGAATCTACCTTAAGCCCTATACCTCCTCTCATTTTGAACATTGGTCATGTTTACAATGGATCTCTACCCATTGATGGGATTTTCTGATCCCTCAGCAGCCGCTCTGTAATATGTCTGCATCGCTTTTAGCTGTGAGCCTGTGTTTTATAGTTCATTTTACTCAAATTCTCCTGAAGTAGCGCAAGGCGCGCAACATGTAGAGCAAGAAACTACTTCACTGCAATGTAACCGTACTCTTGGATTCACTGTTACTATACAGCAAATGTATTTGTTGTCATATTCCATGTAGCAATAAGTTGGTTATATTAAGCTATATATTTTTCTCATTGGTTCATTTTATCAGTGTGATTTTATATATGTTTTGTAATTTTTTCTAAATAAATTTATTATTTTGTAACCTTTGTGTTGCTGTGCCTAAAAAGTCCAAGCTCTCTTTATCAAATTTCTTTTAATCTCAATGGAACGTGGCACCTTATATATATTAGACATGGGAGCCGTCAAAAAATGTGTTTAGTTTCGTTCCGTTTCGTATAAAAAAAAATTCATAATTCGTGTACGAAATTTAATTCGGATTCGTAAGAAATACGAATTTCGTACGAATTATTCCGAATCGTTAATATCGTTACAAATCTTTACAAATCTTTACGAATCATTACAAATCGTTACGAATATCGACACTCTACGAATAATAATGAATTATCCGAAAACGTATTAACTTTACATAACACAAGTTACTCAGAGGAAGTATGAGGAAGTACGAGGAAGTACGAAATACGAAATTTAATTTACGAATACGAAATTTCGTATTTCGTACTTCCTCTGAGTGATTGGTGAACAATAGACTTGTGTTATGTAACGTTAATACGTTTTCGGATAATTTGTTATTATTCGTAGAGTGTCGATATTCATTATACTGAATCTCGAATTCATTCGAATCATTCGTTATATCCGCTATAATTTCTTTCTTATTAGTTGAAATTTGTCATTTGGTAGTTTGGATTCAGATAATTTGGATTCGAAATTCGTAAACGAAATGTGGTATTTCATACAGAATTCGTATTCGTAAAAATTCGTAATTCGGATTCGTAAGGACGTACGAATTTCGAAAAATTCGTACGAATTTCCAATTCGTACGAAACTGATCGCACATGTCTAATATATATGTAGTGTCCCCAGTACCACTCTGTTTTAATACAATAACCTTTTTTCAGAGGCACCCACTAAGCATATTTCAGCTGTGTCAAAGTCCTGGATGTGAGGCCGGATTGCAGAGAGGGCACCGCTTGCGGCTAAGTGCAGCGTAACCCTGAGAATGAGCCAGGAAGTACGGTGCCCAAAGGTGCACGGGTTGCCGAGTGCTATTGATGGGTAGCTGGTAGCAGTGAGCTGCTGGGGTGTGCAGGTGTGGTTGATAGGGCAACCGTGTGAGGAGAGATCCCAGGTATGGAGCCGTAGAGCAACCAGGAACGGAGTCAGAGCCAGGCCAGAGGTCCTATACAACAGGAATCAGTCCGAGATGAAGGTACAGCAGGATAATCAGGAACGGAGTCGGTAGCAAAGCCAGGGGTCAAACACCAGAGGATGATCAAGGTACAGGTGCGGAGCAGGAGAGTAGTCAGGTCCAAGCCGGGGTCAAATGCAGGCAGAAAACAGGAGCAGTCAGGCAAGCCAGGTGGTAACAGGAAGCAGGTAAACAACAGGAACAGGAAACACAGGAAGCTGACGATAATCCAGCAACCAGCGTATACCAGCAGCAGGCTTAAATAGACCAGGGGGCGCCAATGATTACCGCCATGCGCGCACGAGCGTTAGCGCGCGCACACCTTGTTGCTGTTGCGCATCTGTGTGTGCCTGTCGTGTGCGCCTACGTGTGCACATGCGCACAGGGATGTGCCTGGTGCAACCATGAAGAGTACTGGCAGAATTCCCTGTCCTATGGCCATTACCCTGGTTTATCAGGAACTGGATGAAATTTGAACAGTGTATGCCCAGCTTCATGCACACAGGACAAATTTGCAGCTGCTTTTAGGGGCATCTGGCATTTTTTTTATTTTTTTTTACTGCCTCTGAACTCTCCTCCATGTTAACCTATGTGCCCATGCACACATAAACTTTCAGAGGTGTTTGGAAGCATAAGCGTTTAAGAGCAGTAAAAAAAAAAAAACGACCAGGAACAGAGGCTGTTGACTGTAAAAACGCCAAACGCCCCAAAATGCAGCTAAACACAGCTTATCACTGTAACAAGCTTTTAGCCGCGTTTGGTGTTTTTAGGCGTTTTTACATTATATAGAGTTTTTTACTGAAAAAGGCACATAAAGGCTGTTCAAAACGTGTCTAAAAGCGCATTTTTAATTCTGCTTTTTTCTGGCAGCAGCGCTAGCATTTTCTTTTTAGAGATTACATTATAATCAGTCAAAATGTTTCTGCTGCTAAACACTGGTGAATAAATCAGAGAGCCATGTTTGATCCACTTGTGCACCAATGTGAAGGAAAAGTTATAGTGTGAAAATGCGTAAAATTATAGCTATAGCATGTAAATGTGTATAAATGTGTATAAAAGTGGACCTTTTAACTTTACCAAGAGATTTAAAGCAGAATGAAATAAATCTATAAGAAAAGAAGACAACCCCTTTAACGTTGCCCTGGCAGTAACGTCATTAGCAGATCTAAAGGAAAAACAGGCTAGAAAACACCACAGGAATAATGCCAACACAATCTATGTCCAAAATAGATGGGAATTAAACAACCGAGCCCCTGGGGATTGCTGAAATATGTCTGTCTAAGGGCAGCTTTAGCTCCTTTAAATCTAGTGTAATCTTGGCATAAACAACTTCCATTGCTGTGGGCATGCAGAGAGACTTTAAGACACACTTCATGGAGAAGAATGGAAAGCCATGTCCTTGTGAAGCATTTATACCAAGTGTTTTTCCAGCTTTCCAATTCAGTTTCATGGCACAGTGCAGAGTGGTGTGTTCACCTCCTTTTCTTTCACTCTATGGTTAGAGGTCAACTTCTCCTCTTTCACCATCAGGGTCAGCTCCTTTTAATCCTAGAAATTAGCCACCTGAGGCTTGTAATACTGCTGGAGAAAGAGAGGCTGTCTGTGTTCTGGAGCAGCACGTGGCAGTCATGTCTCATGCTAACCCTTATTGAAACTAATTTGTATTCTTGATAGGATATAATTTGTAATATAATATACAACTAAAATATCATAGAAAAGTGTGTTCTAAACATAATCAGTATCAATGATCTTATTTGAGTTGTTACTGCAGTGTTTACTATAATTGTTACAAGCATTCTCTGACAAATTTTTGTTGTAATAAAGTGTACTTGTACTTTGATTAAAAAAGTGAAACTTTTTTATGTACTGTTATGCCACATACACATGATTGGAAATGCCGCCAGCAAAAGACCGATGTGTTCTTTTGGTCGGAAAATGCGACCGTGTGTACACGTCATTTTCTCGGCCCGTCTGCGTTCTTGATGGTCGAAAGTTCCGAGAACTTTTGTGTGACCGTGTGTATGCAAGACAAGCTTGATCGGAATTCCGTCTGAAAAACCATCCAAGATTTTTCGGACGGAAATTCCGCTTGTGTAGAGCATAAGGAAAATTTACTTTTCTCTTTTCTCCATCTGAATCCTGAGTGCATTTTAACGCACACAGCAAACCCAATATATTTTTGACTTTGGGCAAAGTCAAAGGTTAAAGTCTCCTGATTCCTCTGCTGATGATGCCCAGATCCTTCCTCTCTACATATAGGCGCATGCCAGAGATCTGTTATAGAGATCGCACTGGTACTTTTTTACTTACTAATATTGCAGATAATCTATAGATGAAGTGATGCTAAATAAAGTACAGAGGTCACATACAATACCTTAGGGACAGAGCTCTGTAATAACCTTGTCCTCATTTAGATCTGCAGTCAGAGTGGCACTGGGTGGAGGAACGTCTTTCATATTTGATGTTCTTTTTAGCTCTGCCACCTCATATAAACCAATGCTGAAAGCTGCAAAAGAACTTGGGGTTTGAAGACTTTTTGTCTACCTGGACAAGGAGTAGATTACTAAAATGGGGACCCTAACATTCTATGGAAAGAGGTTTTAATGCACACATACTTCCCCCTTGCACAATCTGGTTTTGCTGCCTCTTCTTGCTGCCTCCTCTTCTCCACAATTAATTCTTCTTCTCTCTTTACTTCCCCTTGTTTCCATTTTGCTGAATCCCTTTTTACTTTAAATCTGATTTAACGTCTTTTCCACCCCCTACTCCACCATAAAACCCCAAAACCTCCTATGCATCTATTGTTTAGTCTGGTCTTCCTGTCGGTTCTCTCTACCAGTTTCACAATATGTCTAGTCTTGTTGTCTCCTCTCACATTTTTCTCCTTATTCTGTTTTTGCTGCCCTCTCCCCACCCATCTCTTCTACAGACTGGTCTCATTTCCTCTTCTCTCATCCTCCACCATGTGGTTTTACTCCCATCCCCTTCCAAAGTCCAGTCTTATGCTTTCTTCTCCTGCCACAATCCCAGTCCACTGCTTCCCCTCCTCTTTCTATTATTACTCAATCATTATTTCCCCTCTTACCTCCTCCTTTTATCACAATATGATCCTATGATCTCCTCTATCGCCTTCTTTATGGTTTGATCCTACTGCCTCTTCTCCTCACCTTCTCCACTATCTAGCACCTTCTCTTTGTCTACACTCTACTATCCATTTTTGCTGCCTCACCTTCCCCTTTTCCATTGTTCATTCCCACTACCTTCCTGCCTTCCTTCTTTAGTATAGGGACTGCCTATGGTCCTACTGTCTTCTCTCTCTCAGCAAGCTCACTAGTCCAATCCTACTGTTTATTCTTTATACTGCTTTACTATCTGGCTCTACTATCTTTTTTCCTCAATCTTTTACAAATCATGTGGGCTTTACCATAATTTACAGTTTAGTCTATGTGTCATCGGGGATGGGACATGCTTCCTGCACAGCTCTAATCAACAGCGCTTAGGCAGTGTTGTTAATTACAGCACTATGCTGGGGGCATGTTGGACTGCTAGATATCCAGACTTGTGCTCTTTGTTAGTAGCGGTCTGAAATATCAGTGGGTCACTTGCTTTACTTTTAGGGCAGTCTGAATGCATCCAAGCAATAAAAAGGTGGGTTAATTTGTGCTTTAAAGTGTAAATATCGTTTTTTTTTTTTCCATTTTTGGATAGAGTGGGGAAGGATTAAAACCTGTGTCAAAATTTGTTTGCTGTCTATGTCACTATGTAGATCAACTCTCTGTTTGTCCTAGTGGCACATTTACCAACTTTTAGTTAAGTACATTGGCATGGTCGCATTTCCTTAAAGCTAAACTTTGGGCAGACATAAAAGACACAAATTGATGCAGGTCTGTATTAATTGATACATCATTAGTTCAGCTTTTTGGATGTATTGCTGCAGCTGATAGCCAGCTTGTCAGATTCACAGATGCTTACGCAGCTGTAGCAGCCAGGGGTGCAAGCAAATCCCCCCCCCCCCCCCCGCTGCCTCTGGAATATGGCAAATTACAGTTGTGTTACAAAGGTTAAAGGCTCACTCCACCTTTTACATCTTGTTACATGTTGCACCCATATTTAAGATGTAGCATGTATTATGGTTGCAAACTAAGGCCACCACCCTAAACCCGCTCTCCCTCTGACAGCATGCTGGGGTTCTTCTCCCCTATGTCAGCTGTCACTTTTGAATTTTGCAGTGATCTGTGTATGAATGAACTACAAGTTTTGTCTGCCACTGCAGCAAGTGGCTTGTAGTTCTCAATAGAAGTGTGGTGATTACCATAGACAATTTCTTCTGCTCTTGAACTTAAATTCTGTACCTTGGCATGGATAGGGATCTAGAACAGTTTCATGTAGGGCCGCATCAGCATTATGATTTTCCTCAAAAAGGCCAGTTGTATCTGTAAGATTAGATGTCCAGCGCATCCCCTCCCCCTACATTAGATGTCAAGAGCCACCCCACCATCAGAAGTTGAGTCCCCTACTCTCCCTAACATCACAGTGCACCCCCTTTCCTTATGCTGCTGCTGGGAAGAAGCTGGATGCATTGCTTGAAAGCAGAAAGTAGGGATCTGGAGAAGGACCAGTGGAGGGCTGGAGCTCTCCTGCAGCCGCAGGAGAGGTTTGAGGGTCACATGAAATGGCCTGGAGGGCCAGATTCAGCCTGTGGGCCTTGTGTTTGACACCTGTGATCTAGAAGAAGAGTCTGCAGGAAACTGTGCATTGCACCTGCAATCCGTTAATCAACATTGAAATGTATTGCAGAAAATAAGGGTACATGTATTATAATTTGGGGTGGATTTAGCCTTTTATTTATCCATTGTTATATATGCACCAACAAGGAGGTTCTCATGTAGGACTGCCAGATGTAGGACTGCACTATATAGTGGAACCTTGATGAGATAGTATGGCTTCCAAATATATTTACAAATGTTGTGCGTTTGTTGCATTTGCATTTGTACAGTGTTTTTTTATTGTTTCTTTTTTATTTATTTTTTTGCTGGCTAGCTAGGAAAAATATGTTTTTATTTTATTTTGAGAAAGAGAAGGAGCCATTTGGACTGGTGATAAAAAAAAATCTTCAGATAAAGCAAAAATTCACAGAATAGGGTTTTCAACAGTTAAACCCCATTTAAAATAATGGTTGCCTGCATAATTAATATTTATTATGTTTATTATTATTTATTTATTATTATTTGATCTAGTGTTTTCTGTCCCATCCCACATACCTTGTGGTTTCTCCTGCCCTATTGCTTTATTGTGGCATGTTATCAAAGAGAACATCTTCAGCAATTAATTTATGATATAATTAAAGTTACATAATCATTTTTTTCACAGAGCATTTAGAAATACAATTTCACCTGCACATCCAATATATAAGAGAATGTTGCAGCAATCTACCGCAGCCTAACATAAATCTAAATTATGTAGATCATAAGCAGTGCTGATATTGGAAACTTCATATCTCCTTTGCTTCCCATTGTTTCATCTCTTTGTTCTACAGCACTCTATTAATAACACCCCGCAGCTAAAAAATATTCATGAAACTGAGAGCTGTCCAGATAAGAGAGGAGGTCATGACCCAGCCAGTGCAAGCTCATCACTGAATGGACACCAATCTGAGCATAAGAGAAAGCTTGTCAATACAACCTGATGGGAGAGAGCAAAATATCAAATTAAAACAAAAGAAAATGGAAGCTGTCCTGATGTGCCAGCAGCTTAGCCAAATATAAATACACATACAAGCAAAAACATACAACATGCAAAGACAATCTAACATCGACGAGTAAAGCAAAAACACGCATGTATATTACTATGTTAGGAAGAGATATGGTATATGCACAAAGTATGCATGTGCCCCATACAGAAAAATATCACCAAGATAACAAAGAGAGATAATTATGATTTGTGAAAAGTATATGTGCACCTGGATACATTGATGGGATGATATTGCTTGTTTGTTATCAAAAGCGATTTTTTTAGGAATTATTGACTTCCAGGGAATGGTATTAAGTAAATGGGTTCAGATCACAGCATTGCAGAACTTGGTAGTTTATTTACCTAATAAACCTTTGGCAAAAAGATTAAACTTGTATTTTAAGCTAAAGAATGTCAATTGAGTAATGGTATACAACAGCTAACTAGTGAAATGAGATTGCACTATAATCCTATTACCCATTCTTTGAAGGAACCACCATTGCAGACTAGCACTTAAAGCGGAGGTGCAGGCAAAAAATGTAACTCAGTTAAAAATAAAAACTATCCACCCCCCCTCCCCTCGTTTTTGGATATCATTTTTATTTTTTATTTCATACCTTTTTCGTATGTTTTCTTCGGGACTCCTGTTCTATGACGCTGCAGCGAGGTACAACACTTCTGTGTTTTTTTCATGCCCTCCTTCCTTCCCCCTGTTGCCTTCTGGGACCAGTGTGTGTCCCAGAAGACGATGGGACCATTCAGAAAGCACCGTGCGACTTGCGCATGCGCAATAGGAAACAGGCTTCACTTCCTGATTCCCTAAGTAAGGATGCCGGTGCCTGCCCCCCGAGCCGATGGACAGGTCGGCTTTGGGTGCTGACATCACAAGCTCCCTGGACAGGTAAGTGTCCTTATATTAAAAGTCAGCAGCTACAGCATGTGTAGCTGCTGACTTTTATTTATTTTTTCACCCAGGCTGGAACTCCGCTTTAAGGCATATGTAAACCCAAGAGCAAAAATAGATAGCATTGCAGCTTACCTGTCTTTAAATATGGTGGCTGCATTCATTTTTCTTTTTCAAATCTTTTTCCTTTATTATAACCTGGTAATCCAGCCATTTACACGCTTTCTGTCCTAGGGTGACAATTGTAATCAGCAGCGTTGCCACCCTAGGATAGATAGGGGTCGATTTACTAAAGGCAAATAGATGGTGCACTTTGCAAAGTGTAGTTGCATTCTGCAATTGCAGTTGCTCCAGAGGTTAGTATATGAGGTAAAGCTTCACTTTGCAAAAAATACCCAATTATGTGCAAGGAAACTAAAAAAATTTTTTTATTTTTGCTTGCACATGATTGGATGATGGAAGTCAGCATTTCTGCTCCTTTACTAAAGTCTGGAGCATCTTCTCTTGCAGAGTGTAGTTGCACTTTTCAAAGTGCACAGTCTATTTGCCTTCAGTGAATCAACCCCAGAATGTGTTAGGACTAAATAACACTATGGGGGTTATTTACTAAAGGAAAATCCACTTTGCACTGAAAGTGCGCTTGGAGGTAAAGTCGCTGTAGATCCGAGGGGGACATGCAAGGAAAATAAAAAACAGCATTTTAGCTTGCACGTGATTGGATGATAAAATCAGCAGAGCTTCCACTCATTTCAGATCTAACCCTTAGATTTAGAGCGACTGCACCTCCAAGTGTACTTACAGTGCAAAGTAGATTTGCCTTTTGTAAATAACCCCCTGTGTTAGGACTACATAAAATCAGCCCCTCTTTCCATAAAATAGGAGGTGCTTTGTAGTCCATGGAGATAGAGAAGGTTTAAGCCCCCACGATTTCTGGTTGGATGAACAGCTATGCTTTTCTGCACTTGTCGAACAGATAAAATAAAACAGTTGCAGTGGTATATTTAATACACGAAAAGGAAGCAAATACAGTACACTTAAAAAGATTAGACTCCATGGCTGTCATGGTCATCCTGACTTCACTACATTGTGATAAATTTTTCCAGAACAAACACAAAGGCAGGGGTTTAGCTTTTGAGATGTTACTAGATATCATTTTATTCCAGGTCAGTGGCTTACAAGGTAGTGAAGCTAGAATTAGGATGACATCACCAGAGACAACACCTTAGCAAAAAGCCCGAAATGGCAGCTGCCATAGTTTTACCCTTAAAGAGGAAATAAAGCCTCCTTTTAAAAAAAAAACGGAACCTGCAAGGCAAAGGCATAATGAGCTAGTATGCATAGCATACTAGCTCATTATGAATAACTTACCTGAGAACGAAGCCCCCGAAGCGACCCTCGTCCACGTCCTCCTCCGCCGCCATCAATCCCAGAGTGACTTCCGGGTCTCGCTGCTCCAGCGCTGTCATTCGCTGGAGTCGCGATGATGTCAATCCCGTGCACGGGAGCCGCCAAGAGCGGCATATCGCCGCGATCTCCGGCATGCTCAGTGTACCTGCGCGCCACTGTCTACCTGTTTTTACCGGTGCCTGTTTTTGTCTAAATATCTCCTAAACCGTGTAGGTTTAGGAGATATTTATTGGACCTACAGGTAAACCTTAATCTAGGCTTATCTGTAGGCCAAAGTGGTTTGTAAGGGTTTACAACCACTTTAAAGGTTCACTTTAACTTCCTTGGCGGTATGATTATGTCTGGAATTTTGTGCTGAAAGCGGTACAATTATTTTGCATGGAAATTTGGCGTTTTTATATTGTAGGCATGCAATTCTTATGAATAACTCACTTAAATCTGTCCAAACCAGAGTCTAGTAGACATCCCGGGTATGATAAAGTTTGAAACACAAAATCATAAAGTATTATAAAATAAAAATATATATAAAAATTATTCAATAATGTAATCAAATCAAAAACACTAAAATTAGCTCAGTTGCAGAATAGTCGCTGTCATTAAATTTAGTGTTTGATGATGAATTGTGATTCTAATTTATTATCGGTGTTTTCTAGCTGGTCTAAAACCACTTTTGACATAAAGGGACACTTTTTGGTTGCTATGGACAATCTCCAGTTTCCAGGCAGAAAAAAATCTATTTATTATATAAAATGACATGCAGGGCACTGGGCAGACCACTAGGGACAAAGGGTATGTGCGTTTTTTGTATACAGTACTGTAATCTGTAAGATTACAGTACTGTATGTGTACTGTGTTTTTAAACTTTTTGGAATTTGGCGCCGATCTCCGCTCCCGTGCGTCGTAACGTCGCAGGGAATGGAGATCAGCGGCATTCGGGCACTGTGTGAATCGAGCGAGCAGACGGATCGCTCACACAGCGGGGAGACATCGCAGGATCCAGGGGACAAGGTAAGTAACTTCCCCCTGTATCCTGCAATTCTGGCTCGGGGTTACCGCTTTTGGTACTGAAGATCCCGCCCCGAGCCATAGTCGGGATTACCGCCAGGGGGGTTAAAGGGGCCATACTTGCAAAAATAGTGTTGTGCAATATGATCAGCTGTGCATTAATTGAAATTGAATTGTAAGTGCCGGTTCACACAGAGGCGACTTGTCAGGCACTTAGCCGCCTGACAAGTCGCGCTCCGTTCTGTACTATGGAACCGTTCTAATAGGAATGACTCAAGTCGCTCCGACTTAGAAAAAGGTTCTTGTACTACTTTGGGACGACTTCAGGGCGACTTGCATTGATTTCTATACAGAAGTCACTTTGCGAGTCGCTGCTAAAGCCATGTGCATATCGCCTTGCAAAGTAGTGCTGCAAGTCGGGCTGCCCCTGTGTGAACCGGCACTAAGCCTTTAGCCAGGTCACACATTGAGGGTTGATTAACTAAAAGTAAATAGACTGTGCAATTTGCATGTGCAGTTGCACTCTACGAAGTGCAGCTGCTCCAGAGCTTAGTAAATGAGGCAAAGCTCTGCTAGCTTCAATCATCCAATCATGTGCAAGCAAAAATTCATTTTTTTCTGTTTTAATTTTCTTGCACGTAGTTGGTATTTTTAGCAAAGTTAAGCTTCGCCTCATTTAATAAGCTCTGGCACAATTGTACTTTGAAGAGTATAACTGCACGTGCACAGTCTATTTGCCTTTAGTAAATCAACCCCATTTTGTCTCATGATGGTGATTAACTTGGTATTACATGACACTGCATCCCCATAATCACCGGGAGATCACCCAATATGCATTGATTAGTAGATGTGCATGTTGGGAATACTGGCTGCCTTTCTTCTTCCTCTTTCTAGAAAGCATTGCATCTGTAAATGTTCATTTTTTCATAAATATTAACATCCTCCTTTATATTCCATTACTTAGTTTAGAGAACAAAAATCACAATTTTATGTTCCAGGCATAGAAAATCACAACAGCATACATTTAGCTGTTTAATATTTTTATATCTGTATGTTGTTATAAAAGACAATACAAAAGCATAAAATATATTGATGAATAAAAACAGAATTTGATGAGTGATTCATACTAATTTAGCTCCAGTTAACATTTACTTTTTTTTCCCCCCCTTTGTTTCAAAATACAAGGATTTTTCAAGTGCTGTATTTGTAAGTGGTTTGCGCTCATGCATTAGGTTCAGGATTAACTGAATTAAGTGGTCAAACGTGTCTCAAACACTTTATTTTAGTATGACAGACTCCTGTTTTTGAAGTCTACATAGATATTTGGTTACTAAGACTGGGAGCCCATGGCTGTGTAAAGTGAACAGTAATTGCAATCAAAGTGGATTTCTCCCATCATGCCTTGTACTCTATTGAGCTCTCTTAGGATGTAATTGGAAAACAAATACAGCAACACCATCATCAGGACAGACACAAGTGCATGTCCTGAGAAAGGGCTGAGCAATAATGCGATAAGCTTTATTTCAACTGACACTCTTTATTTGTATATAACAAAGGACACAGCTACAGCCTTTGCAATGTTATCCTGATAATTAAACCTCAAAAAGGATCATTTGGGGCACATTTCACATCCCATGGCAACTAATCGATGTTAAAGATGATTAAACATTTCCAAATTTAATTCTGTCAGAATTTTTAGAAATATCAGGAATTATGGGTCTGCAGGGCATATTTTACAAACTCACGGAAATGTAGCATGGAAAACTGTGACCAGGAAAAGACAAGGTCATGTTTAGTTTTTTTTTTTTGTTTTTTTTATATATGTTTGCAGGGACAGTTTTATTATTTGAGCTTGGCAGGGAGGGTCTTGTGGTTATCTTGCAGCTGTTTATTCCCATTGTTATACTGTCAGCCGGATCACTATAGACTTGTCTGGATGGAAGGTGGGCAGCTGAGGCTCCACCTCTATCCGCGTAACGTTATTACTGTGTTGCTCATCTGTGAGTGCAATGTATGTATCTCCGGCATGACAAAAAAAAATAAAAAATCAGCAGCTCTGCCACTGCATCTCTCTTCTGTCACACAAGACAGTCTGCAGACAAGGTCATCGCTCTGCGCTCTTCATTTTCCATAGCTGTGTGTTGGGGTTAAGTATCATATCAGATCAATGTCTACTTAAGACAATCAACCTGTGTTTTGAATGTCCATCAAGCAGCAAGCGTAACACACACAATTGCTGTAAGCTCAGCATTGTTCTATTGACGGTTCAGGGTTAAGCGATCCGAAAAAATGATACTGTATTTATCTACAGATAATGCATAACATCAATAACCACATTTAACTATACCAGTGCCAAAATCAATCATCTGGGGCCTTTGTGTGATGCAGAAAAAAATAGCTTCCTCTTTGCATTATCTTCTTAAATTATGCTTATTTCTTTTCTGCTGATAAAATCATTTTGGCATTGGCAACGCACCCTACACAAAGCTGATTTTTCTTTTTCGCTTTATTATTATTATGCTTTCTCTTTTTTTTTGCGTCTGAAACAATCATCAATTACCCTTATCCACCTGCACCATCTCATCTAAGTTCATTTTCAAGATGAAGTTTCCTTGTTGGATGGTGGCTGTCCAATCCTCTTTCTGTCCATCATTGGCTGCTCCAGAGCTTTCCCCAGATTGACAGTCCGAGGGTGGATCAATAATAATTATCAGGCAGCTACCACAGTGAGCTGTGAATTTCTGTGATGGGATGGTACTACACAAACAGCACCATGTCTCCTCTTAAATATGCAGCCCTTTGCTTTTTCATTTACTTAATATCCTTTCGGCATTAGCTGCTAATAGGAACGCTATGGAAAAATGTCCAGAAAAGAATTATGTATATTTTATTCACAGCATTCCATTCCTGCCTACCTGAAGACATATGTAATGTGCCTTTCAGTGGTGCAGGGATAAAATTGAAATGGCTGTTATTTCCTCTAGATTAGTCCTGCTTCCACGCATGCTTCATCTTCCTGTGTCGTTTGATTGATTTTGCTTAGTCTTCCATGTGAAACGAGTCATTTAGACACAAATAATTAGACTGGCTGCAAATTTAAGTAAAATTACATTAAAGTCGTGCAGTGCTGGAGCTGCTTCTTCGGTGCCGTGTTAATGTTGTTTCTCATTGAACAAAAGCAGATTGGGATAAAAATATCTCAGATGATAAATCATTTTGGTAGTGTTCTAAAAAATAATTTTAGCGCCAAGATCCGTCAAGGCTTAGAAAGTTTAATTGATTACAAAGGGAGTAGGGCCAGTAATATCGATCTAGAAAGGATCTGCTAGAAAATCTGTATTTGTGTCAACAGTGTCACAGATTAAAAATGATTTGCCACAGTGGGAGCGATGTACTAAGCAGTGATAAGTTAGAGGTCCTTAATTTCCGAACAAGAGCTGCTTCAAGAAAGGCTTTACTGAGAGAAATACAGGGCTGTCATCACTGACCTCCTGTTGGAAACACCAGATGCCCGGCTGTTTCTGCCCCCAGTATTTTGGGTCATGGACCTTAACCAAGCATGCTAGTGATGTCACAGGAAAGTCAGAAATCCTGACCAGCATGCTTGTTCTAAGTCATTGGAATGTATTTGGACCAACATAAGAGTTTGATCACTTGCCTTTTCACAAGCAGAGTTTGGCTAATGGACAACACAATAGCTACCCAACCAAAAAATATGTAAAAAAAAATATTTTTGAAAAACAAAGTTCAAAAAATTAGGTTTTGAGTTTTATTGGTGTAAAGCAACACAGATATTCTTGCAGAGCACAGGATGTTACTTGCCCAACAATTTAAAAACTCTGCAACAGTAAAACAGCTATGGAAAAAATGGGTTTGAGGTTAGTTTTGCATAAAACAACGTAATCTTACGTAAATATTCATGCAGATCACAGGTTGTTATCTGGCCAAAAAATGTATTCTCTGCAACTGTTAAACAGCTGTGGAGAAATTGAGTTTGGGGTGTTAGTGGTGCTAAAACATGATAACCCATTGAATATTCGTGCAAAGCATAGGATGTTACCTCGCCATAACATTTTCATTTTACGCAACTGTGAAATATATGCCTAAAAATTGGGTTTGGAGTGTTAGGGATGCAAAAACATGGTGACCCTACATAAATATTTGTGCAGAGCACAGGATGTTATCGGGCCAAAAATTTTTTTTAAACTTGAATTCTTTGAGACTTTTAAACAGTTGCAAAAAATGGGTGTGCCAAGTTCCAATAGCAATGTGTCCAGTATGGTAATGGTAGCAGGCCTATAGTGGTGGCAGTAGATGTTAACAGTGCCAGGCCAGTAATGGTAGAAAGAGCGGTGGCATTTATTTCAGGTCTGCAGTGATGAAAGGAGAGGCTTCAGCTGTACTGAAATTAAATACTTTTAGTGGCAGAATCCTTAAATAATGTGTTTTGCTGCATATGCAGCAGAGGTTCAGTAGTTGTCGCATTTTGACACATGCCATCCAATCAACTGTGTCTGAGGGAAGGAATGGCTCTTTTGCCTATAACAAAGCCCCCCACAGCACTAAATGTGTGTTCAGAGTGGAGCCTTGTTGCTGAGCAGTCCAGCAGCTTGACTGCATATTGGGCAAGCTCTGACCAGTGGTCCATCCTCATTACCCAATAAACAAGGATGTCGTCTATTGGAAGGGTGTCAACATTTGCCTTGTACTCATTCACCATATGATCAAGTTGCTGGTAATAGCTTCTGGCAGTGGACAACCTTTTGGCTCTGGGAAGAGAAAAAGATTTTGATCACCTCGCCTAGACAGCCACTCCCACTGCTGTTTCTTCTTTTAAGTACAGTGGCTCCAAGCCATGTTGTTCTTGAGACTGTATACTTCCATCCTTTAGAAAGGAGGCTAACAGGTTCCTCTGCAAACTGTCATCCAGGTGTGTTATCTTTTTCTCCCTCTGTGGGGGCAGGTGAGCTCTAAAACTTTCCCCTTGTATTGTGGTTCCAGAAGAGTTGCCAGCCAGTAATGGTTTTTCTCCCCAGTGCTACAAATCCTAGGGCCCTTTCACAGGCACTGGAGCATAAATGAGCCTAGCCACCTCAAATTACCAGAGGTGGAAGAACACAAGTCTTTGGGGTCTCTGAGAGGGGTCTCTGTTGTCCTCAGCTACCTCTCCCCAGCGATGTACAACTCTTGGGGTTTGTTAGGGGTGAGACCCACCTCTGGAAGCCTTCTCCATGTCCTCCTTCTCCTACTGAATGCTTGGTGGCAATACAGTGAATGTGTCCTTAATGCAGAGCCAATGGTAAGGGAAGAAAAACCACAGTCCATGGAGCCTGTCCTCGTACCATACTTTATGTACTCATTTATGGCCCACTGATGCCTGTGCAGCTGCTGCAGAATACTGTAAGTCTCTAGGCCAGTGTTGCTCCTGTCTCCTTGGAATACCAGCTGAAGCACTGTGTGGCATCACTTTGCCTGGGCCATTGTGGGCCTCTTGAATGCTTGCAGGCTTCTGGTGGTTCAGTGGACAACTCACCCAAAGAGGGCATTGAGGAAGAGAAGGAGATGGAGACAACTGTGCTGCCACGTTCACTCACTGTAAGGATGTGGGGGGCAACATAACCAGCTCCAGAAGTATTCCCTGTTCTACATGTTTCCCTGCTGTCAGCAGAGCTACTCGTGGCTGTGAAAGATATGTACAGTTCCTGCCCATTCTTGCTAGATCATGTGTCTGTGGTTAGGTTAACCCTTGTGCTGACTGTGTGGTCCAGCAATGTTGAAATGTTACTTTTCAGATGATGGTGGAGGGAAGTTACATAGTAACATAGTTACACATGCAGGAGAGATTGTCACTCATCCTTGCCACTCTTACAGTAAAGAACCCTCTACGTAGTTTAAGGTTAAACCTCTTTTCTTCTAATTTTAATGAGTGGCCACGTGTCTTGTTAAACTCCCTTCTGCAAAAAAGTTTTATCCCTATTGTAGGGTCACCAATACGGTATTTGCATATTGAAATCATATCCCCTCTCAAGCGTCTCTTCTCCAGAGAGAATAAGTTCAGTGCTCGCAACCTTTTCTCATAACTAATATCCTCCAGACCCTTTATTAGCTTTGTTGTCCTTCTTTGTACTCGCTCCATTTCCAGTACATTGTTCCTGAGGACTGGTGCCCAGAACTGTACAGCATACTCTAGGTGCGGCCGGACCAGAGTCTTGTAGAGCGGGAGAATTATCGTTTTATCTCTGGAGTTGATCCCCTTTTTAATGCATGCCAATATTCTGTTTGCTTTGTTAGCAGTAGCTTGGTATTGCATGTCATTGCTGAGCCTATCTTCTACTAGGACCTCCAGGTCCTTTTCCATCCTAGATTCCCCCAGAGGTTCTCCCCCAGTGTATAGATTGCATTCATATTTTTGCCACCCAAATGCATTATTTTACATTTTTCTACATTAAACCTCATTTTCCATGTAGTTGCCCACCCCATTAATTTGTTCAGATCTTTTTGCAAGGTTTACACATCCTGCGGGGAAATTATTGCCCTGCTTAGCTTAGTATCATCCGCAAATACCGAGATCGAACTGTTTACCCCAACCTCCAGGTTGTTTATGAACAAATTAAATAGGATTGGTCCCATCACAGAACCATGGGGGACCCCACTACCCACCTCTGACCATTCTGAGTACTCCCCAATTATCACCACCCTCTGAACTCGCCCTTGTAGCCAGTTTTCAATCCATGTACTTACCCTATGGTCCATGCAAACTGACCTTATTTTGTACAGTAAACGTTTATGGGGAACTGTGTCAAATTATTTTGCAAGATCCAGATACACCACGCCTTCCTTTATCTAGATGGCACCTCACCTCCTCATAGAAGGTTAATAGATTGGTTTGGCAAGAACGATTCTTCATGAATCCATGCTGATTACTGCTAATGATACGGTTCTCATTACTAAAATCTTGTATATAGTCCCTGATCATCCCCTCCAAGAGAAGGCAGTGGTGGACTTATGGGTAAAGAAATGGTGGTTGGGAACCTGCCACTGCTTTACAGCACAGGTTTCAAATTCATGAAAGGTGGCTGAACCCACCAGGTGAAAAGGCAGGATGTGTAAAGCCAGCAAGTTTTCCAAACTGGTAGTGAACTGTTGAGTATGGGCATGGCTGGGGGCATACTTCTTCCATTCCAGCAGCTGGGGCAGAGAAATGTTTTTAATGATTACTGCAGCTGGAGATGACAGGCTATGTTTGGCAAAATCAAAGAAAGTTTGCAGCAAACGCTTACCACTACTCTGTGTGGCACTATGCTGATTCTCTTCCCTGTTGGATGAGCCAGAAGTATTTTCATCATTATGGAGGCTGCTGATGGAGAATCTTAACCACTTGCCGACCGCTAAATGTACATTTACGTTGGCAGAATGGCACAGATGGACAAATGGGCGTACAGGTATGTCCCTTTGAATTTGCTGCCATGTGGTCACGTGCGCGGCGGCGCGTGACCCTGTCAGGAGCTCCCCATTCTGCCTAATGGCACTGTCACTGATCATAGCTCCCTGTGATCGGGAACTATGATCAGTGAAGTGTCTTTCGTAGCCCACCCCCTAATAGTTAGAAACACTCCCCAGGACACACTTAACCCTTTCCTAGCCCCCTAGTCACTGCCAGTGCCATTTTTACAGTAATCAATGCAATGTTATAGCACTGATCGCTGTAAAAATCACAATGGTCCCAAAAAATTGTCAAAATTGTCCGATGTGTCTGCCATAATGTTGCAGTCACAATAAAAATCGCAGATCGCCGCCATTACTAGTAAAAAAAAAAATATTAATCCATAAAATTAACCCCTATTTTGTAGACACTATAACTTTTGCGCGAACCAATCAATAAACGCTTATTGCAATTTTTTAACCAAAGATATGTAGAAGAATATGTATCGGCCTAAACTGAGGAAAAAAATTGTTTTTTTTATATATATTTTTTGGGGATATTTATTATAGCAAAAAGTAAAAAATAATGTGTTTTTTTCAAAATTGTCGCTCTATTTTTGTTTATAGCGCAAAAAAAAAAAAAACGCAGAGGTGATCAAATATCACCAAAAGAAAAGCTCTATTTCTGGGAAAAAAGGACGTCAATTTTGTTTGGGAGCCACGTCGTACGACCGCGCAATTGTCAGTTAAAACAGCGTAGTGCCAAATCACAAAAAGTGCTCTGGTCTTTGGCCAGCAAAATCATCCGGGGGTTAAGTGGTTAAATTGTGGGAATAGAGAAGTAAAAGAAGGAGGAGGAATGCAGCCCTTTCCCTGCAGACAGCTGACATTCAAATGCTGCTCCCAATGAGCTGCATGGTGATAAACCATATGTCTCTTCATACATATGGTACTCAAATTACTGATAATATTGCCAAATTAGATAGCTATAGCAGAGACTGGATATTAAATTGGTGTGGGCTACAACACAGATGAACTCTAGTGAGCAGACCAGAAGATAACAGTGCCCTGAACTCATGGAGCTCTGTCATTCAGTGAAATAGGGGGGCTGCTCCCTTCACTCCTTTGCAACCTGATCCTGAATGACATGCTGCCTTGCTTATGTTGTGCCTCTCCTCTACGGTATCTAACTTTCCTCATGTACTATATCTCGTGCCCAAGTATCATCAGAGACCTCATTATCACCACCTCTCCTTATCACTGGAACCAAATTAGCAGTAGGCTGCAGCTGCAGAAACATCTCCACCAATTGATTTTCCCTGCCTGTTGTCACCTCCCTCTGCAGTCCCTTGTTCTCCTCCTCAACCCCAGATGCAAATAATTGCTGTGCATCCTCTTGCAGCAAGTGGCAAGTAATTTTCTCAATGGGCTGCTATTAGGCAGGATAGCCTAATTTGCATACCTTCAGAGCTGCATAGTGGGGATCAGTGCTTTATCAGCCACTGATGACTTCAAGATACTCTGGGAGACAGAGGAGTAGGATGATAAAGGTTTGGTTAACCATTCCACCACTTCCTCCAGGTGATCTGGCTGTATAGCACGCCCACTGCAAGAAATAAAAAGGCACATGTGACCTGCATGTAGATGCTACACCACGACCACCACCTTAGCCTGTGCTTGACCCTTAAAGCTGTATGGGAACCACTTCGGCAACTCTCTTTGGGAAACCCAGTCATGATGTTGTTAATGTTGTGCTTATTCCCTACTTTTATTAGCATCTATGGTAAGAGCTGTATGTGGGGGATATGGTGCTTGCTGCACCGGAAACTCCAGTTCTTTGTGGACCAAATTGCACCTCAATAAACAACGGTGTTCCACTGCAAACCAAGAGCAGCCTTTGTGGTGTCACCAAAAACGTTATGCTGCTGTCCCGATAAAAAAAAAAAAATAATAATAACAAAAATTGATATTATCATAATACAGCTGAAGGACAATCAAAGTAAAATAACAAAAAAACAACAAAACAAAAACAAAAAAAACAGCAACCCTAGAACATTAAAAGCAACAACGCAGGAATTACAGTGAATGCTGATGGGCTTATTTTCCACTCTCCCTAGCCTGGCAATACACAGCACTGAATATAGTGCTGTATATAGCACTGTTGAGCTGTAGGACCACATTGCACTGCAAACTCTCTCTGCATTACTGTCAGCTGTCCTTCACACTAATCTCCCACACACTGGCAAAAAATGGCTGCTGGCAAGAATACACAACACACTGGAAACATATAATGCTATATGGAGTACATGGGGCACCTCTGGTTACCTTGTTTTTTCTGTTTATTGAACAAGTTATACATTGATGCTTTGATCATTATACATGTTTGTAGACAAAACACCTGTTAAATGTTTCACATCTATTTTCTGTACATGATTGAAAGCTTACTTTCTTGTAATTGTTTGCTTCAGTTATTTGAAAACCTAAATAAACATTGAAAAAAAAAAATTCTAGTGTGAAAAAAATTACAAAAATCTGTTGTTTTTAGCTTAACTTCATAGTGGAGTACAGGTGAAGACTCTTTTGTGACGATTCCTATTTCCAAGCAGCATTGATGACCTCATACTATTATGTACTGCAGCAAGGATAAATTGAGCATGACATCACACTGGAAAGTCAGACCGCTGCTCTCACACACAATACAGTGGCCTGGGTCTGCAGCATTCTGACGTTCCCTTTTGCACACGGCTCCATTTAACAGTACTCACACTCGCCTAGTTAATTGGAGCAGTGTGCAGGGGGCATGTTGGACTATTAATTATTCATATTAATCAAAAAGAAAAAAGTGAGCACTGTGTATTTATAGAACAGCTGACACATGAAGGTAAACATTCAACCTCCAAGTAAACATATAATACAACAAAATGTGTAGCGCTTCCTGTGAATTAATGTGTAACAGTCCAGTGAACTAACTAGAGTCCTATGATATATCCGTGACTTGATCAAATCCTCAGTGAATGACTCCAACAAAGTGGCTGATAAGTTATGCGCTTACCGGAAAATTAAATAATTCAGCATAAAAGTGAAAACACCCAGTGTGTCTGTAAACAATTTGTCACAACACTTGCACCTCCACCAATGTATGCACTCACCAGATCAACAGTGATAGTACACCTTAAGAAGTTACTTTGAGACATCCACTCCTGGTGTGCTGGTAGAATGGTGGTCCACACAATAGGGTTAAGCACTATATAAAAAAATAACTCACCCATGGGAGCCCAAAAAAGCTCATATAGTGTAGTATAAAATCAAGAGTAAAAACAGCTGTAGCACAATACACAAAGGCCAAAACCTACATACAGTAAACAAAAATAAAACCGCTAAAACCATTTAAAGATTGCTAATAAATGTAGAGGCTGCTGCTCAAGGTGGGATACACACACTAATAGCACATAAATAATAAAAAGCTGCGCCAACTAAAACAAATGGACGAGCTGACCACACTTCCAGTGCATTGATGTCCACAATGTTTAGGGATATGAATCCTATTCAACGTACAACACCTGAATATAATGAAATTATTCAAAAAAGGTCATATACTCAAATACATACAATGAAAGCATATGCTCAAAAAATTTAATTAAAAGTCCTCTGGCAACAAAGGTGATGAAGATAGTATTCCACACATCCAGACGTGATTTAGATAGTGCACCTCAGTGACTTGCATGTATAATGGTGAAACAGAAGTGCCCGACACCCTAGATCACTAAATGCTTACCAGATGGCAAAGCAAGTAAAGCTTTGCTATGAACCAATTGGCATCTGCCATGAGTGTCCTTGGCTTCGCTATCTCCCAATCCACAGCATACACCGCTTAAGGTTGTGGGACATTAAACTTTCACTTGCTCAATAGGATTCCATATAAGAGGCAAAGGAAAAAAATCCGCCCATAGCGTAATTCTGGTGTAACCAGTTTATTTAAAATAGATAAAATACACTTACATTAAGTACGTTGCAAAAAACATATAAGATAAACTGCCGGCCGGCAAGTACAGGTAGTTATTATATTATTATTATTATTATCCATGTTATTATACATGGAAGTCACCGAGGTGCACTATCTGAATCACGTCTGGATGTGTGGAATACTATCTTCATCACCTTTGTTGCCAGAGGACTTTTAATTAAATTTTTTGAGCATATGCTTTCATTTTATGTATTTGAGTATATGACCTTTTTTGAATAATTTCATTATATTTAGGTGTTGTACGTTGAATAGGATTCATATCCCTAAACATTGTGGACATCAATGCACTGGAAGTGTGTTTAGCTCCTCCATTTGTTTCATTTGTTTTATTTGGCGCAGCTTTTTATTATTTATGTCAAAAACCTACATAGTATGCCACCGCTCCTTCCACGAGGAAGCGGTGGTCATAGCATCAGTACGTAGGCCCCTCCCAATGCATTTCGTGCTCTAGCACATTGTCAAGGGAATTGATTATCCATAAGATATAAGAAGAAGAAAGAAGCCACTCTCCATTTTAAAAGCCTCATGTGTAGGTTTTATTGAAGCATGCAATATATGGATTGTTCCACCTGTTCATTCAAACTCTAAAGTGTTTCACCCCTTACTGGGACTAATCATAGAAGGAGGATAACCGGGTGAGAGAACACTTATATCACAATCTAACACCATACACATGTGCCTCATAAAACCTGTTTTAACCTTCCTTACAACCTTTGTTAAAAAAGGGATAGATGACTCCTCAACAGGGCATATTCCTAATGCACCTAATTGTGCGAACGGCAGGAAGTCAGCACCCATTATCAGAGGAGCTCTGGGTATACATGCCTGTAGTGAAAGAATATAGCTTGTAACTTATTGATGATTCATGCTGCAGTGCACCCATAAGGCCATACTTTGTACATTATATATTAGGTGTACACATACTGGCCCATTCACTATCTGACCACAGGTGAAATGAACTAGTAGATGTCAATGAGTGATCTATCGCTCTGGTTTCTTGAGTGATATATTCTTCAGTGAGGCATTTTGCAGTACAGTTACTAATGTTTTAGTAATACCTGTTTAGTGTGTATTCTTGAATTAAATGTGGTTACATTCCCTTTAAAGTTTAGTTAAAACTCAGCATTCATAGCATTCCTATTCCAGCTTTTAATGAAAATGAATAAAGTTAGAAGAGGTATTAACAAAAGAGAGTTTCTTGGCACTTACACAACCTTTTATACTAAAAACCCGGTTCAGGACCTGCCTGTAATTCTATGTGTGATGGGCTTCAGGTCAGCGTTTTCATGATTTCACTATATGTTGCTGTCAGTGTGATTGGCAGTTTTATTAGTAAAGACAGAATTTATCTGCACTTCTCTAAAAAGGGTCATCTAATCTTTAAGTCAGCTTTGTTCAGACAATTTGATATATTTTGTAAATCCACACAATTCAGAAAAAATGTATATAAATCTATAAAAAAAGTGAGCTTAAAATACACAGAATTTATTGCACAGTTGCGTGATCAATGTTGACCAGATACTGACAAAAGTTGATCTTAAACTTCTGCAGTTTATCTTTAAGATTTAGACAGCATGTATTTTGGCTATGAAGGAAACCGGTGCATAGAAAATACATTTAAAGCAACCCTTTAATTAAAATAAAAATCCAAAAACCTGCAAAAGAAGAGCGTATTGGAAGTGCACTTGGAAGTGCAATCGCTGTAGATCTGAGGGTAAGCTCTGAAATGAGGGGAAGTTCTGCTGATTTCTATCATCCAATCATGTGCAAGCAAAAATGCCTCACTGAAGTTTCTTATTTTCCTTGAGATCCTTGAGATCCTTGAGATCTACAGCATGTTTCACCTGAGATCTACAGCAACTGCACTTCCAAGCGCACTTCCAAGTGCACTTGCAGTGCACTTGCAGTGCACTTGTAGTGCACAGTGGATTTGCCTTTAATAAATAAACCACTGGTTCGGTGTAAAGCCAATGCAGGGCCTACATTTATAAAAGAGATCAAAGTTTTTATCAATTACCTACAGACCAGTTGGTTTAACCACAGTTGGGAAGAAAGTGGAGAGTTTAATAAAAGACCACATAGAACAGTTTTTGCTAGGATGTAAGCAAACATTTAGAACAAAGTTTGGCTGTGGATACAGTATACTTGGGTTTGGAAAGCGTTTGACATGGTTCCCCACACTCAGCTAATTTATAAATTAAATTTAACAGGCTTAGAATATTCAGTTTGTCAATAGATAGAAACTGGAAGATCATATTCAGAGAGTAGTGATTAATGATTCATACTCTGAATGGTCTAAGGTTATTAGCGGTGTGCCTCAAGGTTCAGTGATGGGATGCTTAGTTTTTAACCTATTTATAAATGATATAATGTTTGGGATTAAAAGTACCATTTCAGTGTTTTGCAGATGACACCAAGCTATGCAGTGGATCAATGTCACTACAGGATGTCTCCAATAGGGACAAGCTTTATGTTCAAGTCAAACTCATGTTCAACTCGAACATTGGCTGTTCATTGATTAAAACGGCATAGGGATTTCCCCACAGTGGAACCCCTTCAGGTCTGGTATGGATATTAAGGGGAACCCCACGCCAAAATAAAAAAAAATGGCGTGGGGGTCCCCCTCAAAATCCATACCAGACCCTTCAGGTCTTGTATTGATTTTAAGGAACCTCGCAGCAAATTTTTTTTTTTAAATGGCGTGGGGTCCCCCCAAAAATCCATACCAGACCCTTATCCGAGCACGTAACCTTGCAGGCAACAGAAAAGAGGGGGGACAAGAGATCACCCCCCTCCTGAACCATACCAGGCCACATGCCCTCAACATTGGGAGGGTGCTTTGAGGTAGCCCCTCAAAGCACCTTGTCCCCATGTTGATGGGTAGAAGGGCCTCATCCCCACAACCCTTGCCCGGTGGTTGTGGGTGTCTGCGGGCGGGGGGCTTATCAGAATCTGGAAGCCCCATTTAACAAGAAGAACTGGGTTGGTCGGATTGCACATGTGGGGAGATTAGGAAATTGTGTGCCACATCCAATATTCATAGAAAGAAAACAGTTTCCCCTAGTTGGTGGACTTTAAAAGCACAACATATCTTTCCCCATGGGAAAATTTAAGATAGAGTATACATGTGATATAAAGTATAACAAATTTATTTGAAGAATAATATAAGCATAAAAATTATGAAGCGTTTTTACAGAATCAACATAATAAAAAATGCATCAATAAATCATAGAGATCAGACCCGGCGCGTTTCGGAGTTACTTGGGGTTTCCTCCTGGAATTGTACCCCATTACCAATTCACACAGGGGGGGGGGGATTTGGGGGTCCCCTTGTTAAAGGGGGCTTCCAGATTCTGATAAGCCCCCCACCAGCAGACCCCCACAACCACTGGGCAAGGGTTGTGGGGATGAGGCCCTTCTCCCCATCAACATGGGGACAAGGTGCTTTGAGGGGCGACCTCAAAGCACCCTCCCAATGTTGAGGGCATGTGGCCTGGTACGGTTCAGGATGGGGGGTGCTCTCTCGTCCCCCCATCTTTTCCTGCAGCCTGCCAGGATGCATGCTCGGATAAGGGTCTGGTATGGATTTTTGGGGGGACCCCATGCCATTTTTTTAAAAAAATTTTGCTGCGAGGTTCCTTAAAATCAATACAAGACCTGAAGGGTCTGGTATGGATTTTGAGGGGGACCCCCACGCCATTTTTTTTTATTTTGGTGTGGGGTTCCCCTTAATATCCATACCAGACCTGAAGGGGTTCCACTGTGGCGAAATCCCCATGCCGTTTTAATCAATGAACTGTTATGTGTATTGTCTGACTCGACAATTCAATGTAGCCACGAGTAGTTTTAAATTAGTTTTTTTCCTTTAGAAATGTAATTTTGCTGTCAGACTGTTCTAAACACGGGAAACATGCGCCCCTTTACAGGCATACTATAGACACCCCCCCAGGTATGAAATTTAAAGGAATATTACACTTCTGTTTCACTTTAAGCATTATTAAAATCACTGCTCCCGAAAAAACGTCCGTTTTTAAAACAGTTTTTTGCATTGATACATGTCCCCTGGAACCCAGGTCCCCAAACACTTTTTATGACAATACCGTGCATATAAGCCTTTAAAAATTATCACTTTTGATTATTCATGTTCGTGTCCCATAGACTTTAACGGTGTTCGAGTGTTCAAACACATTTTTTGCCTGTTCGCATGTTCTGGTGCGAACCAAACGGGGGGTGTTCGGCTCATCCCTAGTCTCCAACTTACAAGCCAACTTCAATGCACTATTTAATTGTGCATCTATGTAGCAAATGTTGATAAATGTAAAGTTATGCACATGGAGGTTAAAAACATACATGCATCATTAATTCTAGGAGGAGAACAGCTAGGAGAGTCAATGGTTGAAAAGGATATGGGTGTTCTGTTAGACCATAGGCTTAATACTAGCATGCAATGCCAAGCTGCAGTTTCTAACCCTAACAAAATACTTTCTTGTATTAAAAAAGTATAGACTCCAAACAGAGTGAGACATAATTTTTCCCTGAACAAATAATTAGTAGAACCTCATCTGGAATATGCAGTTCAGTTTTGGGGACCAGTTCACAAAAAGGATATTGGGAAACTGGAGAAAGACAACCAAACTGATAAAAGGCATGGAGGACTCACTAATGAGGAAAGATTAGCTGAACTGAATTTATTTTGGGGGGAGGGGTATGATCACCATGTATAAATACAGATTGGAGATTGGATTTAAAGTCACATCTATTATATTAATTTATCCTCGCTGGGAACAGATTAGATATAGTGTGTGTGTGTGTTTTTTTTTTAATTATAAAGCTAAATACCTTCTTTGCCCAGCTCTGCTGTGTGGTCACATGTCCTTTACCTGCTCTTCTTCTCGGTTTAAGGGGTACAGTGTAAGGGGCTGAGATTTCCCTCTGACGTATGCAAGCTAGCAGAGGAAGGACATGTGATCACACAGCAGCCCTTGGCAAAGAAGATATTTGTGTTTTTTTTTTAAAATGTTAAAGCTACACTGTACTTAATATGTTCCTGAAACAAAGAGGATAAAACGTATATAATAAATGTTTATTTACATTTTACCAATGAGGGGGAGCAGATGCAACAGCATGATCAATCAAGGCAGGAAGAGAGGGGAGGGGCAGGGAAGAGATCAGCTTCACAGCTCACTAACAGACTATGGAAATGATAGGGGGAGGGGGAGATGCAGAAATGCTGAGGAGAGGGCAGGATGACAGAGGCATGTAATCTGACCATGCTATCAGGGATTAGCAGCCATGATAAGCATGGTCAGTACACACAGGAGAAGACAGGAACAGGCAGGATCAACTAGGTATTGTACAACATAGAAAAGTGACAATTTTGACATGGCAAAAGCACTGTGCTGTATCTCGTGCCTTAAAGAGACAAGAGCGTGTTTTTTTTTTTTTAGGGTTGCAACTACTTTAAATAGAATGGCTTTTTCACAGTAAGAGCTGTGAAAATGTGGAACAGACTCCCTAGAGAACTCATTTTGTTTTAAAAAAGAGCTTGATGCATTCCTAAATGTACAAAATATGACTGAATATGAACAGTTATATCTTATAACACAAGAGGTAGTTGATCCAAGGAGTATTTGATTGATTCCTGGGGGATCAGGAAGTAATTTTTTCTCTTGCTGGAGCATTTTGGATCATGTTTCATTGGTGTTTTTTGCCTTCCTCTGGATAAACTGCATGTATAGGATTGTATATATGAAGGTTTCTATTATGCCGTGTACACACAAGTGGACTTTTCGACAGCAAAGGTCCAACGGAATGAATCCGTCGGACAATTCGATCGTGTGCTCCATCGGACCTTTGCTGTCCAAAAATCTGATGGATTTTAGAAATAGAACATGTTTCAAATTTTTCCGAGGGACTCGAGTCCGGTCGAAAAATCCGCTCGTCTGTATGCTAGTCTGATGGACAAAAACCGACGCTAGGGCAGCTATTGGCTACTGGCTATGAACTTCCTTATTCTAGTCCGGTCGTACATCATCACGTTCAAATCCGTCGAACTTTGGTGTGATTGTGTGTGGTCAAGTCCGTTCATTCGGAAAGTCTGTCGGAACTCCGCTGAAAGTCCGTCAGGAAGACCGTCGGACCTAGTCCGTCGAAAAGTCCGCTTGTGTGTATGCGGCATTAGTTTGTTTTTTCTATTCATTGAACTAGATAGACTTGTATCTTCTTTCAACCTGATTGACTGTTTGAATGACTATCATCCTATTTCACTTATGCCAGTTATAATGATGTGCTTTCAAAAACTGGTCTTGCAGTATAATAAAGAAGATGAACCAGTAGAGTTGGATCCTTTTCAGTTTGCATTTCAGTCAAATAGTTCAGTCAAAGGTGTGATTGCTATAGCCCTCCATACTTCCCTTACCCACCTTAAGGGAAAATTAATTATGTCCAATTGCTGTTTGTGGACTTCAGCTCTGCTTTTGACACAATGAAACTTGTTTCAAAGCTTATTGTTTGAGGGTGGGGTCCTCACTCTGCCATTAGATTTTGGATTTTTGATAAATAGACCACAGGGGGTTTATGAGCAGTTTTCTTCCATGTTATTTTTTTACCTTCTTATTAAATATGTTTATTGATTTATAAAAAAGTACAACAGAAGATAGACATTTGGGTTACAAAGGAGATAAGTGATATGACCAAGAGGCCAACGTGTGCACAAAAAATATATCCAAAACATATTTGATAATCAAAAATTGCTAATCAGCTATTCAATTGTAGCTGTCTTAAACTGACCCATATTAACTGAAGCACAATCTTAGGACACGAATAAGCAGATAAGCTTACCCGATATAGTAGCAGTGGTGGCCCGTCCATTAGGGGCGCACAGGCGTCGACCCCTCCTATTCATGCATCCGGCCACCTGAACTACATACAGGGCATCCGACCATGGATTCCAATGGGGGGGTCTCTTTTTTTTGAAGCACGTGATTAGAGCCAGAGGCTCTGAGTTATATGAGAATAGCAAATGAATATTCGCTATTCTCACACTGATTCTCCTCTCTGGCCAATCAGGAAGCGGATCCTGAGACCCGTTTCCCAATTGGCCAAAAGAAGAAGTGATCCTATTGGCATAGAGTGAGGAGGAGGGAGGAGACGCACGGCCGGACACTGGCGAGCTCCATGTCCCACGTTTTTTACTACGACTCCTGTGTCCCCAGCCAGCTCAGAGGGCGAGGATCGCTCAAGGGCCCTGGGATCTCCAAGAAGGACCCGGACGGGGAGACCATGGATGAGAGGTTCCCTGCCTGTATCCGTGAGGTCGTGTCCCTGGTGCTAAAGGACTATGACTGGTCCCTGGAGCCCATGCTGGTCCGGGACTCCGGCTCCCTCAAAGCCAAGCCCCATGTCAAGAGATGAGGGGAAGCCCAACCCATCAGCCGCCACTGCTTCCAGCACTCCCCGGCTCAGACAGGGTAGATCAGAGTGTCATCCCGTAAGGTAAGGATGCCTTCCGCCTTCCTGTCCATCCATCTCCCGCCGGGGGGGGTTGGGGTGGCGTTGGGGTGGCCCCGAATTATTAAGCACCAGCCGCCAATATAGTAGAGGGTCGCAATTACTGGATAAAGGTATCCATTTATTAGCCAAACCTGTGGGCCGTTTGCCAAAGTACCCAAATTGCCTTTAAGCAAGCAGAGAAGAAAAAAGAAAAAGGGAAAGAGGGGTAAGTTCCCAGGGGTTCAATGAGTAGCCACATAAAAGGAATGATTTTTTCTTAAGGGGCCAAGAGGCGTCAGTTGGGGAACAAGAGTAAAGTGTCAAAGTGAGGGGGGAGATAGTGGTCTATCCTTGACTGCCCAACTTAAGTGTACTTTGTCATGCAATATTACCTCAATTTTGGCAAGGATCATGGCTTGTGTCACTCTATTCATAGTTTCTATCAGAATAAGAGAGGAGTATTTCCAAGTTTTTGCTATAGTTAGTTTGGTTGCTTAACTTATATTGAGCGGTCAAAATATTTTTGGGTTGTTGGTGCAATAGAGCTAATAGAGCAGTGTCGAAAACAATTTAGATAGAATCGAAAAAACGTCTGTCTTTTATTTTTACATACATATACTGTACAGGGATGTGTGTTAAACCCACTATTATTCACCTTTTATACCTCTACAATGGAAATTACAGCAATACATTTTCAGGTGATGCTTCTATTACAAATGATGGTAAGGGGCAAAAATTGAGAATTTGTGGGAATGGTGCAGACAAAATGATCTTCAGTAAAATGTGAGTAAAACTAAGGAGATGATTAAAGATTTTAGAAGAAGGGGCATTAGTTCGGTGGTTGTAGATGTAGAAGTGCTCAAGATGGTGAATAATTTTATGTTCTTGGGAACAATAATTACAAATGAGCTGTCATGGTCTGCATATATATCCATTTTGATGGGAAAGGCACATCAGCAATTGTATTTTTAAGGAAACCGTGACATGAGGGCCTACTGGCTTTTTATAGGGGTGCAATAGAAAGTATTGAGACTCAGCTTGCCAATTTGTTGCTGGGCATGTGCATGGTCCAGGACATTAGTGTAATGCAGAGGGTAATATAAACTGCACACAATACTATAGGTATTAATCTGCCAGGTATAAAAGGGTTACTAAACCCACAACAGTAAATCAGTCTGTATATGCAGTAAAGCATGCTTGCTATACTCTGCTACTATGGAACCTAAGGGGTTAAATCTCTGCATTGTGTAAAAAGGCGGTTTGATCCTGTCTTCTCTGATCCTCCCCTTTTTCCACTGTCCCCTAACCACCTCCTGATAAGACAGAGCCTTTGCAGTCATTCTGCACATGCTCAGTTTTGTGTGTATTGCTATAAAAAAAATGTTTTCCTTGGGAGGGTGCATCTGAACAGGGTCAATCAGGACTGTCCAGGCAGAGGGTTTAATTAGACACTGAACGAAGTCACAAAACTGCTATATATTGCTGATGAGAAAAGGTATTTAGCAGTTTATATTTACTAAAATAATTGCATTTCTATGTTCTGTGTACTGTGACCAGATATAGTGAATGCAGGCTCCTGGGTTTAGTAGCACTTTAAGGACATATATGTAGAGGAAAGGTGTTTTCAAAGGGCACATAAATAATATTCTAAAGAATAGCACCAATCCAAGTTTAGCTTTTTCAGTGTAGGGGTATAATTGGAAAGCACAGGGCACCGTAGTAACATTTCTATGGGGCCCCCGATCCCATACTGAAAATAGGCATTGAACAACACCCTAGTTATTACAGTTATGTGGCACAGAGCCTGAGCATGCATTTATAACAAGAACATTTTTTTTAGTAATCTTACTAGGAATTTCACTGACAACAAAGCAAGGGTGATGTTTTTTTTCCCACTGGATCAAGGTCAGCTCTTGCATTTGCAGTAATTATATCTGCCCTTCTTCAGCTTCAATGGTGGCAGAGTAATTACACCCCCACCCCCCAGATATAGGGGAGCCTGGGGGGTTTAATTGTGCACACTGCCACCACTGAATCCGGAGGTCAGTTATAGTTGTTAAAACTGCCACTATTGAAGCTGGGGAAATTAGGGTTATAATTACATAGTGTAACTTTAACCCTCCCCTTTTCCCAGCTTCATTGGTGACAGTGTAACTATACCCCATCCCTTTTTAAGCTTCACTGGTGATAGTGTTATGAATTTGAACCCCACCCCTAACAATTCAGTGTTGGTAATGTGCACAATTGTAACCCCTTGGGCTTAAACTGTCTCTTCCCATGGAACTAGCTGGGGATTAATCCCATGAAAGTCGGAAACCAAATGACGGGAGGAGATCATTTCAGCGAGCTTTGGCACACAGGATCCTATGCAATACACTAATGCCCTGAACTGTGCACATGCCCTGCTGTCAATAACTAACTTACCAGTTCCTTCATACAGAGAGGGCCGGAACGAAAATGGACCGCAGGGTAATGGTAGGGGAGGGCCGGACATGACAGTGTGTCTAGTGACACACAGGGAGGATGTAAAGGGGTGGCCAGGCAGGGCTGGCCCTGTAAGCAGTGGGGGGAGTGGCCCTATAAAAGAGGGGGGCGGGACTAATGGTTTCAGTTTGGGAGAAGACAGCACGCGAGGAGGCAGTTTTCCCACCCACACTCCCTAATGGAATGTGATAGTTTTGGAGGTGTTAATGTTTTTTGTTCTCGTTTCAGGAGCGGAGGCAGCTTTGGCGTCATAACAGCAAGGGGTTGGCGGTGTTTGTTTGTTTGGTCAGTGACGGACGGTAGCAATTATGGAGGTGGTAAGTGTGTGGGGGGCTCATCATTAGATGGCCCCTCCGGTGTGTGGGGGGCTCATCATTAGATGGCCCCTCCGGTGTGTGGGGGGCTCATCATTAGATGGCCCCTCCAGTGTGTGGGGGGCTCATCATTAGATGGCCCCTCCTGTGGGGGGTCATCATTAGATGGCCCCTCCGGTGTAGTACATCAAATTTATTTGATGATTACTCTTGTTGCACTGCGGGAAAGGTGTTTGTCTCCGGGCGAAAAAATACAGGTGGAGGCCAGTTGGTTACGGTAAAATCCTGCAGTGCCCCCTGGTGGTTCAGACATATATATACACAGGAATTATATATATACGTTTATAGTACTTAGCTCCGTCACTGACCAACAAACAGGGTGTAACTGATTGGTTATGTGTTTCATTTGTGTTTTATCGTTATTGGTATTTATAATTTAGTTAATTGGAGTTTATGTTTAATAAAAGGCCGTTGCGGCCATTTACTCCACAAGATGGTGTGGTCTCTTATTTAAGGGGTTAAGTAAAGGGGGAGTATATGGCTGTATCAGCCTGGGGGCATTATCTAGGCTACACTGGTCATGGCAATCCATCATGAGAGCAGATCAGAAGTTTGGATTTTCTAGATTGCTAGCAGAATGAATCAGTGAAGATTCACTCATCATTTCTTCAAGTTAGGCAACTGCCAAAATGTTGTCAGGTTGTTCTGTTATAGCCAACACAACTGCCAGTCAAATTAAAAGCATTCACTTCTCAATCTTTAGTGCTGACATCAGTAAATAACTTTAAATACAGACCAATGTCATCATAGGGCAGAATTAGAGCAGGTGTTATATATTCTTTTGGTGAGTTGTATGTTGCCTACTGCTTAAGTCCCTAAGGGACTATACGTTCTTACCTTTGACATTCGTCTTTTTATAATTGCTTGTAGAAAGGCATATTGAGAAAAACCCTGGATAAATCTTTTGTAATAGCCAACAAGTCTTACAAACACTGTACTCCATTGGTGGCTCTGAGATGCTTCCAACTCTTCTTAGCTAGTTCCTTATCTCAGTTCTACCCTGGTAACCATCTTGCACATATACTTAATCAGTGGCAGCTGGTGTTTTCTTGTTTGGGGGGGGCGGCACCTCAACCCAGGCACAACAGGCACATTGGGGATCGACAGGCAGGGGGACAGCCTGCGGCAGGCATCTTGCAGCGTCTTCCGTGTCCTCTTCCCTTCTGAGATCACGGCGGCTTCTGCCGTGCGTCTCCTGCCCTCCTCCTAGGTGTCCAATAGGATCGCCTAACCTTTCAGCCAATTGGGAAATGGGTAACAGACCCGCACTTTCTGATTGGTGGACAGTAGATTCAGTGTTAGAAATGCAAATATTAATTTTCTTTTCTAACACATCTTCAATGCTCTGCGTTCCCAGTTTACCCTATTTTAAAGCCTATTAGAGCCTATGGCTCTAATCAGGTGCTTCAAAAATACACCCCCACCGCTGTAATTCAGTCGCCCGGCATCCGAAAAGGTGCCGGATGCCTGAATAGGGAGTGGCAGCGGCGGCCATGGATAGATTCATGCTATGCTATGCATGAATCTATCCATTATTGCACGGGCCACCTTAATGCATGGGCCGCCCCTATACTTAAAGTAGTGTTTCCACCAAAAAAAAAAAAAAATTGCTTAAAAATCATAAAAAAAATAATTGGAAAAAATAAATGTTTTACTCACCTCTAAATGTCTGTTGCTAGGGGGTCCCTCGTAGTCTGCCACCTTCAGTGTCCGGGCACTGACATCACTTCCCCTCGGCGCCGCACAGTCATCTGGGACCTGTCACGTGTCCCAGATGACTGAGCGTGGTATCACGGCACGCGGCGCCGCTCGCGCATGCACAGTGGGTGCTCGGCTGTGAAGCCTCAGCCGGGTGCCCACAGTAAGAATGCCGGCGCCGCGAGTGGAGCGGGGAACGAGGGGGGGGGCTTCGTTCCCCTGCATCGCTGGACCCTGGGACAGGTAAGTGTCCGATTATTAAAAGTCAGCAGCTGCAGTATTTGTAGCTGCTGACTTTTTAAATTTCTTTTTTTAGGATTTGACTTCTTTTTTTAAGACTTGACTTAAAGTGTCACTAAACCCAGACTATGAAAAACTCTCATTACATGCTATATAGCGGAGTGTTGGTATTCAGAAAGCCACTAAAGAATTTGTTTTCTGTAGAGTGAAATATACCTGGTTAATCCTGCCTTCAGCTGTCCCTCCAATCTTCACTATGTCCCCACTGCAGGTTGAGTTTGTGTAGACAAGCTGTGTCCTCTATGGGGCATGCTCAATTTCAGTTCCCTTCTAAGCTCTTCATTTTTTTATTTTTCTTATCTGTGCAGCCCACATGACTATAGAGTCATACATGTGTGTGTGTGACAGTGGTGAACGACACACTAGACAATAGTTCTGTAAGGTTTTTGTAAGGTACGGAGAAGACAGCATACCTTGCCTCCAATTACCTATAAATGCAGAAAGTGAAAACCTACCCTTTTATGTGCCACCAGAAATAAACTGTCTGTGCAGGTGGTATGTAACAATACTAAAAAATGTGGAAATACATTTATGGGGAAAGAGGAATATAAAACTGGACTGAAGTTAAAATTCTTGAACTCTATTTAAAATGTCTTCCTTTGCTGCCTCTGTTCCCTTTGGAGAGATTCTGTTCACTTCCTCTCTTGGTGACTACAAACAAGAAGACACTCCCTAACCAAAATGTAAAGTAACCCTTTCTTTTGCCAATATTTACAGAAACTCCTGCCAAATATGGACTATCCGGCATATAAAAAAAAAATAATAATGGATAAAAAGTCAACAAAAACCCTTCTCAAGTCTGTCCCAAGAGAACAAAATAGTTCCCTTTTGGGCATTTACCTTTTTCACTGCACAGAAAAGTAGAAGTTATCAGTCACAAACAGCACATGTACTTGACAGCCATGTGTCACTGACCCAGGGGCATGGCTAGAAACTGAGATGAAGACTTGGCTAGTAATATATAAATTTACATTGTATTAGGATTTTAGTATATAGTATTATTGGTTCTAGTGCTGTATATTCTGTTTAAGTTGCATGTTTCAGGGAAATTACGTTAGCTTGAAACAGCTGATGAGTAGATTATCACAGTACCATATTACATGCTTGGAAAATAAAATGTTTTACTTAAAAAAAAAAAAAAAAAAAATTTGGATAAAACAATACTATAAGAATAATAAATAATTAGAATTATTTGTTTGCCTAATAAACAGTAAAGTCTGAATCTAGCATAAGATTACCCTGTTCAATATTCGTTTTCTTTTCAAAGCATTTAAATGTGTAATTTGCCTTTCTAAAACACATTATATTATTGATTAAATGATTAAAGCCTGAATTTGTTTTTTTAGTGTATGCATATCTAAGTGCTAATTTCAGTGAAATATTCTACTTATGCTTTTAACACTAGAAAGATTATCCTAAACAAACTCAAAGAAAAAGTAGTAAAGTACACTGAGGAAAAATAATCAGTAAGAGTTTATAATCAAAGTACTCAACTTAAATGAAAAGCATTGCCTGTAAATCTATTTTTTTCCGATTGTAATTAAACTATATGAATCAAATTTATCAAATTATGGGTACAAAGTGGATTATAGTCAATTCACTATAACAGCTGTGTGGAAATAGGTTTAAATATTACAAATCAAATCAAGAAATAAAACATCTACCGTAGCAAATCTATAATTTGATATTCAGCGAATGTTACTTCTTGTTCAATAGTTTATGTCCATTATTATGGCACCATGGAAATCAAAGCCCTTTGGAGAGGTTAAAAGTTCATCTTTAAAATGATATAGGGCAACATCAAATAACCCTGTGTATCTAATTACATGTACTCATATGGTACATTTGTTTAGTACATACTAAAGGTAGTATGTATTATACACTGATAAACATGCAAGTGAAGATCACTATTACAAAGTGGATAGAGAAATACATTTGAGAGTCTTTTTTCCTTAAAGCATATCTAAATCCAAAAAGAAAAATTTAATATATTGCAGCTTAGCACATGGGGAGGCTGCATTTTTTTTAATTTTTACCTGGTAATCCTCCAGATCTCACACTTTCTGTCCTAGGCTGACAACGCTCACTCACTCAACTATAACTATGAAGGGAGTCATGGTTGTCATCCAGGTTGGATTCCAAACATGTCTTCCTCTTTTCATCTCTTTGAAGAGAGGTGGTGAATTGATAAGTAGTTCACAGAAGGAAGATACAATTGTTTGTGCTTTAGGTTCACCTCACAGAAAGTAACAAGGGTGTTGCATTTCTGGTAAGATCAGCAGGTATTTTCTGCGCTTGCTAAAAATGTGGGAAAGGAGGCTAATTCTGCCACCACATCTAAAGATTGGTAAACTGCAATATATTCATTTTTGTTCTTGGGATTAGATATCCTTTACAATGGCCTTTTAGTTGCACTTTTAGCTAATACATAAGAGAGCTCATGAGACAACACATAGTCAAAGATAATTTTTAAACTGCCCATACATGCTGCAGTTTTTTTTGTTCAGCCAGCTGGCTGAATAAAAATAATTAATTGATTCCCTTATTCACACATTCAAGGTGGGTGAGGCAATCCTCTCCTTTGTGTCATTGTATTTTGATTTTCCCACCATCAGAATGCACACAGTCTGATTGAAACAACATTTTTCAACAAGCCCGTTCATAAAAAGTCAATCAATAGATCAACTTCTCATGAACAGAAACAGCCATACATGGATCTAAATTCGAGTTCAGCAGAAACCAGCTGAATTTCAATCCATGTATGTTCAGCTTTGCTCTTCAAGAATGAAAGGTCCTGGTAAACATGATTTAATTGTTACTTAAAGCGGTAGTAAACCACTGCAATACAAAAAAAAAAAAAACTTTTCTCCTGCAAAACAATAGCATAATGTGCTAGTGTGCATCGTATATTAGAACATTATGAAATACTTACCTTAAAAGGAAGCCCTCCAGCGGTGCGTTGTCACTGCTGAGACGGCTTCCATCTTCCCTGGTCTTTCTTCTGGGTTTGCAGACTCCGGCTGTGTGAGTGGCCAGAGCCTTCGGTTATGGCACGGTGCTCTGAAGGTCCAGCATAATCATTATTCCTACAGGTAAGCCTTAATACTGTATAGGCTTACCTGTAGGTAAAAATCACAAATCAGTTTTCGCTAATGCTTTAATCCAGCCTGACTTAAATTCAGATTTGTCAGACCCAATTTCAGGTAGATACAGTATACTCTTTGATGGAATGCTGTTGGTTCTGTTCTGCATTGCCTAGGCTACATGTGTACATACTGGGTAGACCAACGCTGGCCATACCATTTGTGTAACTATTTATACTAGATATGGATTGAAACATTACAGAAAGCCCCCACTCTATATTAAAAAAAAAATCCACAGTATAAATCCATTGTCAGTCACATCGATTAGCAAAGAATGCAGATCCACATCGATAATGAACGATGCCCGCCAACCTAAAAAACGAAACACTGATATAATAAAATCCTTTAAATCCTGATTTCAGTGCCTGGGGATTTATGGCTAGCAAATGAATAGAACCAAGTTCCAGAACCTGCTGAACCCTTACTAACCATTAACAGGAAGTGATCATATGTAGTAACAGATAAAATAATTTCTGTATATATGACATTTGGCTTCCACCGAACAGGCAAACATTTCAGCACTTGGAAGAACACCTGGACAGACACATTTCAGTCAGAACCCTGTCAGTGTTGCATCTGAACCTAAAGCACATCCCTGTACCTAAGGACACTTTGATTGCCACCAAAAAAGTATAGGCTTAATATTGACCTGTTGCCGGTCCCACTGCTATTAAGAATTTGCAAAAGACTCTCTTGAATTGGAAGCAAGATAGAGCAGAACCATTTGCTTCCTGTGGCGTGCCCCACAAAGGGCCACATGTCAATGAATTTTGACAGAACTATTCCTTCCTTATCAGTCTTAAAATGAAGGATTAGAACTCAAATAGTCTTGCTGAACACTAGCATCCCTTAAAAGTATGCTCCTAAGACCCGACCAACTCTCTGGAAAAGAATCTGCTCATAAGGAGAGATACAAACTTTGTAAAGTTTGTCAATAATAATGAGCACCATGTCAAAGGAAACCAGATCAGAATTTGTGCTGCTTGCTGAACTAAACATTTTATTAGAATAATGGGAGCCTAAAATTTTAAACAAAATGGTCAACTCTGCTAATTTATAATTTACTGTATGACTTCAAACCCTTTTTCAAAGTTAGGGTCTATAAACAAAAGCAAAAGAGTTATGTGATCGTCTTTGGTAAAACACCCACATATATCACTCACCATCATGTGCCATTGCTACCATTCTGCAGAATACGCTGACCAGGTATTATGGGTAACTAACTTCTGAATGAGATCCTTAGCTATCCCAAGATAATGTTTCAGATATGTTAGGGATGAGGAAATCCTTGCTTTTCTGTCTCTGGTGCTAACAAATGAAACCTGTTCCATTGGAGAGAGAATCAGTAATAGCATTAGATGACCCAGGCAAGTGGACTGTGTATATTAAAGCATTCAATATAATAATTTACCAAAGCTCCTTTTGGATATGGAAAATAATAACTATGCTTAAACTTGTTTGGCTCTTTCTTAGGAACCACTTATATTGGGGAAACCATAAGCCCAATAAGTGACTGGGTGAAGAAAGGGACTGGGCCGTCTGACCAGACAAAACTTCTTTGCACAACTGCCATTTTTGTGCAGCAGTTGAACTCCCAGCCCCCCTGTAGGAAACTGGTTAAGCAAATGCTTAGGAGTTATCGGCTTCATCGTAATATCTTTATGAAAAGGTCTAACCACCTTGCACTTACTTACAGAACTCTCATGGTATCTGAGTCAAGCTATTTCTCTATATACCTTTTGTGCTTTGCTTACTCAGCCCAGATACCAGAAAAGTGTGGGCCTTGCTCTGGGGACATTTCCCTGGTCAAGCTAGCCAAATGCTTGAAGCCAACTGGAAAATGTATGAGAGATAGCTTTTTTCCTCCTCCTCCTACACCTCCTTTTTACCCTCATTAGCCTTACCCCCCCAGCCAAAAATAAAGTGAGATCCCAAGGGCCCTCAAAGAACACATAAACCTCACATTTTGCAGAGTCCACTAAGCCTGTCACCATGCTTATCATTTTCCAGAAAGCTAATTTTGTGTTATTATCCACCTGAGGTGCTAGCCAACTAATTGAAGGAGTCCCAGCAGTTACTGTAGCAAGCCAACTGTGGCGCTCACATAACATATTGACAAAAGGTCCCTTAACCGCTTCCTGACCACCTCACGCAGATATACTGCGGCAGAAGGGCAAGTGCAGGGAGAATCGCGTACCTGTACATTGCCCTTTAAGAGGCGGCTTGTGGGTGCACGTGCCCGCCGGGAGCTTCGTGAGCGCAATCGCGGGTCCCGTGGACTCAATGTCTGAGGGGATACCCGCGATTGTGTCACAGAGAGAAAGAACGGGGAAATGATAATGTAAACAAGCATTTCCCTGTTCTGCCTAGTGACACTGATCACAGCTCCATTACTAATAAAAAAAAATATTAATAAAAATGCCATAAAACTGTCCCCTATTTTGTAAACGCAATAACTTTTGTGCAAACCAATCAATAGACGCTTATTGCGATTTTTTTTTACCAAAAATATGTAGAAGAATACGTATCGGCCTAAACTGAGAAAAAAAAAAATTTTATATATTTTTTGGGGATATTTATTATAGCAAAAAGCAAAAAAGAATGATTTTTTTTTCAAAATTTTCGCGATTTTTTTGTTTATAGCGCAAAAAATAAAAAAATAAATTAAAAATAAATAAAAAAAATGCAGAGGTGATCAAATCCCACCAAAAGAAAGCTCTATTTGTTGGAAAAAAAGGACATTCATTTTGTTTGGGAGCCATGTTGCACGACCGCGTAATTGTCAGTTATATCGACGCAGTGCAGAATTGCAAAAAGTGCTCTGGTCTTTGGTCAGCCAAATGGTCTGGGGCTTAAGTGGTTAATAAGCAAAGGAGACTGCATAATAGAAGACTGCACCACTGCACATGACCCCGCTGACAACTCCACACAAATGGAGAGGGTGAAACTTGAGAATAAATTTGAGAAAGCTGACCCAGTGCGCTACCTATTGCCCTAATGCCTACCCCGCTTTGCCCAGCCCCAAGCCCAGGGCCCAAGCCCAAGATGAGCATGGCAATGCCACAGATTAAAAATGTAACAATAAAGTGTCGCACCCACCAGGTTGCATGGGAGTTCTGTCCTGACCAGCCAATTAAATAACTTGTGGTACTCCTGCTGGCCCATTGCTACATCAGACCTCAACTCCTGCAGCAGAGGGGTGGCAGTGGCTGGGCTGTCATCATTCCCACCTGGGGGGTTGCCTCTGGCTGCTGTGAATGAGACATGCATCCTGGTGTTGTCACTGTCAGCACTTCTCTATCCTACATTCACTCTCTTCTGGACCTGCTCTGTTGTGCACTATTCCCATTGTCCAGCAGGTGGCTTTGCAGACCTGTAAATTGCATGGGGATGCATGTTTTTACTTCTACCTTTGGTGGTGCAGTTCTCACCTGGGAACCGACTGTCACCTGACGCAGAACTTCTCCCTCGGTAGGTCTTCTCCTTTACCAGATGTGAAGGCTATGGGATTCTGGACTGTTGGGTGAAGAGTTGAGGGAATGGGGTATGCAATATGGTATCTCTTCCCCCAAGGGATCCACCAAGGATAGAGAGATTCCTTCCAGCCAAGCTGCCAGATGAAAAATCCAGGCGGTGTAGCCAAAGGGTCCCTAATGAGGACCCATAATGAAGTGGCAGTGAGACTAAGCAGAAAGACTAAGGTTCACAGGAGCAACCATAAAACAAACAGAGAGCACACCAGCCTAGTGCATTATCCTCAAAACATATTTTATTTATAAAAAGTATCGATAGAAAATATACTCACAAACCAACAGATACATCAGACATAACAGATCAGCTTCAAGTCACCAACACGTCACATCACATAGAGGGACAATTGGGGTCCAACAGGCTAACAGGTTTTGAGGGACTTGCCCTCTTCTTCAGAGCCATCAATCTTCCTCAAAGGTTCACAGGGGGCCTGAACAATCTAGCACAAGAGGAAACTCTGACAGGAAGGGTGGGTGCCTTAGACTCCAGAATACTATTCAACTGTGCCTGTAGGTACTAAGGGACATTGAATAGACCCTAACGCCACATGAAGCTGTAACTTTTACAACTCCTCCTCATCCTCACTTCAACAATTTAGGAATGTACCTATCTTCTCTTCCCTTTTCCTTGGATAACTTAACTAGTGCTACCTCTTCCTTCTCCAAACCTAACCATGCAGGTTCACAGACACCGCCATTTACTGCTCCAGGTCTGATTTCATGATGGTCTAGCCATTCTTCTGTTTGGTAATATCCAGGCCTGATTGACACCCAGCACTGGAATATGGAGAATGCTTCTCCTATTTCTTCCTTTTTTTTTATCCTGGTCAGCAAACAAGTTTTATAGAAATTCTGGAAGCTATAGTTGAAACTGTACCTAAGTCTTGCTATTTTTGCAGAACAGGGGGCAAACTGTGATTCCTTACAGCAATAACCAGCACTTCTGATGATCTCAAATTCTTGTTTTTATATGACCACTATATGGCCTGACTATTGCATTCACTACTGAGATTTCTTGCATGTGTGGAGCCCTGTATGGTTTGTTGCCTTAATGTTATCTTTTTAAGGTGCAGCATAACAATGTTTCTTCAGGAGGTATGGGATGAATGTCAGAAGTACTAGACTAGATGTCTGAAAGAAGAAATTCTAAAAAAACAATTGTCCTCTATAATCCTCTCCTGTGGAAGATTCTTTTACCTGGCGGCTACAGCATTTCTTCTTTCAGACAGTTTATTACTACTGATATTCATCTTGTACCTGAGGAAGAATAATTGCGCTAAACACATTGAAAGGATGTTCCTTTGCCACTATATAATATGGCAAAAGGTTAGAACAGTATATTTACTCAAATTACTATATATAAGAGAGTTGAATACCTGGCAATGCGAGTGAACAGTGGTGATAATATATGTATATATATATGGGGACATAGGCAAGATTACATCACAGGTTTAACCACTGTGCTGAAGCTAGTGGTTTTTAAATCATAAATATTATTTTTAATCCAAATCAATAAAAAATCATATCTTTATTTATGAGTGGGATCATAATTACACCTTGAAAGCCCCATTCTAAAGTAGAAAAGATGTAGCTGGATAGCCGCACTCCAAATTATTCAACTTTATTTCAAAAGATATAATAAAATCATAGCATCTAGGCTTGTGTACAGACTAACTGCACAGCTGCTGACATGTTTCACACCGAACACGGTGCTTAGTCATAGCTAATGAGCAGAATATACATACAGAGCTATATATACACACACACAAGCAATTAAACAAATGAATAAAATATGTGTATAACGAGATAGCAATTAGGGAAGCACCTGTGAGCATCCAAAATCTGAAGGTAACATTTAAATGGATGGAAGGAAAACACCTTTTTCACCTAAAACACTTAAATCAAGCTGACATGTTGAAAGCATACATAATGGTAATAGATAAATAACATGATGAATCTTATCTTTAGGTGAAGAGGTACAGGTGCAACCTAAAAAATAAATAAAAAATGACATATGTAAAAACATTTTTCATTTTGTATGTAAAAAATCGCACGCATCGGCAGACACACAGAAAAAAGAAAGAAACAAACTCTCAATGTGTGTGCATGTCGATGCATGGGGCTCATTGAATAACAGAACTGCCAGAGAAAAGCACAAGTATTCCCTAAAAATGACACATCCCAAAAAAAGCTGCATAATAGTAAGATTGCAAATATCTCATTATTGGATGTGTCTATTTAGGCCTTCTCCTATGATACAATGCATAGATAGGAAAGATAAAAATAAATATAGGAATAGACCAAATGAACGATCGAAACCGGATATTCTAAGGCTTAAGGCAAATTAAAATGTGTATATCCTTATACCGACAGGTATGGGGAGCTGATGCAAGTACCCAGCTGGTTGATCACACACCTAACATAATATATCAGGTGTGTGATTATCAAAAGAATAACAAACATGTTTAATAGGATATTAATTAACACATAAAATACTGATATTCATAATCTCTGCAGCGAAAAATGCTGCAATATGTGCATACAGCCCTATTCAAAAAACAGTCTCAATCGAATAATTAGCCTGTCCTCAATGTAAAGCAATTATAATAAATGGGAAATAGTGAATAAACTCTGGTAGAAACATAATAAAATGAGCCCAGCAGAACCAGATGAAAAAAAAAAAAAGCCCCATTCTACTTGTTCATGTTTTGGGTATTTCATTACATTCATCCATGTTATTGGTAATATAGAATACTATCTAATTGTGCCAGTAGGTACTAAGGGACATTGAATAGGCCCTAATACCACATGAAGCTGTAACTTTTACAGCTCCTCCTCATCTTCCCTTTAACAATTTAGGGATGTACCGATCTTATCTTCCTTTTTCCTTGGATAACTTAACTAGTGCTACCTCTTATTTCTCCAAACCTAACCATGGAGGGTATTTCATTACATTCATCCATGTTATTGGCAATGTAGTTGAGTATGACAACACTTATTCTTAATTACTTTATGCTAAAGAACTGCCAAGATCCAGAAGTTAAAATGTACATATGATCTCTCTTTGACTTGTGTCATGTGAACAATCCCTTCAGGTAGCAGCAGCCACAATCATTTATTAATCAACAGCAGAATGCATGGAGAATATCATCACCGTTATTTACCCTAAGTATAGTAAGCCAACCAATTAGATTTCTTTTTGTTAGAGTTACAAGATGAAAAGATGAGAAATGTTTGCTTTTACTGACCTAATGCACTTTGCACTAGCATGCACAGGATATGTTACTCCTTTGCTGCATGGAAATGGGATTTCAAGGATATAATGGTTTCCCTTAAACAACAAATAGGTTAAAAGCAAGCCATTGCTATTGCATGATGGCTTATGGGATACTTAAGTTAGACTCTAAATCAAACCATTGGGTTGATGGGTATTAAAAAGATTTAAGTGTACGTGTTTAGATGACAAATGCTGAAAACAGTATAGAGGGCAATACAAGTAGTAATACAATGACACAGACAGTAGCAGTTTTTGCTTTGGGGGTAAGGGGCTTCTTATTTTTAATAATCAGTTCAGCTAAATATAGATAACCCCACCCCCCCCAGAAAAAAAAAATCTTTATTTTTCTTTTTAGTCTTAGGCCTCATTCACATTACGTGATTTGGAATCGCGGGCAGAATCACTGCAAAACCCATGACACGTTTTTGAGTTCTGCTACGATTGTAACGCATCTGAATGAAGTTGCAATCGCGCCAAAAAGCACATTTAAAAATTGCACCAAGCTTGTTTCCCAAAATAGAGCAGAAGCTTCTTTTGGATGATAAACATGCATAGGGCAGCCCATTGAAGCGAATGGGCTGTCCTATGCGCAACACTCATAATCGTGTGAACGTTGCGTACCAAAAATCGCTAGAGTGGGATTGCTCGTTCCCACTACGCAATGTGTGAACGGGGCCTTAGATAGCGAAACAAAAAGCTATTGTTATTTTTCTCCTAGCTCTTTCAAATGCTCTGACTGCAAGTTCTAATGGTCTAATGTAACCTGTATTGAGATAATTTGTGAAGTTAAGTTGATTAGAATGAAATAAGGTAAAAAGTAACTACAGTTTTTTTTTTTTTTTTTTAAATAAACATTTCTTGGTCTTCTGTCAGTGGATTGTTATTGTCCTCCTACAAGTAACTGCTTGCCTTCTGTCCTTGAAAGCAGATATAGTGTTGGTGTATTCCCCTCCAGGAATTGTATACTGTTAGTAGGCATGCACCCATACCACCCACTGGTCTAATATACAACACAGTAAGGCATGCTCAAAATACTTGTGATGTCCTAAAGCACAACGTTTAAATTATGTCAGTGCATGAGACAGTTTACCAGAAAAATTGTTTCTGTAGCGCTAACCCCCAGAGGGACCATTGTTTTTTGCCTATTTAATGATATGTGTATCAGGATTATATCTGGTTAGTATGTATGTATTGCATTTGGCTTTTGTCTATTGTATTAAAAGGAAACAAAACATAATAAAAATTTACTGGATTTAAAAAAAAAATAATAATAAGGCCAAAAAAACAAGGGACATCCAGTTATTCAGAGACCATGTATGAGCAGTCACAGACCTTAGCAGCAACTTCTGGTGTCTCTTCCTCAACGAAAATTTATGTACCTGGAACTTCAGGCAAAAGCACCCATTTTTCTAGCTAAGCTTCCACAGGCATGTTTCCTTCAGCAAGCTCCCTTAACCACTTTCAGACCAGACCATTTTGCTGGCCTAAGACCAGACCACTTTTTGCTATTCGGCACTGCGCCGCTTTAACTGACAATTGCACGGTCGTGCGATACTGGTGTTACTTTCATGAAGATCTTTGTTGATCTTTGTTCCTTTATGGGGTGACAGCGCTCTGTGCCTGTCTCCTGCATTGTCACTCTGTCACATGCGAAAAAGAGCTTCAATTGCACAACAAGATCCAAGAATCAAATCGGCATATATCAGAATGAACCTCCACACTGAAAGATATCCCACTATCTTCATGAAAGTAACACCAGTATCATTGGAACAAGCCTTGGGAAGTGTGTGGTGACGGAGTACTACTGATCGGTTCCGGTGTGGGGTATCGTTCCAGGGAGCTGGGAGGTTCATGATTCTCCTCTGAGGTTGCTGATTGATAAAATCCATGCCCATTTTGCTTCACCATCTGTTAAGCATATAACCATCTTGGTGGTCGGGTACTCCTCCTCACAGTCTTCTATATAAGTGAAGTCATTGCGGTGTATGGTCAAGCTACGTCCGGACTTTGTTTTTCTTCTTTTTGTCTCCTGGCTTTCCTTTACCTCTGCTAAAAGTCTGTCCAATTCAACATTGTTATATTTTCTTTCGCAGAAAGTTTTATTATATGGATTGATGTGAATGCATCTATTAATCAACATACTTTTCATTTATTATGTGTATTGCCCTCTAGGTACTTACTGTGGGTTCATTTAATATCATCCTCTTTTAGTGTTTTTATTTAAGACACATTGGCACAGCTTTATTGTTCTATTTATATTTCCGTGTGTGTATCCCAATTTAAGAAGCAGCCATTAGTTTGATATTTTTTTAGATTTCCTTGATTTGGTCTAGCGCAGTTTATTTTCCTTTATATACATATATATATATATATATATATATATATATATATAGGTAAATTTAAAGGGAATTCATACATTTTCAATATTTTTTGAAGTTACATGTCAACGTCATTAATCTAATGTAAAGTGTTTTATTATTATGTTTTAATATTTTATTACATATTTAAGTACTAAACATGTACACTGCACATTATATATATAGAGTTTGCTCTCCCATACCATGTTGTGAACTTTGGTGCATTTTAAGCTTTGGAACCCTCCTTTTCTTTGGCTTATGCCTGAAACATCTACCAGAGCTAGAATAAGGGGGGTAACTAGTGCACTCAACCAAAAAACTATGGTGAAAATAAAAGGAAAGCAGCCGACATATAAGTGATCTCACACTGCAATATGGTATATAGAATGGGGGGTATGTGGCGCTAAACCCCAAATAAATAATCTAAATAATCTCGTAATATCCAAAAGATGGGTGACCTTTGACAGAATTATATAAATACAGCATATATAAATAAATCTATCTACCAGAGCTGCATTAGTCACTCAACAGAGTGTAACCAGAGCCTGCCATAGGAAAGTTGGCATTTTTAGACCCACACACACTAGGGCCAATTTAGACAATAACCAATTAACTTATCATTATTTATGTGGAGTGTGACAGGAAACCAAATTACTCAGAGGAAATTCATGCAAGCATTGGAAAAACATACAAACTCTATTCAAATAGTATCCTGTCCAGAATCTGAACCGAAGACCCCATTGCTCCAAGGCATGTGCTGCCATTCCTCTCATTCTCTCAGTGCAAGTCCACCAATCAAGTCTGAATCTTTGTAAACTATGATCTCTCTGTTTGTTTGAAACTTTATCTCAGGAGCTCTTGATCAGAGTAGCCCAAACGTCACCTGAAACAGAGGTCACTACTAGAAAGTGTAATTAAAAATCTGTATATAGGGAAGTTGTTTTGCATCCTTGTAAAAAGTCAAATGAAAATTACTTGATTGTATTAAAGAAAAACAACTGAAAATATGGACCCATTAAAAAAATGCTAAAGTCTCTCTTTAAGAATAGCATGCCTCCCCCTTGTCGATGGGCTACATTCTAATAGGTTGCTTGCAGTTCTTCATCCATTTTTTATTTCTATGGTTGGCTGAGCACCATGGGAAATGATGTTTACCGACAGCAGAATTGTCAAAGCATACTTACTGTTGAATTGTTGTGCTTCTGAGGGGACGTCGAATGAAAAAAATAAAAATTGCCTAGATGGAAAGAATTCCATTTACACATGAACCTACTGATAGCATTAATTTGAGGATAACCCAAGAACATGACCTAACACTAACCTTGTATTGAACAGGCACAAAAGAGAAAAAAAAAGTGTATGCCCATTCCCAACAACCAATTGTACTCACTTGCCACCAACAATAGCGTGTCATATGGTGTGTGCAATGTAACTAATAAGTTCCTGATTGAAGTTTTGACTTCTATTAGTGTAACCAAGGCCAGAGCAAATTCCTTGGTTCAAGGTGTAGCAGTATTCTCAGGGGGATTTACAGAGAAAATTAGGTAGCTGGCCATGACACACTTTGCTCCACGCTGCTCTTTTTTATTTTTTATTTTTTGTTTTCCCTGGGAGTTCACAAATGTGGTTTTTGGCCAAATTGTTTTTTTAGAGACTTTATGATTTGTTAACTGCTAACTGTGTGTAAGGTAATTAAAATAAAAGTTCTTCTTTTTAATTCAGCATTTAATCATAGCTAAATGACAGTGATACACTGATATTACAGATGTACAGACTTTTGGAAACTCGCTGCACTAACAATTCACCTTATCCATTGCTTTGATCCCTTTCACTGTGGTAAAAATCTGCCCAGATTCATAGTATGTGATTTACAGTTTGGGGGTTTTATAAAGTTGCAATAAAGTGTAAGTCCAGCCTAACACTAAAATCCCTGCATCTACAGACATCCACGATCTAACACTAACCTATCTAGCCTCGTAAAGAAGAAATCAGTACCTATAAGTACCTTATACATACCTTTTTTGAAGCTGATCTGGTCCAGTCTCCAGCGGCGGAAGCTCTGCAGAGGACACAGTTGACAATGGCTGTGAAATTACACATGGTCGGACTTTCCAACGGCAAACGTGCGATTGGAGCTTGTTGCCGGAAATTCCGACCGTGTGTAGGCTCCATCGGACAGTCGCCATCGGAATTTCTGTCGCACAAAATTTGAGATCTGGTTCTCAAATTTTCCGACAACAAAACCCGTTCGCCTAAATTCCGATCGTGTGTAGACAATTCCGACTCACAAAGTGCCACGCATGCTCGGAATCAAGCAGAAGAGCAGCACTGGCTATTGAACTTCATTTTTCTCGGCTCGACGTACATGTTGTACGTCACTGCGTTCTTGACGTTCGGAATTTCCGACCAACTTTGTGACAAAGTTTGAGCCAACATCCGTCAGAAATAAACCATGGGATTTTGTTGTCGGAATGTCCGATCGTGTGTACGCGGCATTACTATGGGGCTTCCGTTGTCGTCTGTGTCCTCTGCACCCTCCTCCACAGCGAAGCGGCGGCTGACAGCTCAGCATGGGATCGGGTCGGATCGGCTTCAAAAAGGTATGTATACTGATTTTTTCTTTACAGGACTAGATAGGTTAGAGTTAGATCGTGGATGGTTGTAGGTGCAGGGATTTTAGTGTTAGGGGGGACTACTTTAAATAAAACAAATGTATTTAGTTCCTACTTATGTCAGTCTTTTTTGATCCGAACACTCAACTGAAATGATGTCCAGATGGAAACAGGACACCTTTGAGAAAAGTAGGTTTTGTTAAATGTATTTGGGTAAAATTTAAAGTTTTGTATCAATTAGGATTGCATTAAATAATAAAGAAATTGTATTTCTACATTTTCCCACTTTTTTGACCTGAACACTCAACTGGAAAAGTGTCCACATGAATATAGGATACCTTTGAGAAATTTGGGCATTGCTAATTGTATTTGGATAAAATTTTGAATTTTGGCGCAATTAGCTGCATCAACAACACTGTGTACATTTTAAACGAGCCAGAAGGGTGACATTGATCAAAGGTACAAAAAAATGTTAACATGATGTTACAGCATCAGAACAAAATTCATAGATATTGGCTTGAAGATGTTGGAGTGAAGGGCCCATTCACCTTGGTCTTATCCTCAGGATCTTACTTTAAGATCCATCACTGCCAGGAGTTTGAGACAACGCATCTCAAGAGCTTACACCATAAAGAATAAAGTGCCTCCTGCTCTAATACATGCTCACTTTACAAGGTCGGAAGGACTATGTGATAGGGAACTCTGTTGTGATAGGGGGGCTCTGTGGCGATGGGCAGGCTCATGTGTAGAGGATCAAGGGAATAGTCATCAATATTTGGAGTTTTAGCTGGGCCACTGGCTCAGCTTGCATGATCGTCTATGATGTAAATAACTCCTTTTCAGGCACAATTGGCCCTAACTAAATCTGGCTCCTGCTCCACATTTATAGCACATTTATTCTAATATACACTCACTCTTATAAACTCTTATATATATATATAAACACTCGCCGGCCACTTTATTAGGTACACATGTTCAATTGCTTGGTAACACAAATTGCTAATCAGCCAATCACATGGCAGCAACTCAATGCATTTAGACATCTAGATGTGGTGAAGACGACTTGCTGAAGTTCAAACCGAGCGTCAGAAGGGGGAAGCAAGGGGATTCAAGTGACTTTGAACGTGGCATGGTTGTTGGTGCCAGATGGGCTGGTCTGAGTATTTGAAAAACTGCTGATCTACTGGGATTTTCACACAAAACCATCTCTGGAATTTACAGAGAAAGGTCAGAAAAAGAGAAAATATTCAGTGAGTGGCAGTTGTGTGGACAAAAATGCCTTGTTGATGTCAGAGGTCAGAGAAGAATGGGCAGATTAGTTTGAGATAGAAAGGCAACAGTAACTCAAATAACCACTCGTTACAACCAAGGTATGCAGAATACCATCTCTGAACACACAACACATCGAACTTTGAAGCAGATGGGCTACAGCAGCAGAAGACCACACTGGGTGCAACTCCTGTCAGCTAAGAACAGGAAACTAAGGCTAAAATTTGCCCAGGCTCACCAAAATTGGACAATAGAAGATTTGAAAAACATTGCCTGGTCGGATGAGTCTCGATTTCAGCTGCGATATTCAGATGGTAGGGTCAGAATTTGGCATAAACAACATGAAAGCATGGAACCATACTGCCTTGTATCAATGGTTCAGGCTGGTGGTGTAATGGTGTGGGTAATATTTTCTTGGCACACTTTGGGCCCCTTAGTACCAATTGAGCATTGTTTAAATGCCAAGGCCTAGCTGAGTATTGTTTCTGACAATGTCCATCCCTTTATGACTACAGTGTACCCATCTTCTGATGGCTCCTTCCAGCAGGATAATGCACCATGTCACAAAGCTCAAATCATCTCACTACTGGTTTCTTGAACATGACAATGAGGTCACTGTACTCCATAGTCACCAGATCTCAATCCAATAGAGCACCTTTGGGATATGGTAGAACGGGAAATTCACATCATGGATGTACAGCCGACAAATCTGCAGCAACTGCGTGATGCCATCATGTCAGTATGGACCAAAAGGAATGTTTCCAACATCTTGCTGAATCTATGCCACAAAGAATTAAGGTAGTTCTGAAGGCAAAAGGGGGTCCAACTCGGTGCTAGCGAGGTGTACCTAATAAAGTGGCCATGGAGTGTATATTTATACTTGTATTCCTGATTTCCTATTACCTGCTCTATTGGCCATAAACCTGTCTTGCTTCTTGACTGTAATTTTACTCATGACTTTGTAACTTATATGGCAGATTGTCTAACATCATGTACTTTTGCTTTAACTTGGTTTTATCTTACTTGTGATCTTATTTTACATTTTTGCACCTTATCTAGTTAACTGGCTTACTATTGGTGACTTTAGCATTTACCATGGCACAAAGGCACAAGGCTTACTACAAGGGAATTCCTAAAACTGAGCTCACTACTCCCAATCTGATCTTGCTTTTCATGACAGTGGCCAATACAGTTAAAGGGGTTTTAAAGGCAGAAGTTTTTTTTTTTTATCTTAATGCATTCTATGCATTAGGATAAAAAGCCTTCTGTGTGCAGCAGCCCCTCTAATTCTTACCTGAGCCCCATCTAGATCCAGCGATGTTGCAGGAGTGTCTCGGCTGCCCGGGACTCCCCTCTTTATTGGCTGAGACAGCAGCACAGCGCCATTGGCTCCTGCTGCTGTCAATCAAAGTCAGTCAGCCAATGAGGATATAAAGGGGGTGGGGCTGGGCTACGGCTCCATGTGTAAAAGGATACAGGGAGCTGTGGCTTGGCTCGGGTGTCCCTATAGCAAGCTGCTTGTTGTGGGGGCACTCAACAGGAGGGAGAGACTCGGAGCACTGAAGAGGGACCTGAGAAGAAGAGGATCGGAGCTGCTCTGTGCAAATCCACAACACAGAGGAGGTAAATATAACATGTTTGTTATTTTAACTAGAAAAAAAAGGAGACTTTAGTATTACTTTAAAGACATGAATAAATGTTTCCTTCAAATAAAGACAGTTTGACTGTGCAAAGAAACACATGTGTTTGACTGTGCATAGAAAGCATTAATATTTTCCACTGGGATAATGTTTCTATCTACTTAGTTGTTTTTTTTTATGAATATGTTATAAGCTTTGAAGATTTACATGAAACAGACCAAGAAAAAAAATTCCACATACTCAGATGTCAACAACCTGGCATTACAAATAGGCAATAAAACTAGAAGTCCGTGCTGTGCAGCAAAGTGCGGTATACTGCAAAGTATTGACTCTGACCCATGGAGCAGTTAGAGTTGTGGATAATTAAATAGGAATGTAAAATAGATTATTCATAAAAATAGATTTTAGCATGGTTGTATCAGCATAGAAACATCTCCAGAAAGACACATGGAAAAGGCAGGGAGTTAAAAAAAACTTAAGGGAATCTTAAAAGTGCGGGATACAAAAAAAAAAAACTTACATACTAACCTATGTGGAAGCACTGAGAACCAAGCAATCAAAGACCACTAATTGCTCAGTTCTCGGGTCCGCTCTTAGTACAGAGCACTAACTATCAGTCACTGCTCTGTGATTTGCCACTCTAGTGCTCCCTGAAGCACTGGGCAGTTGTGAAGGTGGGAGCAGCTGGTTCAGGCAGCTGTGTGATGAGAGGCTGAATCAACTGCCAGGCTAGCATCTGGACAGATCCCACCATTATTGTTGGGATATCTGCAGAGCCTGGACCAGCATTGTGATATCAGGCAACAGTGGGTCACAGAAGTGCAGTACTCACAAAATATTGTCAAAAGAGCTTTCACCATACTTCTCCTTTAACAGTAGAGAATCCGAATTCTAGCTAAAACTTTATTTTTTTACATTTTGGACACAGTGGGAAAGAATTAAAATCTCTGTTGTTTTTTTATTGCAGTTTGTGTTCCTATTGAGGAGGCTTAATTGCACTTCACACTCCAGTGGCCACATAGGAAGTGAGCCAAATCTCCCAAACTTATGACGAAAAAAGTAAATATACCCAGTAGGGTTCCAAACTAAAGGAAAAGTTAAGGCTGAAATTTAGACAAAATGAGCTATAAATTTATTCTAGAAGTCATGGAAACAGAGGGGCTGAAAGAAAAGAAGAAGTGTTACCGTATATACTCGAGTATAAGCCGAGTTTTTCAGCACATTTTTTTGTGCTGAAAATGCCCCCCTCGGCTTATACTCGAGTCAAGCACTTTTCTGCAGCAGAGAATGACATTTTCCGAACCGACTTTGGGGCCTCTTATCTCGGGCCTACTTGGTGCTAGGAACCCCAGCTGGATATGTTGTAGGGCTAGTTCCACTGGGTTTGCACACCTAATTTGGGGTTCCTAGCACTAAGTGGCCCCGAGATACGGGGCCCCAAATTCGGTCAACTGTGTCCATCTGCAGCAATGTCATTTTGGGACCCTTTGGGTTCAGGGACCCCAAATTGGCTGCAGCTACGGAGCATCAAGGAACCCTTAACTACCGACCTATGGCTGCAAATGGGCACAGTGAGGCATGCAAATAGGCATTGTTGACCCTCTTTTCCACTTACAGTAGCTGTGCATTTCTCACCCTAGGCTTATACTCGAGTCAATACGTTTTCCCAGTTTTTTGTGGTAAAGTTAGGTGCCTCGGCTTATATTCGGGTCGGCTTATACTTAAGTATATACGGTAAGTGTTAAAAGTAAAGTGTTAAGAGAATGAGTGCATCTCACTCTCCTGGGGTCATCACTCAGAGCTTGAATGTCACTCCTGTGTGTCTAGTGGCTGCACTCTCTTCCCAGCTAAAAAGTACCCCCTGCTCTGATTGCTCCCCCCATGGCAGCTTTCTCGCTGCCAAGCCATGGGCCGCCTGGAATGCCTTGCTCCTACCTGCTGATTGGCTGGGTTGATTGGACGCTCTATTTGAACATCACAAGCCCAGAGCTCTGCGACTGTGATAGTGTCAGCCTCCAGGATCTCTATTTGTGTGCTGTTAGGGTAGCTGTCATAAGAATTTTAATTACGGATCCCTGCCTTTTAACCAGATAATTTTTGGATTGCGGTCTGAGCTTCACCTGGGGTTGTTTACGTAACTAACCTTGCTCACTATCTGCCTTGACCTTGGAACTGTCTATTGCATTACATTTGTTTGTACCATCATTTTTAGTTACCCCTAATCATCAACGGTCAAGAGGAATTTTAAATTGGAAGTCTAGTCAAATCCTTAATCTACTTAAACCTTCTCCTACCCCCATGCTAAGCCTATTCTAATTACCCTGTAAAGGAAAAATATCTATACTTACCTATGTTGAGGGTGCTCCAATCCAGTCACATGATCGGACCCCCTCCCCCACCCTGATAGGTAAACCAGAAGCATGCTACCTCTGGCAACATCCTTGCTGCTAAGCAATGTGTGGCACAGTCCACCCTAACTTCTCCCTTCTTATTTGCTGGGTTAATCAGGTGCTCTGTTTGAACGTCACAAGCCCAGGGTTTGTGGTGGCATAAGGTCCCTGGCTCTCTTCTTGTTGTACACTGCTGTGTTACCTGTCATTGGATTTCTCACTTCTGGCCTCTAACTTTTACCCAAATTACTCTTTGGATTGTCAGCTGAATTTGATTTTGAATTGTTTACTGGACTACACTTGTTTGCTACCTTTCTTGATCTCGGAACTGCCTATTGGATATTGCTTGTTTGCACCCTGCCCAAACCTCAAAATTGTTTTCGGACTACACTTGCTCGCTACCTGCCCTAAACCAGGATTCTGCTACCAGCTGCTGTCTAGTGCCTGACCAGCCTTGTCTCATTCACTCAACCCTGGTGCCCTCCGGCCAGGAACTATAACATCATGTTCAAACACCTGGGGGCAGCCAAGTACTAGTAGGTCTATTGCCTTAAGGCAAGGGGGACTGCTAAAGGCAGAAGAAACCTCAACAAGCTATGGTTCCTAACCTAGGTATTAGGCTGTGTGTTACAGCAAAGTTCTGGAGTACAGCAGGGTCTGGTGTCCAACAAATAACCAAACATCAATAAATATAAATTTTTATTATACAAAGACAAAGAATGCATTGGAGAATCCAAACAAAGGAGTTGTGCTCAAACTCTTCTCTCCATTTAGTTCATGAAGGACACCTGTGCTCAGATTATGGCCTCTGTTATGCTGGCCATAAACGGGTCGAATTTCAAAAGAACTTTCTTTAGAAAATCTTATCTAACAATTTTTGTTCATATTTCACACCATTAGTGGGCTGCAGCAACAGCCGATTTTCTTGCGGCCATTGAATTTTAATAATCGGACATGTTGGAAATGGAAATTTTTTGAAAAAACTAACGATTTTCTAAAGGATGATGGGAGAATCGTGCGAGAAATGTAATCGAAAAAGAAATGCGCATGTGCAAGAAAATAAAATTCCCGGAGAGAAAAGAAGATTCCCGGAAAGAAAAAAAGATTCCGATACACGGAAATTATTTTCTGTAGGAACATGAGGTGGAGTTGAAGGTTTGGTTGGTCGAATTTCAAAATCAATGGTGGCGCCATCGGATCACAAAACACAAAATTTTTCTGATTTTCAAAAGAAAGTTCTTTCGAAATTCGACCCGTGTATGGCCAGCATTAGCCTTTCCACAATTAGTCCCTGATAGTAATAAGCTGGCAGCTCAGTGTCTTCCAATAATAAATAATTGTATTGGAACATGTTGTTAAAATCCAGCCCAAAGAAAGAGCTTACATATTTTATCAATTAACCCCCTAGTCATTGCAATCTGTCAGGTAACTCATGCACTCATTAAATAACTCCTATGACCCAAAGGGAAGAAGAGTCACAATCAACAATTACTTAAAAAACAGCAACATTGAAGGACATAATATATACTAAATGAAACAAAATGCAAAGCAAAAAAAAAAAATTGTACTGTATGCTATACAAAAAGAAATAATAGTCATACCTTAAAATAAAGGTTTACATCACAATGATGATTAAGACCAAGAGGTATCCTGGTCTGTAGGTATATTTGTGAATATATAAAGGAGTGATTCCCTCTCCCTTTGGTTCATAGAAGTTATTCAATGAATGTATAAGTTACCTGACAAATTGCTATGACTAAGGCTTAATTGCTAAAATGCGTAAGCTCTCTGTGCCAATAAAACTGTTTATTATCGGAAGACATTGAGCTGCTGTCTTAATATATCTATGCATTGGAGATGGCCTGTTAGACTGATGACACTGAAGCCTAAAACATGGATTATGTTGTATGTTAAGGATTTTTTTTGTCAAGATTGTTAAGCATTTTAACTGTAAGTTGTGAATACATTTCTAAATTGCAGTAATGCAAAAAAAGAGTTTTAGCAAAGATCATATTGCTGATTTAAGTTATTTTTTAAAATAAGGCTATAAAAACATTTAAAGTGGTGTTGCACACAAAAAATAAAAAAATCATTAGAATTCCTAAAAAAAAATAAAAAAAAATATTTGGAATTTTTTGTTTTTAACTCACCTCTAAATGCCTGTTGCTAGGGGGTCCCTCGTAGTCTGCCTCCTTTGGTGCCTGGGCTGGTGACATCACTTCCCCTCGGTGCAGGAAGGGCTCCCTCCCTCCTGTCAGTCATCTGGGACACATGACTGGTCCCAGATGACTGCGCGGCCAATCAAGGCGTGCGGCGCCGCTCGCGCATGCGCAGTGGGTGCCCGGCTGTGAAGCCACAGCCGTATGCCCACAGTTAGAATGCTGGCGCCGCCCAGCGGAGGGGGAGACGAGCGGGGCTTCGATCCCCCGCATCGCTGGACCCTGAAACAGGTAAGTGTCCAATTATTAAAAGTCAGCAGCTGCAGTATTTGTAGCTGCTGACTTAATTTTTTTTTTTTTTTTAAGGGGAACTCCTCTTTAAGTGTGAAAATTATGCATCTCATATGACAATCTGAAATGCTGTTATGAGCAATTCACTTGCATTTGCAGTTATGGCCCCTAGTCTAAACTATAATATGAGGCACATGGACTAGTATTCCCTAATAACTGGAGGGTCTAATGCCGTGTACACACAATCGGAAATTCTGCCAGCAAAAGACTGATGAGAGTTTTTGGTCGGAAAATGCGACCGTGTTTATGCTCCATCGGACTTTTGCTGGCCGAATTCCACCCAGCAAAATATTGAGAGCATGTTCTCAATTTTTCTTTCGGAAAATTTCCGATCAGAAATTCCGATCGTCGGTAGCAATTCCGACAAACAAAATTCCTATGCATGCTCGGAAACAATTCAACAATGCAGTGTGATTTTGTGGCCCATAGAGTTCAACATAAATGTATCAAGAATGCAAGTACATGCATTTTTTTAATGCAATTTTGGTGTGTTATTTGTCGAACTATTCCTCTCCTTTCCAGAGTAGTAAAAGTATCACAAATCACGTCCAAAAATGCGCAGCTGTAAAATAGCATCAGAATCGCTAAGCATAAGCACAAATATCGCAAAGAACTTGGACTGCATAAGCACACTCCAAATCACATTCAATGGTCATCTCACTAATGTGAACCAGGCCCTACTATTGTTTTCACCTCTCTATGTGGACCAAAGAATACGTCCCACTATGTTTTTAAAAAGAGAAGATGTTTTTTTAAACCTGTCTTTGAGGATGCTGCATCTCTTTAAACACAATATGGTAAGTGAGCGTTGTCACCCTAGGAAGGAATTTGTGTTACTGGCAGGATTGCCAAGTATAAATAAAAGATAAAAAAGCATGCATAAGAAGTGCAGCCACCATATCTATCAACTGGTTAGCTGGAATATATTGCTTTTTTTGCTCTTGGGTTTATATAGGCTTTAATGTATGTGTAAATAAATGAAACACATACATAAGATAAAAAAATATATATATTTCTTAGAAATCAATACAATATTATGTTCCTGTTCATTGCACAGGGTCCTTGAACTGCACAGAAAACAGGCAGGCATCTGTCCTATTTTTTTTACTTCTAAATTATTCTCTTGATTGACTCTAGCTAGCTAGACTCTAGTTCCCCCCCCCCCCCCAAAAAAAAAAAACGAATCCTTCCTTTGTGTTTATGAACAGCAAATTCTCCAACACCATGCTGTGGGCTATGTTGTAACAAATAGTAGATAGTAATAAAATTTACCAAAATTTGAAACAGCTTGTGAAAAACACTATTGCTTCATTGATGATGATGATGATGAGCATGGGTGGGAAAGAAAAGCACTGTGACTATTGGTTTAAGCAGCACTTTAGCAATACATTTTTTTCACCTCTTTGTGCAAAATAAAATTTGAACAACATTCAGCAATTCCTTTAAATGAGACTTGTGGCAACCATTTTTGATTGGCAGTGCAACCAAGAAAGAAGCATAAAGAAGTACAAGTTAGAATGAGGGAGCATGAATAACATCACCAGAACATGATAAATGTGCATATCCTCTTTTATGTTAAAACCACTTAGCGACCGCCCTAGTTTTACTGCTACATGGCAGCCGCTGTGTGCAGGATCACATATATATGATTCTGCACTTCCGGGTAATGGGCGCTAGTGCACGCCACTGGTTGCTCCCTCCTGCTGTGATTATTCACAGCAGTAGCTGATGGGCAAGTACCCCAGACTTGATGTCCGCCGCCACCCGCGATCACTCGGTACATAGGCAGAATGGCAGTCTGCCTATGTAAACAAGGCAGATTGAAGACCTCTTGAGCCCCTTAGGGAAAAAGAGCCTTGACTAATGGGGGCATGGCCAGGTGCAGGACAAGGTTGCTGAGTGGTCACCAAGGATTGGTTGTTAGGGGGGATGGGCTGGGCCTGAGCTCTGTAAAAGTTATGCCCAAGGGAATTCTTGGTCTTTCAAGAAACGTCACTGGAAGAGCTGCCCACCCTCCCGCCCCTTTTTTCCTATGGTATGTCACAGCTTGCTGCCGTTTCTTGACCTTGCCAGCATAAAATGACTGTAATGGGCTATGCCCTTGACGGAAATCAGAAGTAGGTGGCCTGTCCAGCACTTATAGTAAGGACATGCCCCCTTTTGGAATTGTGTGCTCACAGTACAACTGTGACTGGCACTGGTTGAAAAGTGTTCACATGTTATGTGTTGGATTTCATCAAGCTGTGGCCTTGCCCTTTCCAACCTAATGGTTGTAAGTGTGTTTATTTAATGGGGTAAGGGAGCAAGGGGGAAGGTTTTTCTATTCATCTATGTTACAGTTAATTGTACCTGGGCTCATTGCGCCTCAGCAGTCATGCCATTTTGTCAGGAGGGAAGACATTGATCCTGTGTTCCTGCAAAGCAGGGGCATGGATCCATGTCTTCCCCTAGTACAAGCACCTCTCACAGAGTTAGAAAACACGAGCTAGGCACACATTTACCCTTTGATCACCCCTGAGGTTTAGCCCCTTCCCTGCCAGTGTCATTAGTATCGTGACAGTGCATATTTTTAGCACTGATCACTGTATTAGTGTCACTGGTTCCCAAAAAAGTGTCAGTTAGTGTCTGATTGACCGCCGCAATATCGCAGTCCCGCTATAAGTCACTAATCGCTGTCATTAATAGTAAGAAAAAAACAAATAAATAAAATAAATAATAATATCCCATAGTTTGTAGACGCTATAACTTAAATAATATAATAGCAAAAACGGAAAATTTATATCAAATACTTACCGTAATTTTCCTTTCCTGATAGGCTCCATGGCAGCATACGTGTGGTTGGCCCCGCCTCCATAACTACCCAATAGGACCCCTCTCCCATAAATCTTTGCTCCTGGCTGCTATCCGTGTTCCGTAACTAGCCTACTCCAGACATTTGGGAGGGAACTCCTGCTGCCATGGAGCCTATCAGGAAAGGAAAATTACGGTAAGTATTTGATATAAATTTTCCGTTTTCCTGACAGGCTCCATGGCAGCATACGTGTGGGAAATAACTCGCCAAACACACCCGGGTGGGCAAAATGTTGAGCAAAGAAAACCAAAATGTATTTATCATTGTCCACCGACAATACTTGTAAACCAAAATTAATAGAAGACAGCGCAGCTGGCTCAACACAATAGTGAGATACAAAAGTGTTAATTGTGGACCAAGAGGCCGCTCTACAAATAATTTCAGGCTCCACATGCCGAGAGGCCGCCTATGAGGTCGAGATGCTCCGCGTTGAATGAGCCGTCACTGCCTCAGGAGGAGCCAAGCCCTTTGCTCTGTATGCCCTTTGAATAGTCTGCACAATCCAAGTGGAAATTGACCTAACTGACGCTCGCATCCCTTTGTTCTTGCCATGAAGAAGGACGAAGAGGAATTCCGTTTGCCTGAATGGAGCCGTTGCTTCCAGATACTGCTTTAAGGTGTGACCTACATCAAGAGGATGAATATCTTGGTCATTTGATGTTTTGAAGGTAGGGAGTACAATCTCCTGATTCTCATGGAAGACTGTGGTCACTTTTGGGTTTGACCCTAACATTGGAATCAGTACCACTCTGTCTGCAAAAAAGGTCAGAAAGGGTTCCTCTGAACCAAGATTCCTGATCTCCGACACCCTTTTCGCTGACGTTATTGCCACTAGGAAGATAGTCTTAAGTGTGAGATCCTTAACAGACAAAGGTTCAACAGAATCTTTCCCAAGATTTGACAGAAAATCCAGAACTAATGGAAGGTCCCATTTGGGGAACCTGGGTCTTCTTTGTGGTATGAGCCTGATGGCACCCTTAAAGAACTGACGAACTACGGCGTGATTCGCCCATGAGACTCCCGTGAAGGCCGAGATGGCTGACACTTGTACTCTGGCTGACTGCCAGAGATAAATCCAGTCCAGATTGAGGAAAGCTCAGAATATCATGAACTGCTGGAGAGTTACGAGAATTTTCTCTTAATGACATGTGTACAGTAAACCTGAAACATATGCGCTCGTACACCCTATTAGTACTTCTTCGTCTGGCGCTAAAAAGGGTTGGAATAGCTTCTTCCGGGAAACCAAGGGCTTCTAGCCTTCCCCTCTCAAGAACCACACCTTGAGGTGGGCACGGGTGTAACGTCGTGCCTTGGGACAATAGATCCGGCCTGAGAGGCAGGGAAATTGGATCTTGATAGCTGAGGAGTAGCAGCAGAGGAAACCACGGCCTGTTGGGCCAGAATGAATGACCGCAATGATCTCCACCTTTTCTGTTCTGAGTCTCCGCAGAAACTGTAGAATCACCGGGACTGGAGGGAAGGCATAGGCCCTCTGGAAATCCCAACTGGTCGTGAGAGCATCTATCCCGAATGCCTAAGGGTCCCTGAACCTCGCAAGGTACTTGGGCATCTTGAAATTGCACGGGGAAGCGAACAGATCGACCTCCGGAGACACTCCCAGTGTTAGGAGCCACTCGAATACCTCTCCGTGGATGGACCACTCGTTGTTGTCCATCTTGACCCGTGACAAGAAGTCTGCTTGCACATTCTGGACCCCCGGAATGTATACTGCCGAGATGTTGGCTAAGTTCTTCTGAGCCCAACTCATTATTGGCTCCACTTCTTGTAACAGGGTCCAGCTGTGAGTTCCGCCTTGCTTCCTTATATACGCCACTGCGGTTGTATTGTCCAACCTTAGCATGACGGAAGAGTTCAACACTAGATGGCGAAAGGATAGGAGTGCCTGAAAGGCTGCCCTCAGTTCCAGAATGTTGGAGACGACTCCTTGGGACGGGAATGTCCACCTGCCCTGAGCCACATCCGAACGGCAATGAGCGCCCCACCCCTGGTTGCTGGCATCTGAAGTCACAGTGATCCATGAGATGGGAATAATCAAATGATGGTTGCGCAGATTCTTCCCTTGAAGCCACCAGAGGAGAGATGTCCTCATAGATGGGGTAAGAAAGATGCGCTGATTCTGATTGACAGAGTTCCATTGATGCAGAAACCCCTTCTGAAAAAGACGAGTATGCCACTGGGCCCACTTCACCATGGGGATGGTTGCTGTCATTGTGCCAATTATTTTCAGGCACTGGAGAGCAGAAAGGTGAGTTGATCTAAGGGCTGCATGAATCCTGTCTCGGATTACCATGATTTTCTCCTCTGGGAGGGAGATGGTACCCTCCACGGTGTTGAATAGAGCGCCCAGAAACACGAGGGACTGAGACGGCTCTAGCTGACTCTTCTCTAAATTCAGGAGCCACCCGAACTCTTGCAGGGTAGAGATGACAACCTTTTTGTGATCTAATAGCTGATCCTTGCTCTGAGATAGTAAAAGCAAGTCGTCCAGGTAGTGGTGGAGACGAACACCCTTGACCCTGAGAAGAGCCACTACCGCCAATAGCACCTTGGAGAGGACCCGGGGTGACGTGGTTAACCCGAAGGGTAGACATGTGAACTGTAAGTGTTGGTTGCCTACCGCAAAGCGGAGGAATTTGTGAGAGTCCTTTGTCACAGGCACGTGAAAATACGCGTCTTTCAGGTCGATTGATATTAACCAGTCTCCCAGGTGTACCGACTGCTGTATGGTAAGCAGGGACTCCATCTTGAATTTTTCCTTGCGAATGAAGGAATTGAGATGGGTCAGGTCTATTACTGGCCTCCATGTGCCGTTTTCTTCTGCACCATAAACAGGGGTGAATACATGCCTTCGCCCCGTTCTTCCTCTGGGACGGGTACGACTGCGCCTTGTTCCAATAAACAGCTCACATAGGTCAATAGGACCTGTCTTTTCTCTTCTGAGCCTGGAAGAGTTGTAGGGATAAATCTGAGTTTTGGAGTGTTGCTGAAGACCCTTTTGTGACCGGACGACACTATCTTTACGGTCCAATAGTCCCGAATTGAGGCCGCCCAAACATGTTTGAAGTGGAGAAGACGAGCCCCCACCCGACATGTTTGAGCGGGCCCAATTTCAATAGGACTTCCCAGAGTCCTGGTTCCCAGAGGAACCACCTTTAGAGGCCTTCTTAAAAGAAGACTGCCTGGACCTCCATGTCCTGGAGAATTCCCGGCCAGGTTTGTAGCTGCGTGCATCCCTGGCACGATCCGCATTCTGCCTTCTTGGAAAAGAGCGTCTTTGGTTTTGAGGACGCCTGTCCTGAGGGAGAAAAAACAGATTTCCCACCTGTGGCCCGGGATATGGCAGAATCAAGCTTATTACCGAATAATGAGGACCCTTCAAAGGGGATGCGGCACCAAGCCTGCTTAGATGCAGGGTCTGCGAGCCACGGACGGAGCCACAACGTGCGGCGTGCTGAAACGGCTGCCAGCATATCCCGAGACATCAGGCGAATGACATCAATGGATGCCTCCTAATCTCCTGAATAGGAGAGTCTTTTAGCCGTGTCCATTGAAATGCCTCTCAGGTATTCTTCAATGCTGTCAGCCCAGAATTCTATGGCCTTTGACACTGCTGCAATCGCAAGCACTGGTTTGCACGCCATCCCTGAGGTCAAATAGATTCTCTTCAAATCTGAATCGATCCGTCTCTCTAAAGGATCCTTGAATGACACAGTATCTTCTAAGGGGAGAGTCACATATCTCACCAAACGCATAAGCGCTGCGTCTACCAGTGGAGCTGACTCCAGGTGCTTCACATCTTCTTCCTTTAAAAGGGTACAGTTTAAGGATTTTTGATTGCATGGAACTCTTTTTGTCCATCTTGCTCCATTCCTCTGAAACAATATCACCCAATTCGGATAGAAACGGAAAAAATTGACGCTCCTTATTGAGCTGCTTAAAGAATTTCCTTTGCTTCGGGGGGGAAGTGATAGGATCTTCCCACTTCAGAGCCTCTCTCACTGCCTTGACCAGGGAGGGAACCAGACCATAATCAAACCCCAATCCTGGATCTTCCGGATCCGATTCACTGTCTGAGACAGGAGCCGAGTGGCGGCTAGGCTGGGATGATTCCCATGTCTCTTGTAGTAACCCCTCTCCCACTGTAGGATCTAATGGGTCAGATGGGGATTCACATGGCTGTTGGGCTTCCCTTTCCTGCAGGGATTCCTTTACCACTCGCCTCACCATTACTTCTAAGCGCTGATCAGCGATGTCTCTTTCATCCGCTGCTTTGGTGAAACAATGGTCACATAGGGATTTATCCGCTGGCACGGGCATCCTGCACCCCCAACATGATTTCTCTGGCCTCTTGCTGGAGTGAGCCACAGGGGGGTGAGAATAATCCCTGTCACGCTGTTCCGACCTGGCGGACCTATGGTGGCTGGATTTTGAGGAGGATTTGTGGTGGTGCGATTTTGACGATCCACTGCGTCTATAGGCACTAGGTTGTGGATCAGATTTGGGAGGGCTGTGAACACAGAAAGACAGACAGAAGGGACAGGTCATACTTGCTGCCTATGCTTACTCTCTTCAACATTAAAAAATACAAAAGATGTATTTAGAACCTACCTAACATGAGCAGGCTGGCCACTAGGGGGCAGTGAAGCATCCATCATTGCAAAGACAAAACACCTGACGCTGTAGTAACAAGAGAAAACATTTCAGACCTCAGACCAGAAAAAAGGCACATATCCCTAGCATAAGGGATTGTTCCTACCTTGCCCAGCTTTACAAGCTTTTGAATTTGGCGCCCGTGACATCATCGGCGATGTCAGACGCCGGGTGCTCAACGCGCATGCGCGAGAACCAAGCCTCGCTCTCATGCCGGGTCCGCGCATGCGCAGAACGCCCGCGAACCCGGAAGTTGAAGAGAATAGTTTGCTGGAACGCAGAAGCGTCAGCAAACAGCATGGAACAGCAATAGGATACAGGAAAAAAGAGCATAAAAAAACGGGCACACACATAAACACTGCTGCCATGGAAATATACATACTCACCACTCCACCAACGATCATATGGCCGAACGAATCCACGCACACACCGGACCTCCAGCAGATAAGGGCCACCTGTAGCCACAGGTAAACAGGCCGGGCGCACTTAAGGTAAGACCATTATTTCTTCAGCGCTACTCTGCAATTACTCTCCATACCCTGCTTAACAGTCAGGGCCTATCGGAGGAAACACAACTTGTCATTCGGCCGATCGATCGCTGTGAAGTCATCTTCAGGTAGGAGAACCACATGGTCCTACGGAGGAGGACAAAAAAGGAACACGGATAGCAGCCAGGAGCAAAGATTTATGGGAGAGGGGTCCTATTGGGTAGTTATGGAGGCGGGGCCAACCCACACGTATGCTGCCATGGAGCCTGTCAGGAAATGAATATTTACCTAAATTTATGAAGAAATTTAGATTTGTATTTTTTTATTGGGTATGTTTTATAGCAGAAAGTAAAAAAATATTGTTGTTTTTTCCCACAATTTATGGTCTTTTTTTGTTTATAGGGCAACAATTTAAAAACACAGCAGTGATCAAATGCCACCAGAAGAAAGCTCTATTTGTGGGGAAAATGTGGGTACACCGTTGCATAACCACACAATTGTCGCAGTGCCCTATTGCAGAAAAGGGCCTTATCAGGAAGGGGGATAAATGTTCCATAGGTCAAGTGGATAAAAAAAATCCCCCTAGCCTTCTCAGAACACAGTGCTGTGTCCACCTTCTCCCCTGTAAGTCTGCACTTGCCTCCTCTGATGGCTGTGACAACAGAAACTGTCTGCACCCAAGCCGGCAAAAATGTAGTGCTTGGCTACCCATGCCTGCACATTAATACTCCATAGACTAGAATGGGATGTTGTTCTTGAATATACAGATACATCCCATTCAAGAAATTAAAAGAAATTTGTCATGCATTGGGGTAAAAAATTGTTTAGATGTGTTTTAAATTTAATTTATTGTATCAATCTTTTATTAAAACATGTAATACAAGACTTAGGAATATGGAAATTGAATCTATTTTTTATAAATCTTTGTTTTAATAAAACATTTAATACATGACTTAGGAATATGCAAAAGGGTTTACTATAATCCTTACAATGTAGATTTAATGGAGATTTTTTTTTCTCCAAACTGTATTTAAAATGAAAGTGGATCAATAATTAAAATTCACATAAATCAATAAGGAATATATTAGCCCAACCAAGTATTGTGTGTATTTCATATCAGTAGAGCCTACAGAAAGTTTATTGTTTCCATACAAACCCTGTGGCAGTAAGATAAGGGACACAACAAGATACATATTTAACTGCAAACTATATAATAAAACATTAGCACACATTCATAGGTTTAATTACATTAAGTTTTTTTTTTTCACATACAACAGGAGAAGGTTACAGCTCCTTTTTAATACTATTGTTGGAGTAAGTGCTGCAGAGTGAGTTGTTAGTTATAGTCATGACACAATCTCCATGTTTTAATGGACTGGTGACAACAGCTATTAAAACACTAATTATTGATTAAGCGCATCTAAATGTGGTATTATATGGATGCATTTGGTAAGAATAGAGCTTTGGCGAGAGCACATATATATAAAATTTGATTTCCCTACATGACTAGAGTGATCAGTAATTCTCCAAGGGGCCTATAGCCAAAGTGGAGGTCAATGAAATAACATATGGACATGAAGTGAAGCCTAGCAAATTGCCCACATCCTAAATTATCAGTGTTAAATGATATAGAGGAAAAAAACACATTCCTAAAAAACAAAACAAAAAAAAAACAAAAGGCCATCCATGGATGTTAAAATAATATTCTTATTTCATAATAAGCCATTACAATGGTATCCTAATGAGAAAAGACAATCATCAATAAAAACAAACATTACAGTATATACAGCAACATCTGCTCTGGTTAGATGACCATTGTTTACTGTATGTCTGGACAAATTTTCGGATAGGCAACTAACGATTTACAGCACTTCCCCACCATAAGAAAGTTTACATTTCGAAAGCCCCAGTAAAATCCCCTTTCTCCCAAACACATTTTTCAGTTATTATATGTTCACTTGCTTTGTTCTAGCTGGAATAGCTCCAGATGCATGCTATTATGGGCGTCCGCAGAACTTTTTTCAGGGGGGGCATCATTTTAAGGTCACCCATGCGCCGCCCCTCTTTGACAATGTCAATATCCTGGTCAGAGACTGCGTAGTACAGATACACCCAGATATATTACACTCTCTATAAATTACACATACAATCATTAGTACGGAGAACTCCCCTCCAATCAATTTCTATATTGCAAGCTTCATATGATATTAGAGGGAATTAAATGGATTTCTAACCCCAGAAAAGGCAGATGGAAGGCTCCAACAACAGCTGTACATGCCAAGCAGCTCAGATGAGGCTGGGGGCCCAATGCGGTGGGGGTTCTTGGGGCCCCTATCTAGAAGGGAGCGCTGGGCCTCTCACACATGTCCAGACAGAGCACACACAGCCGGCAGACTGAGCCGAGGAGGAGGAGAGGAGGGGAGATAAATCATCAGTGATCTGGTCGGGCTGAGCATTAGCAGACGCTGTCCAGGCAGCAGGTGAAAGGTAACAGGCAAGCTGCAGGAGAGCTTTGTATTTCCTGCCTCTGGTCGTGCTGCCTCCCCTCAGCTCAGGGGCTGCAAACACCAGCACTCCCTGACACTCCATGTTGTGCATGTGACTCCCGGGCCTGGCACCCCCAACTGATTTTGCGCACTTGTGTATAGGTAGCACCAGCCCTACCAGGGAGGGGGCACTTGACCCCCCTTCAGTGTTGCCAACCCCCCGAAGTGAAATTTACTGGCAGAAAGCCAAAATTTACAAACAGCACCAATTTTTTACTGGCAAATAGTCATGAAATTTACTGGCAGAGCCGCATTTTTTACTGACACTGCAAAAAGGTACCTAAATTTGATGTTTTCAGTGCTAAACCATGCAAATGTCAAAACTATAAACATGTAGCTAGTGCGATTAGCAATGTGTTTAAGTTACACAAAAGTCAAAAAACATATTTCTCAAGTTACATGAAGGTCAGAGTAATATAACCCAACCAGCACAGAGATCCACCATATAGCAGAGTGTGCAGGATTCCCCTTACAGTGATAGGGAACTCTGACGTTAAGGGGAATGCTGCAGATCATGATTCAAGGGGGAACTCTGATATAAGGGGGGACTCTGGTCACCAAAGACCACCTTATATCGGAGTCCACTGCTTTGCCCTTTACATCAGAGCTCCCCTTTCAACTGTAAGCTGGGAATCCTGCAGACTCTGATGTAAAGGGGAATGCTGGGAACTGATGTTGGGGGCTCTGGTGACCAGAGACCACCTTCTGCAGAGTGAATACACTAAGGTAAGAGGGGGGGTTACTGATATAAGGGGGAACTTTTATATCAGTGACCCCTTACATTATTGCATTCACTCCCCCCTTACATCAATGACCCCCCTCTTGAGACTGCCTGACGCTGTCACTGACCTCCTCTCAGGTGCATCGTGCTGGGCTCAGTCAGACTCCAGGTTAGTGGCTCTGGATTTTTCCATAGTCTCCTTTCCACAGTCCACACACGTCTGACCTCTTCCATGACCCCCATCCTGGCGTCACTCTCACTCTTGACTCCTCTCCAGTCTCCCCCCTCAGAGACTGCAGACATGATAAAAAACAAGAGATGGTCAGAGGATGGCGGACAGCAGGACACAGGAGGTGGTCAGAGGATGGCGGACAGCAGGACACAGGAGGTAGTCAGAGGATGGCGGACAGCAGGACACAGGAGGTGGTCAGAGGATGCGGACAGGACACAGGAGGTGGTCAGAGGATGGCGGACAGCAGGACACTGGAGGTGGTCAGAGGATGGCGGACAGCAGGACACAGGAGGTGGTCAGAGGATGGCAGGAGGAGGTGGTCAGAGGATGGCGGACAACAGGACACAGGAGGTGGTCAGAGGATGGCGGACAGCAGGACACAAGAGGTGGTCAGGAGGTGGTCAGAGGATGGCGGACAGCAGGACACAGGAGGTGGTCAGAGGATGGCGGACAGCAGGACACAGGAGGTGGTCTCAGCTCAGAGGATGGCGGACAGCAGGACACAGGAGGTGGTCAGAGGATGGCGGACAGCAGGACACAGGAGGTGGTCAGAGGATGGCGGACAGCAGGACACAGGAGGTGGTCAGAGGATGGCGGACAGCAGGACACTGGAGGTGGTCAGAGGATGGCGGACAGCAGGACACAGGAGGTGGTCAGAGGATGGCGGACAGCAGGACACTGGAGGTGGTCAGAGGATGGCGGACAGCAGGACACAGGAGGTGGTCAGAGGATGGTGGACAGGACACAGGGGATGGTCAGAGGATGGCGGACAGAACACAGGGGATGGTCAGAGGATGGCGGATAGCATGACAGATATTGTGAACATCTGTAATACTGTACAATTACACCACTAACATTCTTGTCTGATAACTGCTGCCCTGCCTGTAGACATCACATAAATAGCATCCATCCCAAGTGATGGATGGATGGATGTTGCAGTCAGGCCAGGGGTCTGGTGGTGGGACACTCTCTAAGTTCAAGTTAGTGTGTGTGTGTGTGTGTGTGTGTACCCAATCACAACACTCACCAGCCAGGCAGGGGGCTGGAGCCAGGGCACTTGTCAGGAGGCCTTGTGTGTTTGTCCGGGACTCTGGGGCAGCAGCTCTGTCCATCCATCTCTCTCTCTCTCACACTGATGGTGTCATGGTGCATTGGTGCCACACGTCCTCCGGCTCCTCTGTACTGTCCACATAGTGCAGTGTACAGGCTTCTCCACCATTAGCCCGCTCCGCTCGGCTCATGTCCTGACTCCAGTCCTCTGCCTCACTCCTGGCATTTAAAATTTTCTGTCCGGTGCCGTGTAGCGGGAAATGCGGCTTGCGCATGACATCATCAGCAGGCGGGCAGGTTGGGCGGCACGTACTCACACAGACTCGGATCGTCTCGGGGAAATTCGGAGCTGCGCATGCGCAGTTCACGCCCGCGACGATCGCAGACATTTTTACTGGCAGATTTCTGCTTCTACAGGCATTTACGGGCACCGAAAAAAGAGACAGTTTTTACGGGCTGCCCGTAAATCTACGGGCGGTTGGCAACACTGCCCCCCTTGCCCCTACCTGCGGATGCCCATGCATCCTATTGCTATATGTAGATACATTCTTCAGGTATTTGTGTAGTATTTGTGTGTAGTATGTGGGTTAAATGTCAGCTAATTACAACAGTTAGTTTATTTTATTGTTAAAGAGTATGTAAACCCAACATTTCATATTCCTGATATGTGTCTGCTGTAACATGTACTTGTATGAAAAAGTATCCTGTTCTCTTTGTATTGCTTCCTTTGTGTGAAATCCCTGGTGTTCCTGCTATTTCCTCTGCTTTCCTATTAAAAAATTATCACACTAAACAGGAGAGCACAGTGTGGTCAGTTATCTATGTATGCTGGGAACTCAGTGTGCTCTCCTCCAATGGACGGACTTGTCCTGACACTCCCCCTGCACAGCCTTTCACTGGAAAGATCAGTATACTGCCCCGTACACATGAGTGGATTTTCCATCTGAAAAAACATGGATGGTTTTTCCGATGGAATTCCGCTCAAGCTTGGCTTGCATACACACTGTCACACAAACATGCTATGAACTTTCGACCGTCAAGAACGCAGTGACGTGCAAGACTATGACGAGCTGAGAAAATTAAGTTCAATTTTGCGCGTCGGAATTTGTACAGATGATCGGAATTTCGGATTGGAACTTTTTCCGAAAAATTGAGAACCTGCTCTCAATGGTGGAAATGCCGCCAGCAAAAGTCAGATGGAGCATACAGTCAAATACATACAGAGTTCCTGGTATATGTGGCTCATACAAAAGGCGGGTGCTGTAGCGATTACCAGTCGGGTCCTGGAAACATCAAACAAACGTACATATTCGCCAGCACACCATGGATCGAGGAAACTTCGTCCAAAAAAGGTTTTTAATGAAAAAAAAATTACATCACAAAAGTATAAGGTACCAGGAAGTGGGGGAGAGTTTTCTACACATCGATTTGGCGCCTAGTTTCCGATGGACGGAGGGCTATTAAGGCAGAGTGCACTTTTTACTTTACAAAGCTGTTTATCAAATATATTGTGGTACGCATATATTTAGTTGGGGGGGTTGTTGTTCTAAAACTTTTCAACTGTCACTACCTGCCAAGTTTCTTCAAAAACTGTTTGGCAAGATATCCTAGAACAATTGAAGAATGGATGCTCTTTTGAAGGCAAAGGGTGTTTTTGAATTTATATTTCATTCTGTTTAGGGGAGTGTTACTCACGTGGTGTCATTTTGTTAATTGGTAGAAATAAACTATTAACGCTTCTATTTCCATTTTTTGCACAGTACTATATTTATAGTAATAATAATTATTTATTGTGAAAACCTTTATCCTTGTATAAACTATACTATATAATGTATAACTAAAAAAAAAGGAATGTAAGGTCTGGAATTATGTCAAATTCAGAACTCCGCTTTGTTATTCTTCTCATCATAAATCTATACCAGTATCACCTAGGAAGAAAGGTAAGCTCACCATTGTACCGGCTTCCTACCATAATAAAAATTATTCTGTACTGCTGAGCTATGTCTAAAATATTTTTTTTAAAAAGTAGTCCCAACCATAAGAAATGCCTTTTCTTTGCTAGGACATTATGGAAGCATGTAATTGCAAAGCTGAATTCCAGGGAAACGGATAGTTACACAGTTGAGATACATAAAGAGAATTGTTTTATCTGGCAGAGGATTGGTGTTTTTGTGCAGACAACCCTACCAGAGAGAGCACAGACTGGTTAAAGAACATGGTCAAAATACACCCCACCCTGCTAATTGGGCAATGAAGAAGCAGATTGATGAGGTCACTCACATTCTCACTCTGCTCTCCTCTGCTTGGAACATATGCACCACCAACACTGCACTGCGGAGCGCCTGACTGTAGTTTAGTGCTGGTCCTCACTCATAATTTCAATATATATATATACACATACACCAATATACGGTTGTTTAAAAACACAACAGTGCTTTTTATTATATAGCTAGCCTGCGCAAGACCGTTATCGCCTCAACAGCATCAGCGTTTTTTCAACGCATCATCTTGTCCACAGCAGGGAATTTTTTTTTGGAGCACCTCAACATGTGCAATTTCAAATACTCAGCAGAGTCCCTATGCAGACTAAGAAATTTGACCGCAACTCTACCGACCGACATTCAAAAAATATTACAAAAAGAATGACTACTAAGAATCGATCCACAAGCAACGATCAAACATAAGAAGACTACAACTCAACCGCAACAGTTAGCATGCGCTTTGATTAACACCAGATCGGCAGTCAAGCACAGGCACGAAATCCATGACTTCATCACACAAAACAACATAGATTGCCTCTTCATCACGGAAAGCTGGCTAACACCCGACTGCAACACCATCCTAACAGAATTAGTGCCAGAAAACTACAGGATCCTAACCGAGCATCGGAAAGGAAAAAAAGGAGGAGGCCTAGCAGTGATCTTCAAAGCTCATCTAGCGCTCGTCAAACCTACGGTACAGAACAAAGCAACGTTTATGGAGACACTTACTCTACAGATGCAAACCACACCACAAGAAACCATCCACATGCTGCTATGCTACAGACCACCAGGACCAAAGACAAATCTACCGATACCACTCACGGAATTCATCTCGGCACACACCCTGAAAAACAACAAGATTCTGGTACTCGGAGATTTCAACCTCTGGGCGAATTCCACCGAAGACCCCATCGCCACCACCTGCATCAATCAACTGGAAGACCTAGGGCTTCAACAACTAGTAAAGGCTCCCACACATGGGTCGGGTCACATCCTGGACCTCATCTTCAAGCAAAATACGGACATCAGCATTCAAGACAACATAGCGCTACCATGGTCAGACCACCACGCTATCAAATTTGAGATCGCCACCAACATCTCCCTGCAAAAACCAAACCCAGCAGCAACAACACACTGGATTAGATCGCAGAAGAAACTACATTCGTAAATCTTCAAAACCACACTAACACACAAAATGGGTACACTAAATCAAAACCACTCAACAGAACGAATACTCAGCTTCATAAACAAGGCACTTCTACAAACAGCAGACGCAGTCGCCCCGAAACATCGAGTACCCATCCGCAAGGAAAATTCTGGTTGGTTTAATGGCACGCTTACTCTACTGAAACGGGAACACAGAAGAGCAGAAAGAGCCTGGAGAAGAAACACCACAAAGGAAAATCACACAAACTACAGAATACTTACCAAGAGATATCATAAAGCAATTTTCACAGCAAAAAAAGAACATGTCTCAAACACCCTCTCAAAAGCCTTAAACCGACCACGGGAACTTTTCAAACTAGTCGCCCAGACTATGAACCCCACCTGCCTTGAGCCCCTAGGAAACGAAACTCAAGAATACTGCAACAAATTATCAGATTTTTTTCATCAACAAAATAGACAACATTCAGAAAATAATTCAACAAAAAAAAAACAACAACCAGCTCTACTCAACTCAACCCAGGTAAGGAATTTTACATCCACAGCGCACAAGCACCACATTTTTCACTTACCCCGATCACAACGGATGAAACCAAAAATGTCATCAAGAGCCTCCGAGACAGCACCTCGCCAAACGACATCATCCCCACAAAACTCTTGAAAGAATGCTCCGACATTCTGGCCCCCGCTATCACACACCTAGTAAATCAGTCGTTCAAAGAAGGATTGTTCCGAATTCCCTCAAGCAAGGCATCATCAAACCATTACTAAAGAAACCCAACCTCGACCCCAAGGATCCGAACAATCGCAGACCGGTAACAAGCCTGAACACCATTTCCAAGATCATGGAGAAAGCAGTAGTACAACAGCTTCAACTTCATCTGGACACACACAAGCTCCTAGACCCACTACAATCGGGCTTCCGCCCAGGCCATGGCACAGAAACGGCACTTCTGAAAATATGGGATGACGCCCTAGAAGCAGCGGATGAGGGAGAATCGTGTCTTCTGGTATTGCTGGATCTCAGTGCGGCGTTCGACACAGTGGACCACAACATGCTTCTCAGCCGCCTCAAGGAAGTGGCAGGAGTTACAGATGGAGATCTGCCATGGTTCGCTTCCTTCTTAGGAAACCGGTCACAAACAGTGAAACTAGGAGCCTTCACTTCGGAAACTCGGGCAATCACTTATGGAGTCCCTCAAGGATCACCATTGTCACCAGTACTGTTCAACATTTACATCCGACCACTCTTCAAAATTATTAGCAAATTGGATCTGTGCTTCCACTCATACGCGGACGACACTCAACTGTACTTCCGGATCACCGGACAAAAAGACCAATACCAGGAACTAGGAAAATGTCTCACATTGATAGATGACTGGATGACCACTAGCTCCCTCAAACTAAATGGATCAAAAACAGAATTACTGCTCCTCGACGCAAACTCAAGGAAAAAGACGAAGACCCCTTGGACACCACCAACCATCTTGGGACAGACCATCCTTCCAAGCAACAAAGCCAAAAGCCTCGGAGTAATCTTTGATTCAGAGATGACAATGGAGGCACAAATAGGATCCGTAATCAGCGGATCCCACCATCTCCTTCGCATGCTACGCAGACTCATCCCCTTCATCCCGGAAAAGGAAAAAGCGGTAGTAGTAGGAACGATCATCAATTCACGGCTCGACTACGCAAACTCACTCTACATAGGATTACCGGATTACCAGATTGCGCGCCTTCAAATTGTCCAAAACACAGCAGCAAGAATAGTCACCGGAAAGAAACCCTGGGAATCCATCTCCCCATCCCTAAGGATGCTCCATTGGCTCAAGGTAAAAGACAGGATCACATTCAAGACCCTCTGCCTCACCCACAAATGTACACAAGGAAATGCGCCTCAATACCTTTGTGAGAAAATAGAAAAATACATACCGAATCGCAGACTTCGATCAACAAACCAAAATCGCCTTCTCATCCCCAAAGCCCGCTACAAATCGAAGGGAGAACGAAGATTCGCAGTACAGGGACCCCGGCTATGAAATGCTCTACCAAACAACATCCGCATGGAAGAAAACCATCAGGCCTTCAGGAAAAAACTCAAGACCCACCTCTTCTAATACATGGCATCCCAACATGAGCAGTCAAGCGCCTCGAGGCGATTCAGTTCGCAGTTGCAGCGCTATACAAATCATTCATTCATTCATTCATATGTGCATTTTTCCACACATTAAAGTGGTTCTAAAGGCTGAAGTTTTTTTACCTTCATTCATTCATTCATATCAATCCAGTGATGTTCAAGATAGCCTAGACTGTCTTGGGACTCTCCATCCTCATTGGCTGAGACAGAAGAGGGAGCATATTGGCTCCCACTGCTGTCATTCATTGCCAGTGAGCCAATGATGAGAGAATGGGGGGCCTGGCTGAGCCTCTGCTCTTATGGACGCATAGAGCAGTGCTCTGTGCGTCAATGCAGCATTGACCCCAATGAAAGTGTTTTTCTCTGGGGGCACTGCTTGAGGGGGAAGAGCCAGGAGCGCAGGTGAGGGGCCCTGAAATGAAGAGGATCGGAGCTGCTCTGTGCAAAACCACTGCACAGAGCAGGTAAGTATAACATGTTAGTTATTTAAAAAAAAAAAAAACAAGATAGAACAAAGCTTTAATACCACTTTAATATTAAAGTATATTTATACTCTGAAAGCATGACATTTATCTTGCTTAACCTCTTGGTACCGGCCTGCCGCATATGTCCGTGCAATAGTGAAAAAACAGCTGTGTCGCCACAGTTAACGGCAGCTAACGGACAGCTTCCAATCACTGCTTGTAAGCTTTCCGACCATGTGACAGCCAATCATGATGTTCACATGATCATAAACCCCTCCCGGCATCCTAAACCCCTTAAAGGGCCGGGAGGCACCAACTTCAAGGGGTTAAGCATTTTGTATCATAAAAACTTGGCATGTATTTTCTTTTAATCAATACTACTACTTATTAGCTTTTTGCATCCTAGTGCTGTTATTTCCCTGCAGTCTTTTGTAGTACTTCCTGTCTACATGCATTCACTTCATGATGATGGTGACAACAGTGAACTATACCTGTATATTGTGCGCGGGGGTGTCTGCTTGTTGTCACCACTGGAAGTCCTTGTGACAGGATGACAATGAAAAAGCACTGCTAGGAGACTGAGTGCTGTAACCCTAAAACAGCAAGCAGCCGAACGAAAGTCTGTACTGAAAGATCACTAGATATTATTTCGCTAAAAGCTGCAGATTTTAAAATATTTAAAGCAACTTTTAAAATATCATTAACATGTGAAAGACTTATGCCCCGTACACACGGTCGGATATTCCGATGGAAAAAGTCTGATCGGATCATGCTGTCGGAAAAAATCCAATCGTGTGTGGGCTCTAGCGGGCTTTTTCCATCGAAATTTCCGACGGAAAAAATTTGAGAGCAGGATCTAAAATTTTCCGACAACAAAATCCGATCAGACTTTTTCCGACCGTGTGTAGAGAATTTCGACGCACAAAGTGCCCCGCATGCTCAGAAGAAATTTGGAGACGAAAGCTATTGGCTACTGGCCTCTACGTACTCCCATCGTACATTTTGTATGTCACCTCGTTCGGAACGATCGGATTTTCCGACAACTTTGTCCGACCGTGTGTGTGCAACACAAGTTTTGTACAAAATCCGTCAGAAAAAATCAGACGGATTTTGTGATCGGAATGTCCAACCGTGTGTACAAGGCATAAGATTACTCTGATTGGATTAACATCTAGTTAAAATGAACATACAGCAATAAGTCATATTAAAAAAAACTGTTAATGTACTATTTATATAAAACGTCTCCACCTTTTAGTTGTAGAAAAGTAAAATATTGTCATGGAATAAAAGGTTTAACTCTGAATTAGCATGCACACAGTAATTACTTTTTAAGCTCAGTATCCTGGCACCATGACTAGCCCTTTGGCTAACATAATTACACTTGATGTTGCAAGTATATAATGCCCCAGACTGTTAAAGCTGAATTTTTGTCTACAAAGCACATGCTAATGCAGGATGCCTTAAAACAGAAAGTAATTTGAATACCGTTCTAAGACCTAATTCTTTAAATTAAGGTCACCAGAGAAGAAAAGAATTACTGGAAAACCGATAATGTGAGTATTATGTGTTTAAGACTTTTTGGATTAAAAGACAGCGGTGCGGATAACAACAAAATTAGTTTTCACTGTGGAGGAGAGGCTGGGGCATCTTGTGTTGCTAGGATATTTCACCCTATCACAGATGATCTTGACAGTGAAAACTGGTGCCTTAATTTCCCAATGGTCCATGCAGCATCTGACTTAGGCCTGATTCTGGTTAATCACACTGTCATTCTCTCAATAGATTGTCTTTTGACATCTTCATCTGCAAAAGGGATTCAACAGTCAGGCTTGACTATGCTAAATCAATGTGTTTTCTTTAAATGATCGAGACTCACAGAGAGGAGACGTTATGGTTAGAGCTGCTGGGTGATAAGTTGCAGGTATTACTGTCCAATCAGGAAAAGAAGAATGAACAGACACTTTGTGGATCTGTAACTGACATTTGCTCTACAACACTCTCCTATTAGGAATGCAACATGTACATTTTTAAAATTCATAAATGGTTTAAAACAAATCATAAATATCATGTTTATTGTTCTACCATTTAAACATAAAAAAATATATAAATCTACAGTATATATATATATATATATATATATATATATATATATATATATATGTGTATACTATATATTTAGTGACAGTGTTGGTCCATTGTGTAAAAAGTGGTAAATGGGTAAATGACACACAGGGCTCTCAAGTTTGTGAATTGTAGGGGCTCCAGAATAGCTATAATGAACTAAGAAAATTCAGTTTTCAATTTTCTGTGAGATTAAGAATTCCCAGGTTGGGTTCTGATGTTCAGAGGCTTCAAGGAGTCTTGGGAGGGACAAAACCTCTAATCATGTGTCCAGATCTTACTGGAGACCAGCACAGTGTGCAGGTAAGCACTGCCTTTATAATGAAAGGTCTGGAAAAAGGTGGTCCTCTGCCCAAAGGCCAGGATTTGGGCCAGTGCAGCATGGAGCTGTGAGAGCATGAAAAGGAGAGGTACAGAGTTTGGAAGTTACCACTGAGGTGCCGTGAATCAGTCTAAAAGAGCAGACCAAAGGTCTAAGCTTGAGGCCTGAACAGCGGTGCTGGAAAAGAAAGTCAGTAGGCTTAATGTTGTTTTACATTTGTGTTTTAAGTGGTGGTGGAAGGGTAACCTTTTGTTTTCATTGTAAATTTTTCTTTTTCTTTAACCACTTCAGCCCCAGAAGATTGGGCTGCTCAATGACCAGAGTACTTTTTAGAATTTGACACTGTGCTGCTTTAACTAGTAATTGCTCAGTCATGCAATGCTGTACCCAAACACAATTTGCATCCTTTTTTCCTACAAATAGAGCTTTAATTTGAAGGTATTTGATTGCCTCTGTGATTTTTATTTTTTGTGTTATAAACGGAAAAAGACCAAAAAAAAAATGATATCTTCTACATTTTGTTATAAAAAAAATCCAATAAACTCAGTTTTATCTAATTTCTTGAGGTGCTAAAATGGCAGGGCAGTACAACACCCCCCCCCCCCCAAAATGACCCCATTTTGGACAGTAGACACCCCAAGGAAATTGCTACGAGGCATGTTAAACCCATTGAATATTTTATTTTTTTGTCACAGGTGTTTGAAACATGACAAAAAAAAATTACACAAAGTTATCACTAAATGATATATTGCTCACACATGCCATGGTTATATGTGGAATTACACCCAAAAATCCATTCTGCTACTTCTCTGAAGTATGAGGATACCTCATGTGTGAGACTTTTTGGGAACCTACCTGTGTACAGGACCCCAAAAATCAATCATCGCCTTCAGGATTTTTAAGGCGTATATTTTAGATTTCACTCCTCACTACCTATCACAGTTTCAATGGCCATAAAATGCCAAGATAGCACAACCCCCCCCCCCCCCAAATGACCCCATTTTGAAAAGTAGACAACCCAAGCTATTTGCTGGGAGGCATGTTGAGTCCATGGAATATTTTATATTTTGCCATAAGTTGCGGGAAAATTACAAACTTTTTTTTTTTTTTTTGCACAAAGTTGGCACTAAATGATATATTGCTCAAACATGCCATGGGCATATGTGGAATTAAACCCCAAAATACATTCTGCTGCTTCTCCTGAGTACGGGGATGTCACATGTGTGAGACTTTTTGGGAGCCTAGCCATGTACAGGACCCTGAAAACCAATCACCGCTTTCAGGCTTTCTAAGGGCGTAAATTTCACTCCTCACTGCTTATCACAGTTTCAGAGGCCATGAAATGTCCAGATAGCACAACATCCCCCCAAATGACCCCATTTTAAATGGTGATTTCCCTTCCTCACTACCTATCACAGTTTTGGAGGCCATGAAATTATGAGAGGCTTGTTGAGTTCATAGAATATTTTATATTTTGCCACAAGTGTAGGGAAAATTTAATTTTTTATTTTTATTTTTTAACACAAAGTTGTCACTAAATGATATATTGTTCAAACATGGCATGGTTATATGTGGAATTACGCCCCAAAAAATCATTCTGCTGCTTCTCCTGAGTATGGGGATACCACATGTGTGGGATTTTTTGGCAGTCTAACCGCGTACAGGACCCCGAAAACCAATCATCGCCTTCATGCTTTCTAAGGGCATAAATTTTTGATTTCACTCCTCACTGCCTATCACAGTTTCAGAGGCCATGAAATGTCCAGATAGCACAAAATACCCCCAAATTACCCCATTTTGGAAAGTAGACACCCCAAGCTATTTTGCTGAGAGGCATGTTGTGTATTTTGCAGATCTCTCTTTTTGTCACAAAGTTTTGAAAATTGAGAAAAGAAAAAAAAAATATGTATTTTCTTCATTTTCAAAAACAAACAAGAGCTGCAAAATACTCACCATGGCTCTTAGCAAATACCTCAAAGTTTCTTCTTTCCAAAATGGGGTAATTTATTGGGGTTTTGTGCTATCTTGACATTTCATGGCCTCCGAAATTGTGATAGGTAGTGAGGAAGTGAAATCATAATTTTACGCCCTTAGAAAGCCTGAAGGTGGTGATTGGATTTCGGGGTCCTGTACATGACTAGGCTCCCAAAAAGTCTCACACATGTGATATCCCCGTACTCAGGAGAAGCAGCAGAATGTATTTTGGAGTGAAATTCCAAATATGCCCATGGCATGTTTGAGCAATATATCATTTAGTGACAACTTTGTGCAAAGAAAATTTGTAATTTTCCCGCAACTTGTGGCAAAAAAATAGACTCAACATGCCTTTCAGCAAATAGTTTGGGGTGTCTACTTTACTTTACTTTCCAAAATGGGGTCATTGGTGGGGGGGGGGGGGTGCCACGTTGGCATTTTATGGCCTTTGAAACTGTGATAGGTAGCGAGGAGTGAAATCTAAAATTTACGCCTTAGAAATCCTGAAGGCGGTGATTGGTTTTTCAGGGTCCTGTATGTGGCTAGGCTCCCAAAAAGTCTTAAGCCCCATACACACAGTCGGAAAATCCGACCACCAAATCCATCGGATTGGTCCGACGGATTTAGTCCGACACTGGTGTTGCATACACACGGTCGGACAATGTTGTCGGAAAATACGATCATTCTGAACGTGGTGACGTTTGTTGCCTACGACGGGACTACGTAGAGGCTAGTAGCCAATAGCTTTGGTCTTGTAATGTGATCTGAGCATGCGTAGCACTTTGTCCGTCGGAATTCGCTACACACGATCGGAATTGGTGTGATCGGACTTTGTTGTCAGAAAATCTATCCAGCAGGAGATAGAACTTTGTCCGTCGGACAATCCGATGGAAACTGTCCGATGGTGCCTACACACGGTCGGAATTTCCGACAACATTGTCTGATAGGACAGAATCCATTGGAAAATCCGACCGTGTGTATGGGGCTTTACACGTGTATACCATACTCACGAGAAGCAGCAGAATGTATTTTGGGGTATAATTTCAAAAAAATAATAATTTTAGTGAAAACTTTTGTGGAAAAAAAAAAAGTTTGTAATTTTCCCGCAACTTGTGGCAAAATATAAAATATTCCATGAACACAACATGCCTCTCAGCAAATAGCTTGGGGTGTCTACTTTCCAAAAAAGGGTAATTTGGGGGGGACCCTTCTGGTTTCTTAGGCCATAGAGCTGATTGGAGCCATTCTAGTCTCCAGTCAGCTCTATGGTCAGCTGGCGGAACCACCAGCTGCATTCTCGGGTTCCCTGGTGGGACAGGAGAGCCAGAGAAAACCATGGAAGATGGCAGAAGGGGGGCGTATTATCTTGGTATCATTCTTTTCAGCCAGCAGTCGGCTTTCATGTAAAAGCAATCCTAGCAGCTAATTAGCCTCTAGACTGATTTTACAAGCAGTGGGAGGGAAAGTCCTCTTCACTAGTGTACCTTCGATTGGAAATGTTGGCCTCTAAATTGACTGGTACACTAGTGAGACTCACAGGAAAAAAGAGTACCTGACTGCCAGCGACTGCTTCAAACGCTACCAAAAAAAAACTGTTAGCGTTCGCAGGGATCAGGCCTGACTCTGCAAATGCTTCAGTTATGTGTTTAGTGTTTTGTAAGTGACAGTAATCGATTGATACTGCACTTAGGTTTACTGGGCTGGGCTGAACGGAGGGGCTAAATGCAGGTGCTAGCAGATATCCTGGCTGGTCCCGCTAACACTGCGTTTTTGGAAACCCTAAACTACTGGGGACGCTAGTATAGATCTGATCAGATCAGATATTGATCTGTTCAGACACTATACTACTAAGGGAGGCGTATGGTGCTTGCGTGAATGTTAGCGCTACTGGCACTAATCTGGCGCTGCCTGGGGCGACGCAGACCCCAATTGGCACTAAAACCTAACTGATATGATCAGGGGGTTAAAGCTTTTATTAGGTAATATACGGCGGGTGCCCTGATGCTATAAAAATAACTAAATTGACCAGCGTCACCCATGACACTAATACAGTGGTCACTGGTGACAGGGGGTGATCAAGGGGTTAAACCTTTATTTGGGCATTAGGGGGGGTCCCTAGACCTATCTGGGGCTACTATTAAGTACCCTAATGCTGATTAGTGTCACAAATGACAACAGTACGGTGATCAAAGAAAAATATGAACACTACACTGGGTGACACAGTGACAGGGAGTGAAGGAGTTAACTGAGGGTGATTGGGGGGATGATCGGGGGTGAACTATGTGTACTGCATTAGTGTAGTGTTTGTGCAGCTCACGTTTGGATGTCCTCTCTCCTCTCTCTGGAACGGAAAATAATTCCAGAGAGGGAGATGCCATCACTTCCCCTGTCTGTGTTTACACTTACACAGGCACGGGAGGATTTCATTCGTCAGGACCGATCAGCAGGTCCAGGCCAGAAATCATTGGCCTGGGCCTGGAGACTGATCGGTTCTGAAGCGAATCCAATCAGTGCGGCCGCCGTAAGGTAACGTCGATTTGCCCAGCCGAGCCAGCCTGCCGCGGTAAAACTGCGGCGGCTGGTCCAGAAGTGGTTAAACCACTTCTCTACTGGGCACTTTTACCCCCTTCTTGCCGAGGCCAATTTTCAGCTTTCAGCCCTGCCGCACTTTGAATGACAATTGCGCGGTCATGCAACACTGTACCCAAATAAAATTTTTATAATTTTGTTCACACGGCTTGAGCTTTCTTTTGGTGGTATTTGGTGGTGGTTTCCTTATTTTTTGCTAAATAAAGCAAAACATTTTTTTTTAATTAATTTTTCTTCTTTTCTGTTATAAAATGTTGCAAACAAATAATCTTTCCTCATAAATTTAGGTCAAAATCTATTCTGCTACATTTATATGGTGAAAATAACCGAAATCAGTGTATATAATATATAGTCTGTAGAAAACTTTTGGAGTTCACAAACTATGGTACATATCTGAAAATGTCATTTCATGAGGCCCTAAAATGTCAGGACAATATATATACCCCTCGTATTATCCCTTTTTGGAAAGTAGACAGTCCAAGGTATTTAGTAAGATGAATGGCAGGTTTTTTGAAGTTGTAATTTTTTGTCAGGTTTTTTGAAGTTGTAATTTTTTGTCCAAAGTTTTTGGTAAAGTGAAGAAATTTCTTCAAGTCTTTTCTGCTTATAAAAGTCTGTTGTTCTAAATATATGGAACAATCTTTGGGGGTTCCTGTAGTTAATCCGGAAATAAAAATAATCAGGATTGGATCTCCCTTTTGTCTGTTTCCTCATAAATTCCTAGGTCAAAATCTATATGGCCTGCATGGTTAACAGTGTAGAACAGGAAAACTTTTGGAGCCTTGGAGGTCAGGTTTAAAAAGCAAACTGCACCCTCAGGTACATATCGGTGCTTCTCTAGAAAATGGATTGTCTATCCAAAGGGCATTTCATCAGAGGCTCATTTACCTCAACATCAAAATGATTGCAATCAGGACAATTATTGTGTTGAATATTCCTCTGTTATAAATGTTTTATCTGTTTGATACGGTTGCCCTGCCACCCGAGTGTGTATTAGACTTTGTGGGAGTAGGTAAGTTATGGAGTATTCTGGCCAAGGTATCCTATAGTAAGATGAAGTTGTAATTTTTTGTCCAAAGTTTTTGGTAAAGGAAGAAATTCAGTACAACATTATCATGATCAGGGACACTGATTGGTGACAGTACCAAAAAAAAAAAAACTTTTTGTTGCTTTTTTATTACATTTGTTTTCCTTTTTTAATGATTTTTTTAAACACACAGTGACCAGTGCAATATAATGTTACCATATTAGGGTTGTACTACTCTGGAAAAGTGATCAGGTTTTTTTTTAACACATTATGATTGCTTATAGCAGTGTATTACATTGCTATAAGCAAGCATTATACTGAATGAAACTCATTCATTCAGTTTGTTTGATGAGCCGAACACCCCCCCTTTTCGGTTTGCACCAGAATATGCGAACAGGCAAAAAATTTGAACACCGTTAAAGTCTATGGGACATGAACATGAAAAATCAAAAGTGCTAATTTTAAAGGCTTATATGCAAGTTATTGCCATAAAAAGTGTATGGGGACCCGTGTACTGCCCCAGGGTATCAATGCAAATTTAAGAAAAAAAAAACGTTTTTTCAGGAGCAGTGATTTTAAGAATGCTTAAAGTGAAAGAATAAAAATGAAGTATTTCTTTAAATATCATGCCTGGGGGTCCCCTTAGTCTGCCTGTAAAGTAGCGCATCTGTCTGATGTGTTTTACAGTCCCGCAGCAAAATGAAATTTCTAAAGAAAAAAAAATAATTTAAACATGTTTGCGGCTGTAATGTATTGCTGGCTCCCAGTAATATAGATAAAAATCAAGGAAAAAATGGCATAGGTTTGCCCCCCCCCCCCCCCAGTCCATACCAGGCCCTTCAGGTCAACTCCACACCACAATAAAAAAAAAACAGCATGGGGAGGATAGGATGGTGGGGCAAGCGAGCACACCCTCTCCTTAACCATACCAGACCACATGCCCTCAACATGGGAGGGAGACCCCAAAGCACCTTGTCCCCATGTTGATGGGGATCAGGACCTCATCCTCACAACCCTTGCCCGGTGGATGTTGGGGTCTGCGGGTGGGGGGCTTATCGGAATCTGGAAGCCCTCTTTAACAAGGGGGCCCCCAGATCCCACCCCAATGTAAATGGGTACATTTTACCCCTACCCATTCACCAAAAAAAGTGTCAAAAAGTAAAAAACACAAAATACAGTTTTTGACAATACCTATATTAAAAAAGAAGAAAAAAAAATGTCACACGATGTCCATGCTTCTTCAAACAAGGCGCCAATGAAAAATATATAAAAAAAAGCTCCCCCTTGATGGGGCGGGAGTGGGATCTGGGGGCCTCGTTCCTTAAGGGGGCTTCCAGATTCTGATAAGCCGCCCGCAGACCCCCACAACCACACCCCCCACAACCCCACAAAGCTTCAAGTGCCGTCAGGTTTGAAAGTTCTGGAAAGTCTGCCTCAGGCCCAACTAGTTTTGTGAGTTTTTTTTTTTTTAATTGTGCAAAATGCAGCAGGAAAGCACTATATGGTTCAGTTTATATTCCGCCATGTGGATTGGAGTCAAAAATAGGTGGCCATTATCCCTAAAGTGTTCTCCACTACTCTTCGGGCTCTGGCCAGCCGGTAATTAAAAACCCTCTGGTCCAGGGTGAGGGTCCTCATAGGGAATGGCCGCATAAGATGGCCCCCAGCACAAACGCTTCATCTGGGACGAAGACGAAGGGGAGTCCTTCCACATGATCCTCTGGAGGTGGCAAGCCCAAGCTGCCACTCTGGAGACGCCAGTAGAACTCCATCTGGGCGATCACTTCACCATCCGACATCCGGACATTTTTCCCCACATCCACATACAGGAACTCGTAGGTAGCTGACACCACCGCCAACATCACTATACTATTATACCCCTTGTAATTATAATAGTAGAACCCCGAGTTGGGGGGTAGGACGATGTGGACGTGTTTCCCATCAATTGCACTTCCACAATTGGGAAAGTCCCAACGGGTGGCAAAGTGGGAGGCCACAGTCTGCCATACCTGTGGCGTTGAAGGAAACTGTGGAGTCAAACAAGAAAAAAAAATTTGTAATTTTGCACATCAACATTGCAAGCAGATTAGACACAAACATTTTTGGCCAACATAAGTATAACATTTTTTGAAATTAGTATTTAAAGACAAAAGTATAAGGTCAAATTATCAGATTCCCCACCCCATCTGATGGCCCATTGCAAAAATTTAGGGGGGAGGGGGGGTGTTTTGGACAGGTATCCCTCTCCACTTCATTGAGAGCTGAATGCACAAATAATGTGTGTTAACCTTGGCCAGCCCCTCCTTATTTACACTATTGGCAGCCCACTGGACAGGTAAGAAGTGTCATAATACAAAAGAAAAATACACACTGAACAAATGGAAGCACATTTTTACATTCTGCTATCAACTATCAATATAATAATAGGAGAAACAAACTTTGAACAGTAGCATTTGAAAGTATTCAGGCAGGCCCTTGCACTACTTGCTTTGGTGAATTCATCCATAAATCTGACCACAAAAGAGGTAGGTATAGTGTGTATGGGTTGGCAAAGTCAGCAGATAGAGGATTGCTATCAGCTGACTTAGTGGTTGGGGGGAGGGAGGGTTCCAAATAAATGTTTGGGACACCAAGAAAAAAGCATGAATTTAAGGACACACATAACATTTGTACACATTTTAGGGGGTGTTTAGGGAAAGCACTACTATGGAGCTGACAAAATAAATTGCTAAGTGACTAGGCTATAGGTGTATGGGCCCAGAAGAGCATGCTGGGGAGGTTAGTGAAGGCAAATATGCATGAAGGACAAAAAAGGAACTTTAAAAAGCTTCCAGCATGCATGAGGACAAAGGGGCACAGCCTATTACAGCATATTAAAATCATGGCAATTAGGGAACAATGAAAGAAATACAATACATTAGCAAACATTAAATACATAGAATGTACATAGAATGTGATGTTAAAGGAGAAAACTTACCTTCATATAGTCCTTCTGCAGGACCTGAATTATTGTAGAACAGGTCTCTGGAATAATGATTACCAGAGCCTGGGGGGTGACGCCTGTCGAGAACTTGAGGTGATGGCTTTCCTCATGCAGATATCCTGCCTGCTGATATAAGGGCTCAGCAAAGCCAACAGACGGTGAAAAACAGGGTCCATCATCCTGAGATAATTTCTGAAATCATCAGGATTATTCTCCTGGATCTCACGCAACAAAGGCATGTGCGAGAATTGGTCACGCTGGAGCAACCTATTCTTGCTCCATGAACTCCTCCTCGCCCTGTTCATGGACTGGGCTTGTGTCAAAGCTAAAAGCCCAACACCAAGCCCCTGCACAGCATGAACTCTACGATGAGTACGTACACGTAACATGGCTTTAAAACAGTCGGCTGGTCAGAACGGACTAACAGAAAGCATTGAAAAACAGCAAGGCCTGAAAGAATAAACTGAAAATCAGAAACGAGCGGGCAAGAACACACTGAAAATACAGTACTATAAATAGCACGCACTGACAAACAAATGCAAACTGACTACACGCACTGAAAAGCAGATACGAACCCACAAGCACAAACTGAAGAGCAGTAACGATCTGAAGCACAAGCAAACTTCTACTAACACGGGATAAACACGAGATCAGCAGAAGGAGCCCAAAGGGTGCCAAAAGTGGTGCTGAACTTCCCTTTTATAGTCCTGTCATACGCGGTATACGTCACTGCGTTCTTGACGATCGGAAATTCTGACAACTTTGTGCGACCATGTGTATGCAAGACAAGCTTGAGCCAACATCCGTCGGAAAAAATCTGATGGATTTTGTTGTCCGACCGTGTGTATGGGGCATGACGGAGTCAGTTTAGCCTGAAACGAGTATCCTGTCACAATATGCTGGGTCCATATGGTTTGATCAGATCCTCATGGTGTCTCAAATCCCCCAGTAGCATATTAGGTGTACATGCCAATGATGCCAATGCAGGATTTCGCCATAAAATCATAAAATACTCCCAAAAAACGTCCAAATAGTACAAACGATACATCAAGGCGTTGCAACACCACGTGCGTTATCTCTGCCCAACGCGTTTCATCATAACTGATGTCATTGGGGGCATAAACAATATATATTCATCCAGCAGGGGAGGTGCAACCCTAATTGGCAATCATTTACTCTCTAATCTGCCCCCAAAATTGGCTGCTTGGAACTGCCAAGCCTCATTCTCAAATCAAGATAGCCGAACAGCTAGAGATTGTCACGGCCTAATTTTTATATCAAAACATGGCTGACCGCCCTATATCTAAGCCTCGTTATAAAATTCAAAGATGGATGCCCAAGAATACCTAGCCTTATTCTCAGACAAGGATGGCCGAATGGCTGGGAAATGTCCCAACCTCATTTTCATTCCTAAATATGGCCGACCAGCTTGTGTCCAAGCCTCACTATCATTTAAAAGAAGGCCGACAGGCCTTCAAGCCTTAATATAGATCTTGGCCACTCAATAGGGCCTGATGAATCGCTGATATGGGCTGCCCTATAGTGAAGCATTTATTATACATGTCTGGTATATAACATAGACAGATGGTTTGTATATCAAGGGTAAACAAGACACTAAATAATAAACAAACAAGAAAATAGAAAATAAGAAATAAATAATAAAAAATATAAAAAAAATTAAGAATGGACAAATTTTAATTCATCAAAATATTCGTAGATTAGGGGTGATAACATAAAGGACTGATATGTATCACACCAACAGTAGTAAAATCAAAATCAAAATGACTTGTGCGTTATGGTTAAGTAAATCCTAAATCCTAAAATGGAAAAAAAAGGACAAAACTCCAAAACTCTAAAAATATGTTCCATCCCCTTTTGCATGGAATACAAAAAGTGCACAGAGATTATACTGTAAACCTCAATATTACTGATAAAGTAAAAAAAAGGATAAAAAAACAGCAAATACATAAGCTAATAAAACCTAACTGCAATATAATGGTCAATCATGCGTTATTAATGAATGCATTGATATCCCATTCAATGTTAATACCATGTGGACTATAGGTTATTAATTCATGAATCTATCTGGTCTCTAATTGTGAGACCCCCCTTTTTGTGGCACCACCCCCCCCCCCTCTCCTAGGTGCTTCGTATTTGTCTATGGCCATAGACATAGGATCCCTGTTATGGCAACAAGTAATAATGCTTTGGGATACTGTGTTCTCTCATACCCTTACAAATATTTTTAATGTGTTTGGTAACACACACAGAGAGCAAACAAATGGTCCTCCCTATTAGAGATGGTCTGAAACCCTCCGCCCCCCCCCCCCCCCGCCCCAAGGTTCGGTTCGCACCAGAACAGCCAAACATCTTAAAAAGTTCAGACTTGATCACTGAATCCCATTGAAGTCTATGGGACCCGAACTTGAAAAATCTAAAGTCCCCATTTTTAAGGCTTATATGCAAGTTATTGGCCATAAAAAGGGTATGGGGGCTCGGGTACTGCCCTGGGGACATGTATCAATACAATTTTTTAACCACTTCCTGACCAGCCACCGCAGTTATACTGCGGCAGGTTGGCACAGCTTTGTGAGCCATCGTAGCTGTATATCGGCTCTTTAAGATGCTGTAGCAGGCACCGATGAATGCCGGGCACCCACGATCGCTCATGACAGAGCGAGAACACAAATCCCCGTTCTGTCAGGGGAGAGGAGAGAGATCATCTCTCTCCTCCTCTAGTCAGCCATATTCCCCCCACAGTTAGAAACACACATAGGGAACACAGTTAACCCCTTGATCGCCCCCTAGTGTTAACTCCTTCCCTGCCAGTGACATTTATACAGTAATCGGTGGCTATTTTTAGCTCTGATCACTGTATAAATGTCAGTGGTCCCAAAAAAGTGCCAAAAAGATGGGCCCTGATTGGTGGCACTGATGGGCACTGAAAGGTACCATTGATAGATTCCACTGATTGGCACTGATAGGTGGCACTTATAGGTGCCAATATTAGGTGGCACTGATGGGTGGCACTGATGGGCTTTGGTATGTGACACTGGTGAGCACTGGTAGGTGACACCGATGAGCAGCACTGTTGATGAGGCACTGATTGTGGGCACTGATATGTGGCACTGTGGGCACTGATAGGTGGCACTGTGGGCACTGATGGGTGGCACTGTGGGCACTGGTAGGTGGCACTGGTGGGCACTGGTAGGTGGCACTGTTGTGTACTGCTTTGTGGCACTGGCAGGTGGCACAGGTGGGCACAGATGAGCTTGTGGCAATCTCCTTGATCGGGACTGATGTCCCTATCACAGTGATCAGCTTTTTTTTCCGCTGTCAGCGCGAGGAGAACAAATAGCCAATTAATAGATCTGTTTACATCACATGATCAGCTGTCATTGGCTGACAGATGATCACATGGTAAGGGGTCGGGATCGACCCCTTACTCTGGCTTGTGATCCAGCGAGTCTCCTAGACTCACTAATCACAAAGCGCGCCGCGTGCGTCCTGCAGCTTCTAACTTCAGCTTGTTCAATTAAGCTTTGGCAATAAAATCTGGAAGCTTGGTTTCTCTGCAGAGTTGCACCAGATTTTGCACTCTCCAGTTTTAGTAAAAAGCCCCCAAAGTATTTAACTACCACAAAAAAAAACTATTGAACTCCAATGTTAAGGCATTCATCATAGTCCTTCCAACTCTGACCACCAATGACTAAAATATGCAAATAATGGTGCATTATAGGCCTCACTCCTCTGACCAATAGGGGGACATAAAGAGCCACCCATATCAGGCTTCCATTGTTTAGGTGGTGTAAATGAGGTTGTATCAAAGGCCACCCACATCTGACCACTAATATTTAGGGAGTTCATTAAGGGCAAATCATAAACCTTCAACCTATGGTGTACCCCTATTTGAGTTCCTTAAAATATTATATGTAAGAAATGGGTGGCCTATGATGCACCCCTCTGACAACCAGTGTTTACAGAGTGTAGATAGAGGTGCATCTTATGCCCCGTACACACGCTCTGACTTTCCGGCGGGATTGTCCGCCTGACCTTCCAGCGGGGCTTCGCCGGACTTTCCAAGCGTGTGACTTGCCCACACATGCCCGGACTTCTCCGGCGGACAATCCCGCGGTTAGTATGCTAGTCCGCCGGACTTTTGGAAATGAACAGACTTGCCGATCATCGGAAAGTCCATTCATTTAGCACGTGACTTCAGGTAGATGGGGCTAGCGAAGGCAGTGAATGCCGCCGCGCTAGCCTTGTCACCTGGCATGGATTTAAAGGGAATCCCCACGCCGAAAAAACGGCGTGGGGGTCCCCCCCAAATCCATCTCAGACCCTGGTACGGCTCAGGAGGGGGGGGGGCTCGCTCGTCCCCACCCCTTTCCTGGCCGGCTGGGCTGCGTGTTCGGATAAGGGTCTGAGATGGATTTGGGGGGGACCAAAAAAACGGCGTGGGGATTCCCTTTAAATCCATACCAGGTGACGGGGCTAGCACGGCGGCATTCACTGCCTTCGCTAGCCCCGTCTACCTAAAGTCACATGCTAAATGAACGGACTTTCCGATGATCGGCAAGTCCGTTCATTTCCAAAAGTCCGGCGGACTAGCATACTAACCCCGGGATTGTCCGCCGGACTGCCAAGTTCAGCGGACAATTTTAAAACAAAACATAAAACCTAGTCCGTCGGACTTTTGGCGCCAAAAAGTCAGCCGGCGCCCACACACGGGCGGATTGTCCGGCGGACTTCAGTCCGCCGGACATTCCCGCGGGAAAGTCTGCTCGTGTGTACGAGGCATTAGTCTATCCTTTTCTGACCAAATTTGTAGGGGGTATAAAAAGGGGTTCATCATAGGCCACCCAACTCTGACCATCAATGTTTAGGAGGTGTAAATAGGGGTGCATTATAGGCCATCTTCCCTATCAACATTCCTGTATGAGCACGGTCAAATTCAGCTACATCCTTGAGAACATAGTTTTCGGAAAATATCAAGGTCAACTAAGTTTTCAGGAAAGTCAATATAAACCTGTCATGGGAAGCATTAGATAGTCATTGTTAAGGAGATTGGGCATGAGTTACAAAAATCACCAGTGTAATGTACAGTCTATTAGTGGTACTCTACTTCATAGAAGCTGAGATTATGCACTCTGTAAAATGCATGTTGACTATAAAGACCTTGTTGTGAAAAAAAGCAACATTAACTCATTAAGTCAATAATTCATGGGCTCTTTTATCTAAAGTGGCAACATCACACCATCAATTCACAAAACAGCCACTTCTCTGAAGTGTATGTGATGATAATAATGGATTTTCTAACAATACACATTGAGAGCAAGGTCGCTGTGCTCAGATGCAGTGGACACTGTGCTCTGACCTAGGTCAGCAAAACAAGCTTTATTATTGAACCTAATTACGAACTATCAAGACAATGGTCTTGACTAAACTGTATCCTTAGGGATTATTAAGAAACCATTGAGATGTTTTTGTTTCATATGTGCTGCTATAAGCAATATTGTTTGTGTAAAGTCATTTGGCTTTCTCAAAGCCATTACATAATTGATTGCAATGAGAGCTTTGCATTATATCAATAACCTAATTACTGATATTTTATTTGCAACACTAAATGTCATTTACAGAGAACACATAGAAAATAGATTTAATAGACTCCTGAGCACAGTGTGTCATTTTTGCATTATGTTATACATATGATACACTAAACATAATTAAGGCATTCATTGGGGTGTTTTAATGGGTATTAAGGAAGCTATGTCACTAGAACATGCCAATAATATATGTACATCAGCATACTCTAAATCACTGATGTTCCTTAAGGTAAAAGGTCTTCGGGTCATATTTGTATCTGCGGGAGTCCAGCTCATGTTCTTTAGTTAAAGCAGAGTTCCACCCAAAAGTGTAACTTCTGCTCATTGTACTCCTCCCTTTCAGGTGGGAGGGGGGACAGCATACCTGTCTTTCACAGATATGTGTTCCCCGCTTCCAGGAGCCTCAGCCGCGGGTATTGACGTTACGGCTGGGGCTCCTCCCTTTCCCCCCCCCCCCCTGTCGCCGGGTCAGTAGAAGAAAGGAGCAGAGCCTTGCGCATGCGCAGTAGGGTTCCCAGCGTGAACCTGAAAGGCTACACTGCCAGGTTCCCTTACTCGCAATGGAGGCGGCATGCACCCGAAGCTGATGGAAACATCAGCTACGATGTCGACATCGCTGGACTCCAGGACAGGTATATGTCCGATTATTAAAAGTCAGCAGCTGCAGTATGTGTAGCTGCTGGCTTTTAATTGTTGCAGCGGTGGGCAGACCTCCGCTTTAAAGAGTAGCCAAAGCGCACCCATCCCATGAACAGTAGAAATGTTGAATGGGATATCAAAAGTACTGTGTGCACATGTGTAAAAAAGAGAAAAAAGAGGTAAGTTAGAGTATGTGTGTTAAAAATTAAGTGCTTAAAGCAGGCGTTCCTCCCCTGATGAAAAAAAAATTAAAAGCCAGCAGCTACACATACTGCAGCTGCTAGCTTTTAACAATAGGGCACTTACCTGTCCTGGAGTCGAGTGATGTCGGCACCGCAGCTGATGTTTCCATCAGCTGTCGGGTGCTGCCGCTGTCATTGTGGGTAAGGGTACTGGGAACCCTACTGCACATGCACGAGGCCCAGCTCTTTTCTCCTACTGGCCCAGCGACGGGGAGAGAAGGGAGCCCCGCGGTGACGTCACGGGCCACGGCCTGAACTCCAGGAAATGGGAACAGGATAACGGTCAAAGACAAGTATCCTGTCCCCCCTCTCCCCCTGAAAGGTGCCAATTGTGGCACCAGAGGGGGAGAGGAGAATAATGAGCAGAAATTCCACTTTTGGGTGGAACTCCGCTTTAATATTTGCCTTTACTTCAAGTTCACCTACTTGTATATCTCCTACCAGAGGCTTTGAAGATGAGCTCTCTTGACTGGTCAGTGGAGTCTTTAGCGCACATTAATTTTCCATAATGACAGTTTTTTTTTACTGGCAGCTTTAGTTACTGTCTCATCTACATGATGCCATAATGACAGACAAACTTTTCCAGAAGGTTCAGTTACTGCTACAACTACATGATATCATATTGACAAGTCTTTTTTATCAGATGTTGGCATCAAAGATTGATGACTAAATTACATATCTTTACTAATGTCTTTCTTACTGGTAGATTCAGTCACTGATACCATAATGCTGTGTCCTCTTTATTAGCAGCGTGTGTCACTGCTTACCTACAGTATATCAGGGTTTCTTTGCTGGTGGCCTAAAGTGTTACTAAACCACAAAGCTCTTAAAGCGGAGTTCCACCCTAAAGTGGAACTTCCGCTTATCGGATTCCTCCCCCCTCCGGTGCCACAATTGGCACCTTTCAGGGGGAGGGGGGTGCAGATACCTGTATAATACAGGTATCTGCACCCACTTCCGTGACAAATTATCCGGGCTGTCCCACCCCTATCCGGAGATGCCCCGTTGTGTCTTGGGAAACACAGTTCCCAGGACACAACGAGGACCAATAGGGACGCGCAGCACGACTCGCGCATGCGCAGTAGGAAACCGGGCAGTGAAGATGTTGCATCTTCACTTCCTGATTCCCTGACAGAGGATGGCGGCGGGGCAGCCGAGAGACTCGCTCGTCACATTCTGCAGACACCGCTGGAACCTGGAACAGGTAAGTGCCCATTTATTAAAAGTCAGCAGCTGCAGTATTTGTAGCTGCTGACTTTTAATATTTTGGTGCGGGTGGAGCTCCGCTTTAATTCACTCCCTGCTCATCTCTCGCCTCAACTACTGCAACTCCTCCTCATTGGCTTACCTTTACATAGGCTATCTCCACTTCAGTCCATCATGAATGCTTCTGCCAGACGCATCCACCTTACCAATTGGTCTGTGTCTACTACTCCTCTCTGTCAATCTCTTTATTGGCTTTCGCTCACCCAACAAATAAAATAAAACATCTTAACAACAACTTACAAAGCCATTCACAACCATATTGTCCTTTCCGTTCCTCCCAAGACCTTCTGTTCTCTAGCTCCCTTGTCACCTTCTCCCATGCTCATGTCCAAAGCCTCTCCCATCGTATGGAACTCCTTACCCCAATCTGTCCGTTTATCTCCTACTCTGTTAGCTTATAGATGGTCCCTGAAAACCCTTCTCTTCAGAGAAGCCTATCCTGCCCACACCTAACAACTGTTCCTTTTCTCCATCAACTCATCCCCCACAGTTATTACCTCTTGTATCACTTTACCCACCCTCCTGGATTGTAAGCTCTAATGAGCAGGGCCCTCTGATTTCTCCTGTATTGAATTGTACTATAATTGTACTGTCTGCCTTCATGTTGTAAAGCGCTGCGTAAACTGTTGGTGCTACATAAATCCTGTATAATAATAATAATAAACAACAGTACAATCAGTCTGTATATGCAGTAAAAAAATGCTTGCTATACTCATTGTGGAACCTAAGGGGTTAATCTTAAGCATTGTGTAAAAAGGCTGTTTGATCCTGTCTTCTCTGATCCTCCCATCCTTCCACTGTCCCCAACTCTTCTCCTGGTAAGACAGAGCCGTTGGAGTCACTATGCACATGATCATTTCCATGTTCTGTGTACTGTAGGAGACCAGATATAGTGAATACAGGGTCCTGGGTTAAGTACCACTTTAAGTTGTTGCTAAATTTGTATGACATCACAACAATTTCTCTTTAGTGCTGTCTCCAGTCATTTAATGTCATAACCCTTTTTGGTGGCACTCCTTGATGCCACTGCATAATGCTATAAAGATGGGTTCTCTTTTTTGGAAGTTTGATTCACCTGTGTGATACCACAATGACACATATTTTTTACTGTTAGTTTAATTCACTGAAACTTTTGCGGGATGTGATAAGACCAAGACCTATTTACCAGATGCTTTATTCAATACTTCATCTACAGTGTATGATTCTTTAATGAGGATTTCTCTTTACTGGCAACTTTAGTTTCTGCTTCACTTACATGATACTACGATGGCAGATTCACTGTATTGGCAGCTTAGATTTCTGATAGATTTGCATGATCCTAAAGTAAGAAGTTCTCTTTAGCAGCACCTCCAATATGTTTCAGCATTTAACATTATTGGCTTTCACCACAGTTGTTCACACATACAGATATTTGAAATTCAACTGCTCAACATTATATGTGACAGTTTTGCTGTTTGAACCTCTGCCTGCAGTGTATCAGTCATGGTAAATCTGCTAGTCATTTGGGTGCTGGATGTATGAGGAAACATATAATTCAGCAAACCACATTGGGAAAATAGCTTGCGGCTGGGAAAAAGTCAGGATGGCCGATACGGCTGCAGTTCAGATGATGGTGACAGCATAGTCACCTTCACTCACTCCTCCTGAAATGTCATCATTTGGTAACTGTCCCCAAAGTCTATGCAATGCACAGGCAAAATGCTGCCAGCCTGCCACATTGTTTTGCAGCTGATATGCCTGAACAAATGAGGCCACACTGGGCCAGAAATTCTGACAGTTCTTCAGGGACAGGCCAAGAGGTGACCCTACACCATCTTGTGCAATGCAAGATCATGTTTGACAAGACAATGACACCAATCTGCTGTCTGTCTACAAATGAAAGTTCAGACATACCTGGCATATATTCTGAACCTGGTGGTGCAGCAGTTACTGATTAGGTACCTTGGTTTCCTAAATGTCCTGCAGCAGGCCAGGAGAGTGTGTGGCCACTTTAGGAGGTCATACCCAGTGAGTGTTTTCCTAGACAAAATGCAGTGGCATCACAAGCCTGCCAAATGCCTGATATGCAATGCACCGTCATGCTAGAACTCAATTTTGGCCATGCTGCATGGCGGGACTAGCAGCAGCAGGCCATCAAAAAGCATCTGTAATTGATGAGGACAGCCTTTCAGGAGCTGGGGTCCTTTTCTTTGCATCAGTGACTGCTGATTCAGAATGTGTGCAAAATGTTGTCACCATTTGAAGAGGTGACTAGAAATGTAAGGTGCCTATAAGGCGGTAACTAACAACACAATCCCTCTGATGTTTCTGGTGGAGAATACACTGTGTGGTATATTAGACAAAGCACTGGAGGCACAGCATCAGTAGTTTTTCCAACCACAGTGAACAGGCCTAGCTGCCACAGTGAACAGTCACAGTAAGTCCTAAAACCATATAATTGCAAACTACTTGGGTACAGTGTGGACGCAGACTCTTTGAAATAAAGACCCTATTGTCTCTTGGGTGATCAGATTGGACATTTGGCTGGAACTTGAAAAGTACATGCTAAAGAATCTGACTTGTTCTGTGGTCAGTGTGCTGTCTGAGATGGCATTCAGCATAGCAGGAGTTTTTTTTTTTTTTTTTACAGAGATGAATCTGCAAATCTCTAGACAGTGTTGACCAGCTCACTGGCCTGCCGATGCTACCATTACTAGCTCCTGCCACCAATAAAAGCTCCTGCTATCTCTGCTGCCCTGCCACTATTACCATCACTTCTTCTGGTTTGCTGCACTGTTACCAGCTCATGACCCCTCTTCTAGCCATCCACATTACCAGCTCCCTTTTCAAGGCCTGCTGCTGCCACCATTACCCAATCCTGTCACCTCTGTTGGTCTACCACCATTACCAGCTTCTTTGACCTCTGCTGACCTACCACTGTTACCAGTTTCTGACACTTCTTCTGGCCTGCCACCATTACCAGTTCCTGCTACCTCTCCTGGCCTTCCACCACTATCAGCTCCTACCACCTCTCCTGGCCGGCCAATATTAACATTACCAGTTCAGGCCACCTTTGCTGGTCAGTCACCATTACAAGCTTCTGCAACCACTTAAGGTCTGCTACTGCCACCATTACCAGCTCCTGCGACCTCTCTTGGCCTTCCACCATTACCAGCTTCTGCAACCTCATTTGGACTGCCATACTTGGTGCTCCAGATGAATCCTGCATTTCTTCTTCTTACAGCCTATTCCAATGATCAGGCACTGTAAAGGTACCACACATATTATTTTTGCAGCTGGGCCTAAGCTGCAACATTTATAATATTTGATGTAGAGTGATTAATGCTCTGTGTCTCCTAGCTTGCAGCCATTTCTAGCGCTCTGGTAATCAAAAATACAGCAGCCTGTTTATTTTTGTGCCCTTGTTGTGTTCCCATGTTCCTTCTCCTTTTTGGTGCTAGTTGGTACAGTCTTTAACTAGACACTATCTGCCACACTCGTCTTCTTACACTTCAAAAGAATTAAAGAGTATCCTTTGTACTGTACTTATCTGAAGTAAAACTGTGCTCGATTTCACTTCTGTGCCCTATTCAACAGTTAAATGGCCTGTGGAATCTGTCACATCAGCAATTGGCTACATTGCCTGCACAGACTGGGTATAAGGAGGTATGTCATTGCATATTTTAAATTGAAAATGCCTAATAAAGCTGTGTACTTGCTCTACAGTAAATGTAAAATATTTTTGTGTATTGTCTGAATTAATACAACCAAATTTTTATTTCATGATGAAACCGGCTTGGTCTCATAATCTTAAAGCGGTTCTGCACACATTTCTAAATGTACTAAATGAAGTGTGTTTTTTTTTTTTTTCCACTTACCTTGTAATCGCTGACTTCCTTTCCTCTGTCTCTGGGGCAGTGGGCGGGGTCTCTGCATCAATCGTCGTCGCACCGCACTGTCTCCTGGGATCTGGTGTCATTGATCCCAGGAGTCAGTGCGGGCATCTTCCGAAATCTCGCAAGATTTCGGCCACATCTTCCGAAATCTCGCGAGATTTCAGAAGATGTGTCCGAAATCTCGCGAGATTTCGGGCGATGTCAACAAACGCGAGCTACACTTTGCCGTTACTGCGCACTCGCGAGATCGGCGCAGTAACGGCGGTGCATGCTGGGCCATCTGAAGTGCCTGTGTGGGTTCACATGCCCACAGGCAAGATGGCCCCCAGCAGGAAAGATTTTCTAAAACTGTTTTATCTGACGAAAACCGGCAGCAGCTATTTACAAAAAAAGCACACGTGAGTACCTAAACTAGATCTCATAAGCCATTGCATTGCACTAAAAAAAAAAAAAAAAACATACAGACAGTGCAGAACCGCTTTAAGATGGCTCCTAATAAAGCTGCTTACATGCTGTGCAATATTCTGTAATATATCTCAAATAATATGCTTAATGCCCCATACACACGGTCGGATTTTCCGACGGAAAATGTCCTATCGGACAATGTTGTCGGAAATTCCGACCGTGTGTAGGCTCCATCGGAAAGTTTTATCTCCTGCTCTCAAATTTTCCGACAACAAAGTCCTATCGGACTTTTTCCGATCGTGTGTAGCGAATTCCGACGGACAAAGTGCCACGCATGCTCAGATCACATTACAAGACCAAAGCTATTGGCTACTAGCCTCTACGTAGTCCCGTCGTACGCAACGAACGTCACCACTTTCAGGATGATCGGATTTTCCGACAACTTTGTCCGACCTTGTGTATGCAACACCAGTGTCGGACAAAATCCGTCGGAAAAAATCCGACGAATTTTGTGGTCGGAATTTCCGACCGTGTGTACGGGGCATAAGGGCTCTTTTAACCACTTGACCACTGGGCACTTAAACACCCTTAATAACCAGACCAATTTTCAGCTTTTGGTGCTCTCACAATTTGAATGACAATTACTCCTTCATACAACACTGTACCCATATGACAATTTTTGTCCTTATTTTTCACACAAATAGAGCTTTCTTTTGGTGGTATTTAATCACCTCTGGGTTATTTTATTTTTTTAATTTTTTGCGCTATTAAAGAAAAACGACTGAAAATTCAGTAAAAAAATGAATTTTTCTTCGTTTTTGTTATAAAATTTAGCAAATTTGTAATTTTTCTTGATAAATTTTGGCCAAAATTTATACTGCTACCTACCCTTGGTAAAAATAAGTACAAATTGGGGTATATTATTTGGTCTTTGTGAAAGTTTTAGAGTCCACAAGCTATGGTGCCAATATCTGAAAATTGATCACACCTGAAGTACTGACGGCCTATCTCATTTCTTGAGACCCTAACATGCCATAAAAGTACAAATACCCCCCAAATGACCCCTTTTTGGAAAGAAGACATTCCAAGGTATTTAGTAAGAGGCATGGTGAGTTTTTTGCAGTTGTCATTTTTTCCCACAATTCTTTGCAATAGCAAGATTTTTTTTCTTTTTTCTTTTTTTTCACAAAATTGTCATATTAGCAGGTTATTTCTCACACACAGCATATGCATACCACAAATTACACCCCAAAACACATTCTGCTATTACTCCCGAGTACGGCGATACCACATGTGTGAGACTTTTACACAGCGTGGCCACATACAGAGGCACAACATGCAGGGAGCACCATCAGGCGTTCTGGAGCACCCGGGCCAATTCTGACATTTCTCTCCTACATGTAAAAATCATCATTTATTTGCTAGAAAATTACATAGAACCCCAAAACATTATATATATGTTTTTTTTAGCAAAGACCCTAGAGAATACAATGGCGGTCGTTGCAACTTTTTATCTAGCACGGTACTTGCGCAGCAATTTTTCGAACGTGTTTTTTTTTGGAAAAAAAATGTTTTGTGCTTTACAAAAAACAAAACTGTAAATTTAGCCCAATGTTTTTGCATAATGTGAAAGATGAAGTTACGCCGAGTAAATAGATACCCAACATGTCACCCTTCAAAATTGCACACACTCGTGAAATGGCGCCAAACTTCGCTACTTAAAAATCCCCATAGGCTTTAATTTTTTTTACTGGTTACATGTTTTGAGTTACAGAGGAGGTCTAGGGCCAAAATTATTGTTCTCGCTCTAACGTTCACAGCGATACCTCACATGTGTGGTTTGAACACCGTTTTCATATGTGGGCGGGACTTACGTATGCGTTCGCTTCTGCATGCGAGCACACGGGGACAGGGACGCTTTAAAAAATATATATATATTTTATTGTTCATTTTACTTTATTTATTTTAGTTTGACCCTTTTTTTTCCCCCCAAAAATTTTTTTGATCACTTTTATTCCTATTACAAGGAATGTAAACATCCCTTGTAATAGGAATATGGCATGACAGGTCCTCTTTACAGTGAGATATGGGGTCAATAAGACCCCACATCTCACCTCTAGGCTGGAAAGCCTGAAATAAAAAAAAAAAAACGATCCTGGCTTTGATCGTAGCGAGTATCGCAGGGTATTGTTGGGTATCGCAGGGTATTGTTGGGTATGGTAGAGTATCGCAGGGTATGGCAGAGTATCGCAGGGTATGGCAGAGTATGGCAGGGTATGGCAGAGTATGGCAGAGTATCGCAGGGTATGGCAGAGTATCGCAGGGTATCGCTGTGTATGGCAGAGTATGGCAGGGTATGGCAGAGTATCGCAGGGTATGGCAGAGTATCGCAGGGTATGGCAGGGTATCGCAGGGTATGGCAGGGTATCGCAGGGTATGGCAGGGTATGGCAGGGTATGGCAGAGTATGCAGGGTATGGCAGAGTATCGCAGGGTATGGCAGGGTATGGCAGAGTATCGCAGGGTATGGCAGGGTATGGCAGAGTATGGCGGGTATGGCAGGGTATGGCAGGGTATGGCAGAGTATCGCAGGGTATGGCAGAGTATCGCAGGGTATCGCAGGGTATGGCAGAGTATCGCAGGGTATGGCAGAGTATCGCAGGGTATGGCAGAGTATCGCAGGGTATGGCAGAGCATCGCAGGGTATGGCAGAGCATCGCAGGGTATGGCAGGGTATGGCAGAGCATCGCAGGGTATGGCAGAGCATCGCAGGGTATGGCAGAGTATGGCAGAGCATCGCAGGGTATGGCAGAGCATCGCACAGTATTGGAGGGTATGGCACAGTATTGGAGGGTATGGCACAGTATTGGAGGGTATGGCACAGTATTGGAGGGTATGGCAGAGCATTGCAGGGTATCCATCCATCCATGCTCAGCCATCCCTCCATACCCTGCAATACCCAGCAATACACTGCAGGCTATTGCTGTGTATTGCAGGGTATGGAGGGATGGCTGAGCATGGATGGATGGATGGATGGATCGGTGGCATGCAGAGCAGGCTGTGGGCACTACAGATCCCGCCCACAGCACTGCTGCCACCGATCCCTCCCCCTCTCCTCTCACACTGTACCGATCGGTACAGAGAGAGGAGGAGAGAGGAACCGGCGTCATCAAATGACGCCGGTTTGCTTACATGTGATCGCTCCGTCATTTGACGGAGCGATCACGTGGTAAACGGCCGCGACGAGCGGCCGTTTACCGTGATCCATGATCCGCCGGGTCCTCTGGACCCGGCGATCATGGATGTTCTCGAGTGCGCGCCCCAGGGGGGCGCGCAAGAGCAGCATTCTGTGAGGCCGTTAATTAACGGCCTCCCAGAGTTAAGCAACCGCCCTGTAGCCGTTTTTCGGCTATGGGCCGGTTGTTAAGTGGTTAAATAAGGTTGTAAATTTATTTTGCTCACAATAAGGAAAGGCATTAAGTGAAAGATAACAATCAAGATGTGAATAAGAGCACTCATAAGTGATGGATCCTAAGTGCGGAATTATTGAGTATGGGAAAAAATAGGGGGGGAGGAGAAGGGGAAGGACAGGGGTTGTACACCTACGATGTTTGACATAGTTAATCAGGTTGAAAAAAGACTGAAAGTCTATCCAGTTCAACCACAAAAAAAAAAATTACATAAAATCCCATATACCCAATTCTATACCCACAGTTGATCCAGAGGAAGGCGAAAAACCCCAGCAGAGCATGATCCAATTTGCTAAAGCAGGGGAAAAAATTCCTTCCTGATCCCCCGAGAGGCAATCGGATTTTCTCCGGATCAACTTTACCTATAAATGTTGGTACCCAGTCAATTATGTACATTTAGGAAATAATCCAGGCCTTTCTTAAAGCAATCTACTGAGCTGGCCAGAACCACCTCTGCAGGGAGTCTGTTCCACATTTTCACAGCTCTTACTGTGAAGAAACCTTTCCTTATTTGGAGATGAAATCTCTTTTCCTCTAGACGTTAAGAGTGCCCCCGTGTCCTCTTTGTTGACTGTAAAGTGAATAACTCAACACCAAGTTCACTATATGGACCCCTTATATATTTGTACATGTTGATCATATCCCCCCTCAATCTCCTCTTATCAAGGGTGAATAAATTCAGTTCCTCTAATCATTCCTCAAAGCTTAGCTCCTCCATGCCTCTTATCAGTTTGGTTGTCCTTCTCTGCACTTTCTCCAGTTCCCCAATATCCTTTTTGAGAACTGGTGCCCAAAACTGAACTGCATATTCCAGATGAGGTCTTACTAATGATTTGAACAGGGGCAAAATTATATCTCTCTCTCTGGAGTCCATACCTCTCTTAATACAAGAAAGGACTTTACTTGCTTTGGAAACCGCAGCTTGGCATTGCATGCTATTATTGAGCTTATGATCTACCAAAACCCCCAGATCCTTCTCCCCAATTGTACTCCCCCTAGTATGTATGATGCATGCATATTCTTAGCCCCCAAGTGCATAACTTTACATTTATCAACATTAAACCTCATCTGCCACATAGTCGCCCAATTAGACAGAGCACAATATGTATAAGCATAAACAAGTGGTACGATTGACACTAACAATACTACTGATAATAGAGTGAGGAAATTAATGAATATTTCTCATGTCATTGTTCCTGGGGACTGGAAGGGGGGGGGGGGGTAATCTCTTAATGTTTGTCTTTCTTACCATACATTAGTTGGAGACCCTGGAGACAAAAAAAGGGTTTCTCAAAATCCTCAAGTTCCTCGGGAGACATAGTCATGTTCATGAAGGCCTGTCATTTCTTGTAGAAGCTTTTCCTGGAAGAGGTATGGGTAAAATCAGTGCTGATTTTCTCCCTGTATATTAATAGCTGTAGTTATTGTTTAAGCCCCATACACACGGTCGGATTTTCCGATGGATTCTGTCCTATCAGACAATGTTGTCGGAAATTCCGACCGTGTGTAGGCACCATCGGACAGTTTCCATCGGATTGTCCGACGGACAAAGTCCTATCTCCTGCTGGATAGATTTTTTGACAACAAAGTCCGATCACACCAAATCCAATCGTGTGTAGCGAATTCCGACGGACAAAGTGCTACGCATGCTCAGATCACATTACAAGACCAAAGCTATTGGCTACTAGCCTCTACGTAGTCCCGTCGTAGGCAACAAACATCACCACGTTCAGAATGATCGGATTTTCAGACAACTTTGTCCGACCGTGTGTACGCAAAACCAACATCGGACAAAGTACGACGGACATGATCCGACGGACCTGGTCCTCGGATAATCCGAGCGTGTATATGGGGCTTTAGTCAGAGAAATTGTTGGGTGGGAGGAAATAGTTGAGTTTTTTACAATGGATCTCCGGGTCACTAAGAGCCAGATTAGAATCCAGGCTTTGTGCTTGGAAATTTAATTGTTTGGAGACCCTGGAAAGAGGTGTTTGACCTTTGGGTGTTGAATGAGGGTAATTCCATGTATAGAACTTGGTCCCCAAAGGTTGAAATAAATTTGCAGGATCATAGACGGTGTGTAAGAGAGGGCCTTCGTTGAGATTGAGGTTTGGCTTTCTCTGATAAGAAGGGTATGTAAGCACGGCAGAGTATTTTCATTTGCGTTTCTCTCCACGATTCGTTTGGGACCAGGTGAAGTATGCTGTTGTAGCCTTGCAGTATTTTATCCAAAATCTCTGTTTCAGAGAAGTCCTTGCCCCAGTTTACTGCTGATAAATAAGCAAAGGGGGGGGGGGTGAATTTGTAGCTCAAGGGTTTGTAAATATCCAAAATAGTGTTCGATCCTTCTTTAAGTAGACAGTCTGGTATCGACGATCGGGATCTGACCTCTGTCTCTGCAATAAATACGAAGCTGATACATTGCCCATAGTAGAAGACATAAGACATAGGTAGGGAGAATTTTTTTGCTATGTCTGTCAAGGCATATGTTGATCCAGATTCTGAGTCATATAAGGATAAGAATTCAGCGAGACCTTTCTGTTGTCATATGAAGAAGGCTTTGTGTTCCATCCCAGAGGTGAACATGGGATTGCTGTGAATAGGTAGATGTCTGGAGATATAGGGGGAAAGAATTAACTTCTTCCGAGTTTCCCTCCAAGCAATCACAGTGTCCCGCAGTAAGAGGTTACGTTGCAGGTTTGGATGAACTGAAGCTGTAACTGCCACACTAATCTACATATTCCCCCAGGAAGTCAATGCAGCTTCTTAAGTCCCTGCAAATAAAATTCTTCCGACTGCTGGTGTAACCACTCATTTGCAGCATTAGTTGTCACTGGAACACCCCCAAATCGTTGTCCCTTTAGGTGTTTTTTGAGAATGGGGAACAGATTATAGTCTGAAGGAGCCAGGTCGGGCAAATAGGGTGGATGGGTCATCACTTAAAAGCCTTAAGCCCCATACACACGGTCGGACTTTTTCATGGATTCTGTCCGATCGGACAAGGTTGTTGAAAAATCAGACCGTGTGTATGCACCATCGGACAGTGTTCGTCGGTTTGTCCGACGGACAAAGTCTTATCTCCTGCTGGAAAGATTTGCCGTCAACCCGGTCCGATCACACCAAACCCGATCGTGTGTACGGTTGTCCGACCGGACAAAGTGCTACGCATGCTCAGATCACATTACAAGACCAAAGCTATTGGCTACTAGCCTCTACGTTGTCCCGTCGTAGGCAACAAACGTCACCACGTTCAGAATGATCGGATTTTCCGACAACTTTGTCCGACCGTGTGTACGCAAAACCAACATCGGACAAAGTACGACGGACATGATCCGACGGACCTTGTCCGCGGATTGTCCGACCGTGTGTATGGGGCTTAAGAAGGTTCAATTTTGCCATTTTTTCACCTGCAGTGTGTGACGAGGCATTGTCATTTTTGTTCTTTGTCAAAAGTTTTGGGATCCACTTTGTTCTCACGTAATATTCCCAGATATGTAGCAATACAAGTGGAGACTGAAGTCCCATCCACCAATATCAGCTCAAGCTGCAGTTGTGAAGTGCAGATTGCATTCTCTCCTTGGGTCCTGATCTGCTGCTCAGGAGTGACCACCACCTCCTCACCCTGGGCCTCCAGAACTGCCACAGGTGTGGGGCAGAGGTCTTGGACCCTCTGTCCAGTTGCTAGCACTTTAGCTAGGTTGGTGTCATCATTCTGGGGCGCCGTCTGCTGCTGGACAGTGTGACCGATTGCCCCAGCTTCCTGAAGCTGTAGAGACATTGTAGGTGCTAGGCAGAGGCTAGCGACGCTGGAAAATTTCAAGGAGTATGAATACTTTTTCAAGGCATTGTATGTATCTCATGTAAGGGGGTCTTTTTGGTTAGGTATCAGGAAAAGGGTTCCAGGGCTATGTTAAACAATAACGGTGAGAGTGGACACCCTTTTCTAGTGTCTTTAAAAAGGCGAAATTCCTCTGTAAGGTGACCAGCCATCACCAGTCTGGCTGTTGGAGAAGTGTACATCGACTCAATAAGGGGACTAAAGGCACCAGAGAACCCCATTTTGGCCAAGACCAATGAAAGCCAGTCGAAACTGATGTTTTTGAAAGCTTTCTCTGCACCCAGAGTGATGATGGCATAGTCTTTCCATGGATTGGTTTTAGCATGTTCTAAAACCATCATCACCTTGTGAATGTTTAGGGGGGATGTCCTCCCCTTTACAAAACCAGACTGTGCTGGATAAATCAGGGAAGGGATAATATTGGCAAGTATGGTCCCTACAATTTTAGAGATAATCTTGAAATTCCAGATTCCATGTTTGAGGCAAAATAGTTCAGACTAGGATCCATTGGGTGTTTTATGCGGGCGTTTGGGAGTGGACCTATCTTCGGTTAAGTGCATTGTGGAATTAAAGTCCCCTCCAACTACTGTATATACTCGAGTATAGGCCAAGTTTTTCAGCACATTTTTTTGTGCTGAATGTGCCTCCCTCGGCTTATACTCGAGTCAAGCCCCATACACACGGTCGGACTTTTTCATGGATTCTGTCCGATCGGACAAGGTTGTTGAAAAATCAGACCGTGTGTATGCACCATCGGACAGTGTTCGTCGGTTTGGCCGACGGACAAAGTCTTATCTCCTGCTGGAAAGATTTGCCGTCAACACGGTCCGATCACACCAAATCCGAGCGTGTGTACGCTTGTCCGACGGACAAAGTGCTACACATGCTCAGAAGAAATTCTGTGACGGAAGCGCTCGGTCAGGTAAAACTACCTTTCCTAATCGACACAGCACATTCGTCACGCTGCAATGTTAAAATGTCTTTAATGCAGCGCATTCTCTTTTTCTTTACAATGCAACAAGAATGACATCTTTTAGCTGCTCCTATTCACCCGCACTTCTCACAAACTTACTTCTTTATTACTTTGCAGCATTTATACACTACATGTTTATTTTGACTCTGAACGGAAAAGAATCTTTGTTATTTTTTTACCATGATTTGTCTTTTTTTTTTTTTTTTTTGGGGAATACATATTTGAATGTTTTTTTTTGTTTTTTTTGGAGGGGGGTTGTGTGTCTCAAATTACCAAAAACACATTATTAACATTTGTATTTCTTGCTTAAATTTACTAGGAGGTTGTTTGTTGTTGGTGCCCCTTGTTAATTCTACTTTAGGATTAGTGAAATGTACCTGCTTACTCAAAGAAAAACTGTCATTGTAGCAAAGTAAAACACAATAGTCAATGATTATTTCAAATCAAAAAAACCTTTATTTAGGTCACACCAACAAACCAAAGAGGAACGCAGCCATGGTGAAACTTGGGGAATTTGCAAAGTCTTGGCCCCCCACGGCAACCATCATTGTTCAAGCGTAGAAAATTGGGGGCCTGAGGAGTACGTATATTAAGGGGAGTGCAATCTGGTCGTGAAGTCCAAAGTATCCGGAACTGCAGCAGATGCCATCTAGGTCCCCAGGCTCTGGTACTACAAGAGGCTCCATCTTCTCTCAGACCAGATTGATTCCAGGTCGTCACTCTCAGGTCTTCCTTCCACGCTTCCTTGCACGCTGTGGCTGTCGTGCTGGTGGGGTGGCAGAGGAGGAGGAGGAGGAGGAGGCGGAGCATGGTAGCTATGGCAAACATGTGTGACTGGGGTCATCTCCCCAGCCCTACCCTTATTTAGGACATGGAGGATGAGCCCCTCACACATGTTGCGTTGCCTCACCTCCATACCCATCATTTTTGTGACAACCACCGAGCCAAAGGTCTCCTCGTCGGCGGGTGTGGCATGTAGGGAGTCTGAAGCCTCTCTGATCATGCGGAGCGCTGACTGTGCCGCATAATCCCCCCTTCTCGCCCTTTTGTACGGAAGGCGGAGGGGAGGGGTTTGGGTGTCAGTCAGGCTCCGCGGCCTAGCCCCCTCTTGGCTGCCACTACCCAGCTGGTGGCTGCCACTAACCCCTGCCTCCTCCTGACTGCCACCTTCCACAGCCACCTCCTGGCTGAGGTCTTCCTGTGTATGAAAAAGGGACATAGTTTCAGTTATTTGTTCATCAAACACACACAATTCTCATCTAGTGACTGTTGCAAAATGTTTACAAATAGAAAACCATACAATTCTCAGCCCAGCAGTTTAGATTCTGGCCCCAAATGTCTCCAACACTACTGTCAGTTGATATGTCAAACACGTTAGGAACTAAGCAATTGGGGATCCTGAATTAAGTGAACATCATTCATTCTTCCCATAAATGGTAACAAAACTACTATACCTGGAACAAGCTGGGCTCCTCCACCTCTTCCATACTGGAAGGCCCAGGTTGCTCCTCGGAAGCCTCATCAGGGGTGGCCTGCGCGCAAGGAAGCGTGGAAGGAGGAGTCGAGGTTGGCTCCGTGACATCAGTCTGGTCTTTCAGAAAATGGAGACTCTGATAGTACCAGAGCTTGGGCACATAGACCTCATCTGCTGAAGTTGCAGTTTCCTCAGACTTCACGACCTTCTTCCGCTCCCTGATATACGCACTCCTCAGGCTGCCAATTTTCTTTCTTATATCATCAACAGTTGCCGTGGGGAACCTTGGCTTGACAAATTCCACAAGTTCCTCCAGGGCTGCGTGCCTCTTTGGTTTGTTGGTGTAATGTGGGTGTTTACCCTGCCATAAAACGGGAAATTCCCTGAATTTGGCAATGAAGAGGGGGAGAAAACTCATGTCGTTGAATCCCTGCATAATCTCTGCAAGACACAACACCACACAAAACCCTCTCAATTATGTCAGTCTAAACTCTCCTAATCTTCTCCATAAAGAAGCCTCAAGTTCAAATCAGTCTAGGCTAGTTATGTAACAACGTCAAATTGTACCTTCGTTTGTAGCGATCGTCTCGTGTGAGTTTTCTCTCCCCTCGTCTCCCAGATCGTGGCTACGACACAGGCGTGTGACGTTTTATATACAGTGCGCATGCGTCAAACTCCGCCCGCCCCTGACGATCTTTCTCGTCTATTCCCCACCCCTTCTCTTTACGGCGCAGTGGGGAGAGCACATGGCGGGGACACAGCAGGTGCGCCACAAATATCCCACCAACGAGGAGGAGGACGAGGAAAGTCCGGAGGCAGAAACGTCCCGATCCCGGAGCCTGAAATTCAAGGCCTCCAATATGTCATTTGGAGAAATGTTGGAGATGGTGGACATATTAAAGAGGAGCGACTATGATGGGAAGTATGGGCCTTACCTCAACCCCAATGTCCGCAAGGCCAAGATCATGTCTAAAGTTGTGAGAAGGCTGTACAATCAGTTTGGGGTACAACGATCCAAGGAGCAACTGAGGAAACGCTGGTCAGACCTGAAACTGAGGGAGGCCGATCAGTACAGAAAGATCAAGCGAATTCTTCTAAAAAGTAAGTAGTTGTGTTTTGTGTTTGATTTCTTGCTTGCATACTGCTCCATTGTGGTTTGATTTTTACAAAGTTGTACATTCCAAAATGGCCACTTTCAGGTTCGTCTGTGCATTCGATCGTACTCAGCCTCGATCTTTCTGCCACTGTCATGGTCGTGTGTGTGTCCATTCGATCGTACGCAACCTCGATCGTTCGGCCACTTATAATACGATGTTTGGTGTTTTTTTGGGGGAAAGGAAGTTTGTTCTCACTAGAAATGTCATCAAGAATGTAAAGCCAATTTATTCAATGTAAAGGAGAGGTCACCCAGTAGCTGTTTACCCATCTGGACTCTAGAGCACTAGTGCTGGGACACCCAAACCCCCTTTTTATTAGGCTTTTCCACACATGTGCTCCAGTGGATACTAGAGGGGGGTCTCCATCACACAAACTTCTACCAAAAAGCTAGTCAGTTTAGCACCTTTACAAAGTGACTACATTCATGTAGTTGACATTTGTAACTGGCCAAACTAAAATAGTGTCCGTCACTTTCAAGCAATGTTTGTCATTTCCTATTTCTGCCCTCAATAGATTGTGTTGCTAAATCTTCCTTTTGTACATTCTCATAGGGGAGCGAAAACTTGGGCCGTCTGAGGAAACCCCCAAACCAACACCTCCCAAAAAAGGGGAAAGAGCAGAAGCAGAGGAGGAGGAGGAGGAAGGAGAGATCATCGAACTTGGAGAAATTGTCACCACAACAGGTGAGTGTTGGAGAACACAGCTACTGGTAAGCTAATCCATGTATGGCTGCCTCATTTCCAACACCCCATTTTTGTTTGTTTGTGGTTTTTAGGTGACGTGGATGTTGTGGAAGAAAAATCGCACTTTACCACAGAGAGTGCCCACTTACTCATCGGAGAGATAATGGTCTGCAATAGAGATCTAGATTACATAAGGCAAAACATCAATGATGTTCAACAAAAATTGAAGAACATCATTGATGTTTTAGGAAAAATATGAAAACGCACCAAGTAATTAACACACATTTGTGCCAGCTTCTGAACACATTTGCAACTTAAAAACTGTGTGAAATTTGGAACATGCACACATTGTGTCCACATGTGCTAGCTCCCATCATGGTGGATGAATGCCAACGTTTTTTTGGGGGTGCAAACACTTTACGAACTACGAAAGTGGTTGTGGTGAAGGGGTTGCACCCCCAAAAAACGTCCATTCATCCCCATGATGGAAAATGGCACTTTTGAAGCTTCTAGGCATGTGTTTTACCATCTAATGACCATTTTCAGACCCAAATTGTGTGCATGTTCCAAATTTCCACTTTTCGGGGGTGACCCCCCCATGTGATGAAGGCAAGATCAAACACACTTTGAACATATAGTCATGTCTGATCTTGTCTTCACTTTACAAAGTTGAACTTTCCTACTTCATAGGTTCTGCTTAGCTCCATGCCTGGTTTTACCAATTGCGTAATCTTTGTAAACAATGTTGTAAATAACCAAGATGTTGTCAGTTTTGGCGTGAAGATTGTAAACGCACTTGTGAATGTTTTCCAAGTAAACTTTTTTATTTTTCGAAATGTGTGGCTTCCTTATTTAAAAAACACAATGCATTATGTATGTAAAATGTAAAGGATATGGGGGGCAATGGGTGTTATTTACTAAAGGCAAATCCACTTTGCACTGCAATTTCCTTTCCCAGGGAACTTTTTCAATGCACTTGTAGAGCATAGCGGATTTGACTTATGTAAATGACACCCACAGTGCTTTGTACGAAAACACGGAGCACAGCATTTTTCAGAATACACACATGTCAGACCTGGTGATGAAAAGGAGTATTTTGGCTGTCAGTTATGCAGGACAAACCTTCTCTAGACCAAAGATTAGGTAGCAAACACACAACATGAGAATAATCTTTTTGGGAAGAAGAGACTGTTACCTCCTTTTGCCCAGAAAGTGCATTCCCACTGTCGAAGGCAAAGGGAAAAAATGTCAAAGTAAAATAAGCTAAAAAGAAGACTGAAATGACAAGAAATCAGAGGTTGGTTAAAATATCAGATTTATTAAAAAATGCCTCTCACACATCGTCAGGCAGAGCAATGGCCCCCCTACCCACAAAGTACTCCATATATTGCTCGCGGACCACGCGGGCATTTAGAGGGGGCAAGCCTGGACGTGCCACTTGAAGGGCTGTGAGGTCCGCATTTGGAGGGCCCTCCACATCTGGGCCAACGGGCACCACATAGTTCCTGTTATGTCTTTTGAGGAAGTTGTGCAATATGCAACAGGCAAGAACTATGTGGTTCAGTTTGTATTCCGCCAAGTGAAATGCCGTCAGGAACAGGCGGAAGCGGCTGGCCAGGATGCCAAAAGTGTTCTCCACCACTCTTCTGGCTCTGGACAGCCTGTAGTTGAAGACCCTCTGGTCCGGGGTGAGGGTCCTCATCGGGAACGGCCTCATCAGATGGGGAGTCAACGCAAACGCTTCATCTGCGACAAAGACGAAGGGGAGTCCTTCGGCATTCTCCTCTGGAGGTGGCAAGCACAGACTGCCACTTTGGAGACGCCAGTAGAACTCCGTGTGCGTAATGGCACCACCATCCGAGATCCGGCCGTTCATCCCCACGTCCACATACATAAATTCATATGTCGCCGACACCACCGCCAACATCACTACACTATTAAACCCTTTATAATTATAATAGTAGGACCCCGAGTTGGGCGGTGGGACGATGCGGACGTGTTTCCCATCAATTGCCCCTCCGCAGTTAGGAAAGTCCCAACGGCTGGCAAAGTGGGAGGCCACAGTCTGCCATTCCTGTGGCGTGGAAGGGAACTGTGGAGTGAAACAAAAAAAAAAAATTAGTCACTTTGCACTTAAACATTGCAAGCAGATTATACAATCAACATCTTGGAACAAGAGCATTGTATAAAATTGGAGGCTGGAAAGTATTTGCACAGAAAAGTAGAGGCTCCCCTTCACAGATGACTCACCCCCCATCAATCCCCCCACTTCTGATGGGCCATTGGCAATAACTAGGGGGGGGGGGGGGGGGGGGGGGGGGGGGGGGTTACAGGTAACCCTCTGCACTTCATTGATTGGCAAATGGCTCAATAATGTGTGCTAGTTTGGCCAGACCCTCTGTACTTAACACTATTGGCAGCCCCCAGGAAAGATAAAATAACATTAACCCCCCCCCCCCCCCCCCCCCCCACAAAAAAAGGCAAGCACATTGTGACATTATGAAATTAACAAGCAAGCTAATAGGAGGGAAAGAAGACAAAAAAATAGGAAATGGAAAGTATGGAGGCAGCCCCTTGCACTACATGCTTTGCAGAATTCATCCGTAAAGATGCCCACTATAAAGAGGTAGGTATATAGTGTGTATTGACCTTGGGAAAGGCAGCAGATAGAGGATTGGTACCATCTGACAGAGCAGTTGGGGGAGGGGGTTCATAATGAGTTTGCCCCCCCCCCCCCCACCAAAAACAAATAAAAAAGGGGCTCTACATGAAGTAAACCACACAGCAAACATTTGTGCATATTTTAGGGGGTGTTTGGGGGCAAACAATACTATGCAGCAGACAAAATACATTGCCTAAGTGACTAGGCCATAGGTGTCTATTGGGGCAGAAGAGCATGCTGGGGAGGTAAGTGAAGGGAAAAATGCATGAAGGAGAAAAGGGGCACAGCATATTAGAGCATATTGCAATCATGGTAATTAGGGAAGGAGGTCAAAAATAGAAGACATTAGCAAACAGAGCATACATAGAAGGGAATAGTCAAGTAGAAATGTTACCTTAATATAGTCCTCCTGCAGGACCTGAATGATGGCAGAACAGGTCTCTGGAATAATGATTCCCAGGGCCTGGGGAGAGATACCTGAAGAGAACTTCAAATCCTGAAGACTTCTCCCTGTCGCCAAGTACCTCAACGTGGCAACAAGCCTCTGCTCCGGAGTAATGGCTTGTCTCATGCAGGTATCCTGCCGGCTGATAAAGGGGGTCAGCAAAGCCAAAAGACGGTGAAAATCGGGGGGCGGCATCCTGAGAAAGTTCCTGAAATCATCAGGATTATTCTCCCGGATCTCACGAAGCAAAGGCATGTGCGAGAACTGGTCACGCTGAAGCAACCAATTCTTGGTCCACATACTCCTCGTCACTCTGTTCATGGACGGGTCTTGGGTCAAAGCTAAAAGCCCGACACCAATTCCGCGTACAGCACGAACTCGGCGATGAGTACGCACGGGAAACATCGCTCACAAGGTCACAAAAGGTCGGCTGGTCAGAACGGACAAACAGAAAGCACCGATAAACAGCAAGGCCTGAAAGAACGAACTGAATAGCAGAAACGAGCAGACAATAAGCAGTGCAAATCAAAGCGTCCTATATCAAGATATAGGCCGCAATGACCAACAAATGCGAACTGACTACACGCACTAATAAACAGATACGCACGACAAGCACAAACTGAAGAGCAGTAACGATCTGAGTCAGAAAACTGAGAAGCGCGAATCTTAAGTCACCAAACTTCGACTAACTCTCGATAAACACGGGATCAGCAGAAGGAGCCCAACGGGTGCCTGACGTGGTGCTGAACTTGCCTTTTCTAATCTCGTGGACGACGACTTACGTCACGACGTTCTTGCAGACCGGATATTCCGACAACGTAGTCCGACCGTGTGTACGCAACACCAACATCGGACAAAGTACGACGGACAAAATCCGACCGACCTGGTCCGCGGATTGTCCGAGCGTGTGTATGGGGCTTTACAGTAGCTGTGCATTTCTCACCCTAGGCTTATACTCGAGTCCTTATTTCCTAGTCATATATAAACAGTGAGAAGTCCCTGACTATCAGAGTCTACTGATATGACCTCACAAGGGAGGTTTTTGTGGATCAGTATGAGTACCAGAGCCTTACGTTCGACTGCATCAGATTCTAAAACTGTGCCTACCCAAAGATTCCTCATACGGTGGAAATCGGGGGATGTGAGGTGTGTCTCCTGTAACAGAGCAATGTCCATCTTAAGTCTTTTAAGATGGCGGAGGATCTTGAGTCTTATGATGAGAGACCTAAGCCCTTTCACGTTTCATGAGTTCCTTTTTCATGGAGGTGTTATGTGGGAAAATGATTAGAGCAGGAGATATGGAAGCGAAGGTGGTCTCCAAGGTAGAGCTGATAAAGGAGCTAGGAGATATCAGTGTAAGTGTCCTAAGAAATTTGAATATGATCTGGGCATCAGGTAGGTGGGCAAGAACGAAGGTTGCATGTACATAACATGGGTGAGAACATAAATACACCAAGTAACATAAAACCAAGACTAACAGATAACAAGTGGGACTTCACTTTTTTCCGCATGGGGTCACTGTGGAAGCCAGCTCCCAAGAGCTCACCCGATGACAGGAGCTTATAGGTTTGTCCATCTGGGTAAGTACTTAGCTAGCTTAGCTCAAACCATTCAGGGAGAAAGGCATATTAATACGACAAGTGAGGCCCATGAAAAAAACTGGAAAGCAATGTCCAAAAGGGGTAAATGAAGATAAACCGGCTGCAAGTAACAGCTTGTATAAACAGGATATAGTCAACATACAAGAACAAATAAAATATAGTAATTTACCCATATGTCGTAAGAGAAGAGTCTAGGGGGAACAAGAGTCAGCGATGTCTGGAACATTAATTAGAACCTGAGAATTTTTTGTTAACACCCTCTCTGTGTTGTGTACCAACTCCTCTTCTATATTGTAATTTTTCTGCTCAAAGCAATTGTAATTACAGGTGGGCAGTGTTGTCTCCACCCTCTGCCACAGTTTGCTCCCAAAAGGGGTGGCTGAGGGTGTGGAGTAACACCTTTTAGTTTATGCCTATCACTAAATGCTATTCTTTTATGACTGTTAGTTATGGCATGAGATTTTATTCACATGATTTTCTTCACAATGCCCAAAATGTATGACAAATGTTGTTTATTTTTTCTTTTCTACTTTGTCCTTTGTGATAAACTCCAATAAAAAAAATATTAAAATAGAACCTGAGAATTTGGGGTATTTCAGGGGGGTCTTTTCTTGGGCTCCATTGATCCAATGGGTTGTGCCCTAAATGAGAGATTCAATTGGGATTCTGGGTACAGTGAGAATAGAAAAGCTTCAGCTTCTGATGTGTCATGAAATGTGAGTTGATCCCCATTCAGTGATTTAAGGTGAAGTATGGCGGGATATGCCAAGGTAAATTTGACTTGTTGCTGAAATAGCCCTGAGCATGTGTGCTGAAATGCTTTTAGTTTCTTAGAGACTTCAATGGAGTAGTCTGCAAAGATCAGGATCTTGACTCAGTCAATTTGCAGAGATCCGGATTGCAGGAATTTTTGTAAAATGGTGGCTTTATCCTCATAATTAAGATACTTAGTGATGATCGGGTGGGGGATGTGCGGTCGGCAGAGTGAACCCCCAGGCGATGAGCCCGTTCAACTATACATGGAGCAGGAAGACCCAAGGCTTCTGGAATGTGTAAGGCACAGAATTATGTAATAGCAGATGCTTGCAGGGATTCAGAGACTCCCACAAAGGGTAGATTGCAACGCCTCGATCTGTTCTCTAGATCTTACAGTTTTTGGATTATAAATTGATTGGTTTTATCTTGTATCTGTTCTGTGGCCTGAGCTTGATAGAGCTCATCCTCTGTTTTAGAAAGCTGTTGTTCAGCCTCGATAAGTTGAGAGGCATGTTCCCCTAATTCCTTTTTTATTTGCTCCATCCCTGCATGGACAGCTTTCTCCACCGAGGCTGCTATTGTTGGTGAGAGAAGGGCAGCCACTGCCTGTGCAATGCGCTCTGTGTTATGCTCCTCAGGCTGGTGGGAGTGATGGGCAGGGCCGGCACTAACCTCCATGTTTGAAGGCTCCGCCATGATGGCAAACGAGGCTGCATCTGCGATGTCTGGCGGGTGCTGAGATGGCTGAGATCATGGGCCGCTTTTTCTTTTCATCCTAAATTTTGGACCTGATAAAGCTGCTTGCATGCTGTGCACTGACTGTGCAATATTTTTGGGCTATTGTCTCTGAAATAATACACTTTTATTTGTATTTTATGATAAAAACTGTAATGTTTTTTCCTAGTAGATTGTGGCCTAATAGAGCTGCTTACATACTCACCAGCACTTCGTGGCTATTGCCACTAAAATAATATTCTCTACTTTTTATGTCATGTTAAAACCTGTCTGGTCTCTTCCTCTTAAATTACAACCTCACAAAGCTGCTTACATAGTTGTGCATCAAGTCTGTACAATATTTTTGGCTATGGTCTTTGAAATTATCTACTCTAATTTTAACTTCATGGTAAAACCTGCCTCGTCTCTCTATGTTAAATTGCAGCCTAATAAATCTCTGTATATAACGTACTTCAGTTGTGTACAATATCTCTGGCTATTGTCTCTGAAAAAATTACCTCTAATTTTTATTTGATAATAAAACCTTTCTCATCTCTCACTATTAAATTAAATATTAAAAGTCTAACCAAGCTGCTGACAGAATGTGCATCAATTCGGAAACTGAGTCTGTACAACATTTGTATAATCTGAGTATACAATGATACACTCTAATCTTTTATTTCATGATAAACCTGCCTTATTTCCCTCTCAAATTCTGGTGTAATACAGCTCCTAAATAGTTGTGCATCAAGTCTGTACACTATTTCTGGCTATTGTCTCTGATATTATACACTATACTTTCATTTCATAAAACCTGCCTCATCTCTCCCTCCTAAACTACACCCTCTCTGAAATAACACTCTTTAATTATTATTTAATGATAAAAAAATGCCTTGTCTCTCCCTCTTAAATTACAATTTATTAAAACAGCTTACATACTGTGCAGCATGTCTGTACACTATTTCTGGCTATGGTCTCTGAAATAATACACTCTAATTTTAATTTCATTACAAAACCTGCTTTGTCTATAACTATTACACTGCAGTCCAATAAAGGTGCGGACATAGTGTGTATCGAGCCTTTACAATAGTTGTGGCTAACTGTCTCTGAACTTATATACAATTTTTATTTTATGATAAACCTGACATGTCTCTCCTCTTGTGGCCTAATAAAGCTGCTAACATAGTTATGTATCAAGTCTGTACAATATTTCTGGTTAATGGCTGAAGTTTACAATACCAATTTTATTTAATGTTAAAAACCTGCATTGTTTCTTCCTTTTAATTTGCTGCCTCATAAAGTTAAAAGAGAAGGATGGGATACAAAAAACCCAAACATACATACTCATCTGCCAGATTTACATCAAGAACTGAGCAATCAAAGCCCACTGATCACTAAGTTCTTGCATCCACTCTAAGCGCAGAGCTGCCCCTCTGGAGAAATTGCCTCAGGCTCTCAGTGGCCCACTGAGAGGCTAAGCCAGCTGTCAGTCAAGCATCTGGGTGAATCCTGACATTATTGTCCGGATCCCTGCAGAGCCTGGACCAGCTTTGTGACATCAGCCAACAGCAGGCTTTAGCTCGCTGTCTGCTGAACTAAGTGCACACCTGTGACCCACAGTTGAAGTATAGCCAATAAAAGCTTTGCCCATACTTCTTCCTTACATATATACTGTACATTGAATCTGTACAATACATCTGGCTATTGTCTCTGCAATAATACCCTCTTATTATTATTTAATGATGAAACGTTTTACTGTGCAGCCTATTAAAGTTACTGACATATTGTTCATCTACTGTAAAATATTTCCGGCTGTTGTCTCTGAAATGATACATTCATGATTTCATGATAAAAACCTCCTCATTACTTCCTCCTATATTACAGACTAATAAAACTGCTAACATACTCTAGCCACCATACCGTATTTCTATCTATTGCGTCTGAAAAACAAAAACAGGGAATGGCACAAGACAGCCTCATAGTGTAACAAAGCATCCGAGATGAGCAGGAAGGAGCAGGAGCAGAAGCAGTAAGCCTTCACGTGGAAGTGTCTTCTGCCGTCTGGTCCTCCTTTCCCCCTCCATGCAGCAACATCACTCTCACATCCAGTGATGGCGGCCTAGGCTCTGGACTGTGTGTAAAGCCCCATACACATGATCAGAATAGAGTACAAAAAATACCGCTTTCAAATCAATCATATGATAATCTGATCATTAGTACACAGCCATTGTCCGAAATTTTCCGAAGGGACAAACACGAAAATGTTTCTTGTACGATACCAGATCGTATGATCTTCGTTTAATCAGTACAGTTTTTGTCTGAAAATACAATACAAATACACTACAACACATTACATCACTTACTAATTTCTATTTTGTCATAAGAGAATGTTCGTACTTTAGTAACCTATTCCTATTCGATATGAAGATTAGCATCCAAAAAAATAAATAAACGATCATTCGTGTGTACTAGGCTTTAAACCCAACCCTTCAGGACACACTCTGCTCTGATATGCTGGTTACTGCTCATATGGCTGTGATTGCAGTTCCAACTGTGTTTGTTTTTATACGTGCCTAAACTAATAAAGCTTTTCTATACTATGAGGCTGTCTTGCACGCTTCCCTGTTTATGTTTTCTGCAGTCTTTGGTCTCCCAATCCAGTTTGAAGTGGCAGCTAGTAAAAGTGAATCAGTATTTAGCACACAGCGTGACCTCCGGAAGTTGTTATTTACTTTGAAACATGATGTTTGATGGTTTTACACATTGTTTCTTTCTAAATTATTTTTTTACTTTCATAGATCTCTAGCTAACTCCCCTTTGTGTTTCATAGGAGAAGGTGCTCAGTGTGCATGATAGGAAAGCTGACATCAGGTTCTGTTCTGTGCACTGTGGACATTTTTTTTTTGTGTAGTTTGAAGCTTGCCTCTGAAATGATACACTTTTACACTTTTTTAAGCATAAAAACATTTCAGTAACCACAATATTCAGTTGTGGTTTTGATTTTTTTTTGTATACTCCATTATGACATTTTAATAAACTTTTAAGACAGTACAGTGTTGTGCTGTGAACAAGAAAATTGTCATTGATCATGAGGTCGGTCAAGATGCTCTTCCCCATGGCAAATGAAAAAGAGGGCTTTTTCCAAGCTCTAGCAATCACCTGCTTAGTGGCTATGAATAGATAAGTCGCCAATTTTTTTTGGTATGAGAACAATTCCTGCATCGGGCAATGCAATAGGTCCACATTAGCATCCTTGCAAATTTGTATGTGGAACAAGGAGCCCATACATCCTGGACCAGAACCCTATCAGAAAAGGGCAAGCCCACCAAATATGAACAACATCCTCTCATTGACCGCAACTTCTGAAGCACCTGTCATTATAAGATGGGTTTAAGCTTGCTATCTGGGCCGGGATTCAATACCATCTCAGGAGAACTTTATATGCAGCTTATGTAATGTCTGATTCATCCACTGGGGGCTCAGTCATCTCCACTATCCCCTCAGCACATTGATGAGGTCACAGCCACATCACCTGATACCTCCTCTTGTTCTTATTTAAACAGCTGCCCCCAATGACTCATCATTCGTGCTAGGAACCTGTTACCAGGCCTAGTGCACCATCTGCACGTTGCAGCTTACTTATCCAAGTTTGGGCCGGACAGAGCCCCACTTCATTCTCTTCGTTTGGGCTGGATAGAGCCCCACTTCCTCCTCTTCGTTTGGGCCGGACAGAGCCCCACTTCATCCTCTTTGTTTGGGCCAGACAGAGCCCCACTTCATCCTCTTTGTTTGGGTTGGATAGAGCCCCACTTCCTTCTCTTCGTTTGGGCCAGACAGAGCCCCACTTCATCCTCTTCGTTTGGGCCTGACAGAGCCCCACTTCATCCTCTTCATTTGGGCCGGACAGAGCCCCTACTTACCACTCTTCATTTTGGGCCAATGAACGCTTCACCACCATCTCTCCAGACCTACGGAGTGTCCCCATCAGCATAACGCAACTCACTGCAAGTATACCTGAACTGCATAAACTTTGTACTTCTGAACTGCTAATGCCTTGCTGACCCTCCTGATACCTAAGTTATGGCTGTATATAAACTCTATAAATTACCCCAACTAATCCTTCAACATACCTTCGTTCCTTTATCTGTAATTTGCCATAAGGTGTAACCACTTAACTACATAGTATGTATATAAGTTTGAAGCTGTTATCCTCTACAAAAACGCTACTAGCCCACTGCCTGAGACATTACAGCTTCTAGGGTAGTCGTGCTAAAGGGGCCTAAGGGTGGGCAAAGGTTATGAGGGAGCCATAGTAGGGCTGAGACAGGAATTGGCGCGGAGTTTGGAACTTCGAGGAGTAGCCATAGAGGGACGTCCGAGGTCTCACGAAGTAAGGTTAGTCGAGAAATCTGAGCGTCTTTATTTCTTTTTGACACTTTTTTTGGTGAATGGGTAGGGATCTGGGGGCCCCCTTGTTAAAGGGGGCTTCCAGATTCTGATAAGCCCCCTGCCTGCAGACCTCTACAACCACAGCCCAGGGTTAAGGGGAAGAGGCCCTTAATTTAACATGGGCACAAAGTGCTTTAGGGTGGGGAGGCAGAGTCCCCCACCACAAATCACCCCCCATGTTGTGGACATGTGGCCTGGTATGGTTCAGGAGGGGATGCTCACTTTTGTATTTTTCATAAAATCTCAGTAGAAACCAGAGGGGATGAGAACAAAAAAACTAGAGCTATGTCTTTTTAACTAGCACTGATAATTATGAAGCAGATCAGAACATACTACTCTACTGCTAGGCATAGGAAAACGTGTAAGTTTAAAAACAAAAAAGATTGCATGCTTAGGAATGACCTATGTTTGTCATTATATAAAAAGCATATAAAAAAGCATCCACCAAAGCACAGGTTTAACATACTGTGATGGGAATCTAATAAAACTGGAGCATGCTGAATCTGGCAGTCCACACTCTACACTGGGCTGTGCAAGCTCAGTGTAAACTTTTAGCAATGCCGAGATTAATGAATTACCATGCATGCATGGGATTGATATTGTCTCAGTCTGGCTAATGTAAAAGGCTGGATATTGATAGTATAGTATAGTTCTGCTTTAAAGGGTATTTTTTTGTAAAATGCAATGCAATATGGCTACCTGGAGGTGTTCTGTACTCAGAAGGTATACAGAATGCCCCCCAGAAACATCATTTCCTGCTTGTGTGATTGGCTCACTAATTTTCCCAGAAGTCTGCACTAAGATAAAAGTCAGATATTAGGCATCCCCTGTAACAAACATGTCATTTTTGGTGAGATACTCCCAATAGGAAATTATGTCTAAATTAATTAATTATGCAGGCCCTACACTTTTCTTCATTAGAGCCTTGTAGGTGCAGCAGCTGATTGATAATTATGAAATCACTCCCATTAGATTCACTTACTACATGGACACAGACAAACACACAGGTATTTCTTCATAATAACAAAAGGTAGAAATCTGCAACAAAGTTTGGTAAAATCCTTGCAATGTACATAGATCACCCAGAAGGGATGTTTTATTTTTTTTCAACAGAAGTGGAGTTACTCTGTAAGCATGTAAAATGACAGAAGTTAATTGGCTGCCATGCATAGCTGCTGCGGATTCTTTCTGATCCACTCTTAATAAATGTCCCTCTGTATGTTGCATCTCTCTATATAAAAGTACAAATATATAGTCAAACACACTGTACAAAGAAAGTGGTGTATGCAGCAAACCAAAGCTCAAGTCCATATCTGCAAAAATGTGGGCAACTGCACAGATTCAAAGAATGTCCAGTTTACCTGAATTGGTAGTAAACACTTTAAAAACAATAACTGGGCCCCCAGGTGGTTAATGCCATAATGTGCTAGTATACACACATACTAGCATATTATTACAGACTTACCTGTCAAGCAAAGAGCCATCCAGCATCACACTGTCACTGCTAAAGGCACTTCCATCTTCGCCCGGTCTTCCTTCTGGGTTCGAGTTTTCTGACCATTTGAATGGCTGGGCTGCAATGATGTCACTCCTGCGCATGTGTGTGGGAGTCACAATCGCAGCACAGTGCTCTCTGCATTGACAGCACACTCAGTATGCCCTGAATGCAGAGCGCACCACACATATGCAGTGGTGTAATCAGCTCCTGCTGCTGTGAATACCTTCTAAACGGCATCTGTTTAGGCTAGGGTTGCCACTTTTTCTTCAAGCCAAACCGGAACACTTTAGCGGCGCACAGCATACTCTATAAGTTTGTAAAAGACCTGGGACACCTTTGGGCGCTCCAAAGAGAATAGTAATATGGCATGCATAGTGCCCCCTCACCCTCCTATCAGGCACTGTTCTGAGCTAAATTCCTGTCTGAATACTGTGTCCGGGTTTCAGGTGGACTGAAACCCGGACACATGATTCAAAACCCGATCTGTCCAGGTGAATCCCGGACAGGTGGCAACCATAGTTTAGGTGATATTCACTGTACCTACAGATAAGCCTTATTATAAGCCTACCTGTAGGTACAAGAAAAAAAAAATCTCACTTTACTATCACTTTAATAACAGGTCATGGGTATGGAGGAAATAAATATTGTATAACAGTGTTGCAGGAGTAACTAAGGAGAATAAACAATGACAAGCTAAGGACTATAGATTCTCAGTTTATTTGTGCCCTCAAGCAAGCACATGATAGCTTACAGAATCACCAGGAAGATGATGCATGGTATATAGCTGTAACTACTAGAAAGGCTGTGGTCAAATCCAAGCAGGTTGCTGGTGCAGAGGCTAATGTGCTATCATCTGCAGTGATTAATTAGGTACATACTCCTGTGAAAACTGAACCCACTTTGACAGTTTTATTATCATATGGTGGTACTAAGCTGATCCTTAAGAGGATATACAAGACAGCAAGCTATGGTTAAAAGCCAGGAAACGAACCTACTATTTTTTTTACAAATAAGCTAGACCTGTTCTGGAAAGAAAAGCATGTGGAGAGCTACAACTCATACAGAGAACTGTCACAGTGAGCACACAGATGCCTGAAGCAAGAGAAGAAAATTTTGATAAGAAAGTTGTTTACTCCATGCAGTCTACAGAACCAATAAGCCCCAAGCTGTTACGAGGCTTAGAAGAGACACATTCTGACAGAAGTTGCACAGCTGCACAAGAAAGGGTGTTCTAATCAGGAAAAACGAATGCCTATATACTATACATTTTTTACTACAGAAAATTAGAAAGTAGTGTTGGTCTGGTATGTCTAGAGACATCATACATCAACTGTAAAGTCTGTCAAGGAAATGGAGTAACCAGCCAAAAAGAGGACTTTGCTAACTTTTGCAATGCTACCCCTGTAGGAGCTGCTGGGTAGAATGGGTCCTCTGTTCTTTGCCTCGACCTTCTCAAGAACCTCAGCTCCTCTGACAAACCAGGTTGAGTGTACAAACATACAATATCACAGGAAATCACTGAAAGTATCACTCCAATAGTACCCAATAGCCCTGGCGTAACTAGAAATCACAGGGCCCCATAGCAAAATGTTGTATGGGCCCCCCCCTGCAAACTGCCCCCCACCACAAAAAAATGGCAGGGCTTAAATTAAATACTGGGCATGGCTTAAAGGGCACGGCTCAAAAGGGGTGTGGTTCAAGTCTGAGATGAATGAGGGATGGAGGAAGGAAGGAAGGAAAGAAAGAAAGAAAGAACGAAAGATAGGGAGGGAAAGAGAGAGAAGGGATGGAGGGACAACAGGCCCAGATCCTACACCACAATAGCAATATATGTATTCCAGAAAGTTTAACAATCAACAGATAAAAATACACCTGGTGTTAGTGCATCAATCATCCTCACCTGTGCCCAATGCAGTGTGACCAGTGCCCAATGTGATCTGCCTGTTCCCAATGCAGCGTGGCCTGCCCATGCCCAATACAGCCTCACCTGTGCCCAATACTGCTTCACCTGTGCCCACTTGTGCCCAATGCAGCCTCAACTGTGCCCAATGCAGCGTGACCTGCCTGTGCCCAATTCAGCATGTCCAGTGCCCAATGCAGCCTCACATGTGCCCAATGCAGCCTCACCTGTGCCCAATGCAGCCTCACCTGTGGCCAATGTGGCCTGCCTGTTCCCAATGCAGCATGGCCTGCTCGTGCCCAATACATTTAAAAATAAAGAAAAAAGAGGCTTGTTCTAGGTAATTGAATGTGTAATATATTGCTAAGATACTTAGTGTTCAACCCCTAACCATGTATACAAAAAAAGGGCATCACCAAAAGATGGAGACAAAAAAGTGGGGCTTATTGAACAGTTGGTATCAATTTCAGTAAGAGTCAAATAGCCGTATATAAAATATACATCAATATATGTATTAGTAAATATTCACACCATTACCATGTACCTTGTTGGAAAATAAACAATAGTACCTAAAGAAGAAACAGACCATACTATATATAAAAAAGCCACCGTACTGGCAAAGTCTTTCCAGATCAGGTAGCTGAGAACAACGGGGGGACAAACAACATATAACAAAACAATACAAAACACCGTATGGATGCCAGAGAAAATTCATGACAAACCTGCCATTTGCTGAAATCAGCGTTTGCTAGCATATGCAGATGCGCAAAAGAAGGGAATAATTATCCCGCTAATTATATGGCAAGTTGTCACGAATGCCCCCTGGGGGCTCGAGCCTATAGTGAGGGAAAATAAATGGGGAAACGTCACTATAAAGTATAGCTTATCAATTGCCTTGACTCTATGTGATGTGATATAATGCTTTTTCCTTTATAACGAGCGACAACAATTTGGTGATTGCTTGTCAGAAAAAAGTCCTATGGGCAGTTATTAATAATTGCCACTTCTTGAGTAGGAAACGTTGTATATAGATGGGAGTATCAACACAGTAATGTCCTACTGAAGTTTCTCACGGGTTTCACTCAATTAGAATTGGTTACCAAACACAGTTTGTATTACTGGATTGCATTAGCTATGGGCGCCATCACCATACTTTACCAGTCCAGTGGGGATAGATGGTTATCGATCAGGGGCTATGGGTAGCCTGTAGAGCTTCTCTGGTGTCCGTATGCAGCCTGTTGTCCTCCGTGTTTTGGACGGTATTTTACCGTGTCAATGCTTTTTCCAAAGTTGGGCTCTTCTATTAGCCGTCACGGGGTGCTGCTGCGGGATTATGGTGATAGTCGGATTTCTCCGCGCCTAGGAATATAGGTCCTTGCAGTCGTATCCGCACATAGTGCTGGTGGCAATGATAGTGGTTCCTCGTTCCCTCCGAGTGCTTGCCGGCTCGTGCACTCACATGGGGGGTTGCGTCATGTCCTCAGGGCATGGCGTCCGTACCGTGATGACGTTGACGCGTTTCACAACGGGGGAAGTGTGTGTAGCTTCTTCTGGACGTAGTGATGACGTGGGGGGGACTCCTTCTTATAGATGTCCTGTCCCCTCCTCCGTCAATCATTTACAAGGCAAGGTTTCAGATTAGAAGGTAAAGCCCCGTATCACTCAAATACTCATAACTTTATATACTGTAGTTGATATTAGATGAATATAAATTGGCTTACAGCCGTATTGTTTACACATTCTTTGTGTACATTCCCTGAATGTCACTGAAAATTAATTTTAACGCCGGATCATGTGGGTCGTTCACTTTGGCCAGATAAGCATTTTCATATACAGAGTAGATATAAAGATGCCGTTGCTGTACCCATTAGACAATTTTAATAAATTTTAATGAAAGCGATATAACATTATGTGTCTATATGGGTCAGCGATTGCATATTATATCATTACCTAGATTTTACTCTCAGAGTACAATACAGCCTCACCTGTGCCCACCTGTGCCCAATGAAGCCTCACCTGTGCCCAATGCAGCATGACCTGTGACCAATGCAGTGTGACCTGCCTGTGCCCAATGCAGCGTGACCTGCCTGTGCCCAATGCAGCATGTCCAGTGCCCCATGCAGCCTCACCTGTGCCCAATGTGGCCTGCCTGTTACCAATGCAGCATGGCCTGACCGTGCCCAATAAAGCCTCACCTGTGCCCAATACAGCATCACCTGTGCCCACCTGTGCCCAACGCAGCCTCACCTGTGCCCAATACTGCCTCACCTGTGCCCACCTGTGCCCAATGCAGCCTCACCTGTGCCAAATGCAGCCTCACATGTGCCCAATACTGCCTCACCTGTGCCCATAGCAGCCTCACCTGTGCCCACCTGTGCCCAATGCAGCGTGACCCATGCACAATGCAGCCTCATATGTGCAGAGGAAGAGGCGAGCCAGTGGCGGAACTACGGGGGAGTATGAGGAATGCATACTGCAGCCCTCAAATGGCTGTTCGCAAGCGTGGGGCTGCCTCAGAGTGGGGGGGGGGCGAGCACCGCCCCCACACGATCCCCCAGCCAGGGGAAGTGAGGAGAGGAAGAGGCAAGCTGTCCACACGAGCAGAGAGCTGTAATAGCTTTCATTTGAATTTCCTGTGTTCCCAGAACTCACCGTCACATAGCCCCACCTCTTGGCCCGGAGCCTTTGATGATGTCACATGTCCCACATTGGACCGGTGTTCTGTCTATCAAAGGCGTGGGGCCAAGAGGTGGGGCTATGTCATGGTGAGCGTCAAGAAAATGAGAAATTCTAATGAAAGCTATTACAGCAGCCAATCTCACTCTCTGCTCGTAGACAGCTTGCCACTTCCTCTCCTCACTTCCCCTGGCTGTGGGACCGTGCAGGCGGTGCTCGCCCCCCACAGTATGCATTCCTCATCCTCTCCATGGGCCCCACTCGGCTGCGGACCCCGTGTGGGTCGCTATGGCGGTAGTTCTGCCACTGCCCAATAGTAGTACTATATCAAAGAAAACAGGCACCAAACCAGGTAGTAAAAGCAAACTTAACCACTTGCCTACTGGGTACTCACATTCCCTTCCTGCCCAGGCTAATTTTCAGCTTTCAGCACTGTCGGACTTTGAATGACAATTGCACTGTCATGTAACACTGTGTTGCATGATGACATTTTTATCATTTTTTTCACACAAATAGAGCTTTCTTTTGGCGGTATTTAATCACCACTGGGTTTTAATTTTTTTGCAAAATAAACAAAAAAAATATGTTTTCAAGTGTGTTATAAAATTGAGCAAACAGGTAATTTTTCTCTTTCTCTTGTGTGCACTGATGAGGCTGCACTGATGGGCACTGATAGGCTGCACTGGTGGACACTAATGAGGCTGCACTGATGGGCATCGATGAGGAGGCACTGATGAGGCTGCAGTAATAGGCAACACCAATGGGCACTGATAGGTGGCACTTTTGGACACTGATAGGCAGCACTGATGGACACTTATGGGTGGCACTGATAGGCAGAACTGAAAGGGTGCCACTGATGGACACTGATAGGCGGCACCGATGGGCACTGATAGGCGGCACCGATGGGCACTGGTAGGCAGCAGTTAAATGTGACACTGGTGAGGAGACACTGGTGGGCACTGATTGGCAGCACTGGTAGGCACTGATTGACAGCACTGGTGGGCACAGATTTGCAGCACTGGTGGGCACAGATTGGCAGCATTGGTGGGCACTGATGGGGCTGCAGTGATAATCAGGACACTGATAATCAGTGCCTACCAGAATTAAGACTGGGGATGGGGAAAGAATGAGGCGCTGACAAGTCATACACAAGACGTAATTTATTGGAGAACTTGCCCTTGACAAGCCCAATAGGGCTGACTCTCCACGTGTTGAAGGGGGGCTGAGTGAAAGGGCCTATCATGAAGTCTCGGTCTATCTCGGTCTGTTGGAGCTGGTCTAGGGCCTGCTCGTCGGTGGCTGCTGAACATAGGTTCCTGCACTCGTGGGTAGTGTGAGGCAGGGAAATTAGACCAGTGTGGAAGCCTTCCGTGAAACCTTGCAGTAGGTAGACGGCCAGGGAGGGAGTGGGGTGTGCGGAGAGATAGAAGCCGAGCCATGAGACATTGACCCGGCTTAGTCACACCTTTTTTAGTTGCTTGACCTCGCACATGATCCTCTGGCATAGGGTACAGACGTGAAGTAGGCGACACTGGCTGAAATTACAGGAGCCATAATTAAAATGATTGCAGATGGCTGCTCCCCCTGTGGTCCGGACTGGGCATCCGAGTTTTTCCATCTGGGGCATGCGTGCAGGGGCCTGTTGGCCCTGAACTGCGCTAGAGGTAGCGGGATTGTCAAAGGGGCAACTGGTTGTCGCGTTGGCGCACCAAGTGGCGGTGTGGGTAGCCTACTGGCAGATTGCGCACAGTGGTGACCGCAGGCCAGCGAAGTGGCGGCAGAAGAGCTCTGTATCCATGACGCTCCAATCTGTGGGCATCTGAAACTGCAGGAACATGGCTGCTGATTTGGCGGAGAAAGAGCGGTGGTAGTCGTAAAGCCTGAAGCCTCCATACTTGTAGCCCAGGTCTACCACAGTATGGAGGTATAAATCCAGCTCTTCCCTTCTGCTGGGGGAGGCTGAACATATCACATCCCTCATCATGCCGAAGGCCAATGTAAACTCCAGTTTCCTATTAAGCCTGGGGTCTTTAGCTTTAAGGACTACTGACACGTCCCCCCAAGTGTATGCTTTGTTCTCCACCAGGTCATGTACGGAGATAAGCAGAGAAGCGAGGTTGACGTCCCTGCCTTCCAGGATGTCCTTCCTGACATTGGTTGGCACCAAGTGAGAAGGGTACACTACGGAACTCCATCCTGTGGTACCTGCAGAAGGATTTGTGATGGGCTGGACTATGGTAGGGTCAGGGACCGCAACGGCCAGGCGGGTCTCCAGAAGTGCCACTCTATTCTGAACTTCGGAGACTGAAGTGGTCAGAGATGATACCAAGGTATGCAACTGGGATATGGCTGCTGAGATGGAATCCAGGGATGCCTGCTGGGTGCTGGATCCTGCTGTGGCAGGTGGAGGAAAGAGGAGCCTGAAAATCTCTGCCTTCCTGGCTGTAGCCGGAAAGGGCACCCCTCTACGCCTCAGCTCTGTGGTCAACTTCGGGATAGTCTATCCCCTAAGTGACTGTAGGCTGCCACTCTTGGAGACTGGAGAGGGGGACAGAGGGGCCGTGAGGTCTTCACTGCCGGCCAGTGACATGGTTCTGTAGTAGACATGTGCAATTCGTTTCGTTTTTTTTCGTTTTTTTTTTTTTTTTTTTTTTGTTATTTTCGTTCGTTCGTTTTCGTACGAATGAACGAATCATTCAAATCGAACGAATCTGAAAAACAACGAAAATCCGAAAAAAACTAATTAGAAACAACGAATGTACTAATGAAGAAAATCCGAAAAACGAAAACGAAAAAATTCGTACATTCGTAACTTTTTTTTTTGTTGAATTGGTAATTTTCCGTGTCCCTTACAATGGTGCTGCTAAACGTGCTTCGAATGGATTGAACAAAAAAATTCGTACATTCGTAACTTTTTTTTCCGATTCGTAACTTTTTTTTTTTTTTTTTTTTTTCGATTTGTAATTTTCCGTGTCTCTATTGAACAAAAAAATTCGTACATTCGTAACTTTTTTTTTTCGATTCGTAACTTTTTTTTTTCGATTCGTAACTTTTTTTTTTCGATTCGTAACTTTTTTTTAGATTCGTAACTTTTTTTTTTTTTTTTTTTTTCGATTTGTAATTTTCCGTGTCTCTATTGAACAAAATTTGTACATTCGTAATTTTTTTTTCGATTCGTAACTTTATTTTTTTCGATTCGTAACTTTTTTTTTTCAATTCGTAAATTATTAAAATGTAATAATAGCATACACATTACATAAAATTATGAATTATGCTCCGATTACGAATCTACGAATGTTACGAATGTTACGAATGTACGAATAAATACGAATGCGTCCGAAAATTAAACTAACGAAAAAACGAATCAACGAAAAAATAACTCTTACGAATGTACGAATTGTTACGAATACGAACAACGACTTACGAATGTACGAATCGTTACGAATCGACGGAAACGAAAAAAACGAAATGAAAATAAACTATTTTTTTTGTTGTGCACATGTCTATTCTGTAGTTGTAGAACAAACATATTACAGCGCACACATGCAAAACTGACATTTACCTCCAGCAAGGCTATTTAAAAGCACCTAGACAGACATTTTCAAAAAACATTATCAAAAAATATGGGGATTTGGTCACACCATATTGCTATATGGTGCTTAAGCCCACTTACTGCGACAAAGTACCCCATGATTAGTGGGTCCTACACTATCCATGGATCGGGAGATCCTGCTTCTCTGAACCAAGGGAGCTATACTCCTCTATATGGGAGAACATGAGGTCTCCACCCATGATACAGGTGGACACTAATTGAGGTACTTACTGAGTGGGGTGCTCCACCCAAAAGGATTCGGTCAAAATCCATACAATAGACAAAAGAGATATTTGGGGGGCACACCCTAAAAAATGCATAAAGATGGTGCTGCCATAAGACCATACAACAGAACAAACATATTACAGTGCACACATGCAAAACTGACATTTACCTCCAGCAAGGCTATTTAAAAGCACCTAGACAGACATTTTCAAAAAACATTATCAAAAAATATGGGGATTTGGTCACACCATATTGCTATATGGTGCTTAAGCCCACTTACTGCGACAAAGTACCCCATGATTAGTGGGTCCTACACTATCCATGGATCAGGAGATCCTGCTTCTCTGAACCAAGGGAGCTATACTCCTCTATATGGGAGAACATGAGGTCTCCACCCATGATACAGGTGGACACTAATTGAGGTACTTACTGAGTGGGGTGCTCCACCCAAAAGGATTCGGTCAAAATCCATACAATAGACAAAAGAGATATTTGGGGGGCACACCCTAAAAAATGCATAAAGATGGTGCTGCCATAAGACCATACAACAGAACAAACATATTACAGCGCACACATGCAAAACTGACATTTACCTCCAGCAAGGCTATTTAAAAGCACCTAGACAGACATTTTCAAAAAACACCATCTTTATGCATTTTTTAGGGTGTGCCCCCCAAATATCTCTTTTGTCTATTGTATGGATTTTGACCGAATCCTTTTGGGTGGAGCACCCCACTCAGTAAGTACCTCAATTAGTGTCCACCTGTATCATGATAGTGTAGGACCCACTAATCATGGGGTACTTTGTCGCAGTAAGTGGGCTTAAGCACCATATAGCAATATGGTGTGACCAAATCCCCATATTTTTTGATAATGTTTTTTGAAAATGTCTGTCTAGGTGCTTTTAAATAGCCTTGCTGGAGGTAAATGTCAGTTTTGCATGTGTGCGCTGTAATATGTTTGTTCTGTTGTATGGTCTTATGGCAGCACCATCTTTATGCATTTTTTAGGGTGTGCCCCCCAAATATCTCTTTTATTCTGTAGTTGTGATGCCTGGGTGTGATGACTTGTCCTCAGGGTTGAGTCTTGACTGACTGGAACCTGGGAAAACACCGTCCAAGCTGGTGCAGGGTGGACCTACTGAATCCGACTGACCTGAAGAAATATGAGAGGTAAAAACTTGTTGAAAGCTTGTTTACCTGTTTCCTGACAAATTACTAGAATGGTGACTTTAACAGGCAGCAGTAACTCGAAGTGAAGTGAAATGAAAGAAATAATGAAATGTTGCCTTTAATTAAATGAATCTGCCTAGACAGAGGCATGGCTTGGTCGTGCCTCAGTTGTGATTGGCTGCGAACTGGAATCTGGAGCATGTACTGAAATGAGGCAATTGGTGAAATGAGGCAAAATAGCTGGGGCACACTGGGACGAATCGGTACATCGTGGATGCAACTGGATTTGAATCGGAGCGCGATACGTGAGGTGAAATGATTCGACCCGGATTGCCATGCCACTGTTTGCGACTGAGCACGAATCGGACTCTGGAGCATGTACTGAAATGAGGCTTGTCCTGGGGCACGCCGAGATGAATTAGTGCGTAGATGTGACTAGATTAGTGTCGGAACGTGATAGGTGACACAGAAATGATATGCCATGACAAAGACAAGAATCAGGGACCGAAACCATGACTGACAAGTGAATCTGTCTCTGGAGCATGTACTGAAATGAGGTTGAAGCAACTGGGCACACCAGTGCGAATCAGTGCATCTTCTAGATGGGACTGGATTCATAACGGGGCGTAATATGTGACAGAAATGATATGCCATGACAAAGACTAGTATCAGTGACTGAACCTGTAACCGACAAGTGAATCTGTCTCTGGAGCATGTACTGAAATGAGGCTGAAAACTGGGGCACACCGGAATCAGAGCGCGGTACGTGACAGAAATGAATGAAATGTTTTAGAAATGATTAGAAATGCTTCGAAATGGTATAGAAATGATTCGAAATGATTAGCAATGATTCGGATCGATTCGAAATGATTTTGAACGATTCAAAATGATAGTAACAATTCGAAATGTTTGAAATGTTTTGCGAAAAGAGTGCCTGATGTGGCCTCGACCGGTGTGTCACAGGCGAGCGACTATGAGTCGTCTTGTGACGCATGGTAACAAACGGTGTTTGGTTACAAACACATGCGGGTGATAGATATACGTTTACGATTCATGTGAAATGTTTGTGAGTAATTTGTGAGTTTCGGATATCACAGTTTAGTGACATGGTATTTGCAGTGAATAGAAATGAAAAATTGGGAGCCAAAGCCCTACCTGCGACTGCCGAACCAGATGCGTTGTACTGAAAACTGCGACTCGGTAAACGATGACAACTTACGGACACGGAACTCACGAACACAGAACTTGAAACACAAACTCACGAAGATGGGACTAACGAATACGGGAACTCATGAACACGGGAACTCAGAAACGTTTGTCTCGAATAGTCGGCCCTAGATCTCTGACGTAACAGATATTGCGCACAGGAAACCGACAAAGACCACAGGCGAGTGGGCTGGTTAAATACCACTCCGGGCTCCTCCCATAAATTCAGGCCACCATACTGGCCTTCTTATATATACAGTATCTCACAAAAGTGAGTACGCCCCTCACATTTTTTGTAAATTTATTATACCTTTTCATGTGGCAACACTAAAGAAATTACACTTTGCTACAATGTAAAGTAGTGAGTGTACAGCTTGTATAACAGTGTAAATGTGCTGTCCCCTCAAAATAACTCAGCACACAGCCATTAATGTCTAAACCATTGGCAACAAACATGAGTACACCCCTAAGTGAAAATGTCCAAATTGGGCCCAAAGTGTCAATATTTTGTGTGGCCACCATTATTTTCCAGCACTGCCTTAACCCTCTTGGGCATGGAGTTCACCAGAGCTTCGCAGGTTGCCACTGGAGTCCTCTTCCACTCCTCCATGACGACATCACAGAGATGGTGGATGTTAGAGACCTTGCACTCCTCCACCTCCCATTTGAGGATGCCCCACAGATGCTCAATAGTCCATCACCTTTACCCTCACCTTCTTTAGCAAGGCAGTGGTGGTCCTGGAGGTGTGTTTGGGGTCGTTATCACCTTGGAATACTGCCCTGCGGCCCAGTCTCCAATGGGAGGGGATGATGCTCTGCTTCAGTATGTCACAGTACATGTTGGCATTCATGGTTCCCTCAATGAACTGTAGCTCTCCAGTGCCAGCAGCACTCATGCAGCCCTAGACCATGACACTCCCACCCCCATGCTTGACTGTAGGCAAGACACACTTGTTTTTGTACTTCTCACCTGGTTGCCGCCACACACGCTTGACACGATCTGAACCAAATAAGTTTATCTTGGTCTCATCAGACCACAGGACATGGTTCCAGTAATCCATGTCCTTAGTCTGCTTGTCTTCAGCAAACTGTTTGTGGGCTTTATTGTGCATCATCTTTAGAAGAGGCTTCCTTCTGGGATGACAGCCATGCAAACCAATTTGATGCAGTGTGTGGCGTATGGTCTGAGCACTGACAGGCTGACCCCCACCCCTTCAACCTCTGCAGCAATGCTGGCAGCACTCATACATCTATTTCCTAAAGACAACCTCTGGATATGACGCTGAGCATGTGCACTTAACTCCTTTGGTCAACCATGGCAAGGCCTGTTCTGAGTGGAACCTGTCCTTTTAAACAGCTGTATGGTCTTGGCCACCGTGCTGCAGCTCAGTTTCAGGGTCTTGGCAATATTCTTATAGCCTAGCCCTAGGCCATCTTTATGTAGAGCAACAATTATTTTTTTCAGATCCTCAGAGAGTTTTTTGCCACAAGGTGCCATGTTGAACTTTCAGTGACCAGTAAGAGAGAGTAATAGTGATGACACCAAATTTAACACATCTACTCCTAATTTACACCTGAGACCTTGTAACACTAACCAGTCACATGCTACCGGGGAGGAAAATGGCTAATTGGCTTGATTTGGACATTTTCACTTAGGGGTGTACTCACTTTTGTTGTCAGCAGTTTAATCATTAATTGCTGTGTGTTGAGTTATTTTGAGGGGACAGCAAATTTACACTGTTATAAAAGCTGTACACTCACTACTTCACATTGTAGCAAAGTGTCATTTCTTCAGTGTTTTAACATGAAAAGATATAATAAAATATTTACAAAAATGTGAGGGGTGTACTCACTTTTGTGAGATACTGTATATACACTACATTACCAAAAGTATTGAGACATCTGCCTTTACACACACATGAACTTTAGTGGCATCCCAGTCTTAGTCTGTAAGGTTCAATATTGAGCCCACACTTTGTAGCTAATACAGCTTCAACTAATCTGGCAAGGCTGTCCACAAGGTTTAGGAGTGTGTCTATGGGACCAGAAGTGCATTTGTGAGGTCAGGCACTGTGCAGGCCAGTCAAGAGGTTAGGCACAGGTGTTCTATCGGGTTGAGGTCAGGACTCTGTGCAGGCCAGTCAATTTCCTCCATCCCAAACTTGCTCATGGTCTGAATCATTTGAAGGAGGGGGGATTAAGGTGTGAGATTGTTTTTCAGGGGTTGGGCTTGGCCCGTTAGTTCCAGGGAAGGGAACTCTTCAGGCGTCAGCATACCAGGATATTTTGGACAATTTAATGCTCCCAACTTTTTGGGAACAGTTTGGGGATGGCCCCTTCCTGTACCAACATGACTGCGCTCCAGTGCACAAACAAGGTACATAAAGACATGGATGAGTGAGTTTTGGGTAGAGGAACCTTTACTGGCCTGCACCTCAACCCAATAGAACACCTTTGGTCCAGTTCCTCCGCCCAGGAAACTCACTCATCCACGCCTTCCTTGGCACTAAGGTGCCAAGCCCAACCCTTGGAAAACAACCTCACACCATAATCCCCCTTCACCAAAAGATTTGGACCAGTGCACAAAGCAAGGTTCGTAAAGACATGGATGAGCAAGTTTGGGGTGGAGGAACTTAACCACTTCCCGACCGCCCCATGTAGATATACGTCGGCAGAATGGCACGTACAGGCAGAAGCACGTACCTGTACGTGCCATTCTTCAGGCGGTTGGGGGGTCCGATCGGACCCCCCCCCGGCCGGCGGGGACGGTCGGGATCGCTTCAGGAGCGATCCGGGATGAGGGGACGGCCAGTGGTTTCTGGCCACCCCCTCGCGATCGCTCCTGGCGAATCAGATGCTTCCTCTGTCTGTGTCAATCAAAACACAGGCAGAGGAAGTGATGTCACGCTCGGTGCGCCGGTCTATGTGACCGGAACGCCGAGCTGTCAACATGTACAGGTTAGTGCACCAACAGTACACTGACACCAGTACACATAGGCACACAAAACACCCCCCTGTCACCCCCAGATCACCCCCCAGATCACCCCCTCCCCCCCCCCAGTCACAGTGTCACTAATTGCAGTGATCATTTTTTTACTGATCACTGCATTTAGTGTCAGTGTGACTGTAATAACTGTCAGGGCAGTTAGTTTTAGGTCCAAGGTAGCCCCCTACCCCCCCCCCCCTAATAAAGGTTTAACCCCTTGATTGCCCCCCAGGTAACCCTTTCACCCCCTTTTGCCAGTGTCACTAAGCGATCGTTTTTCTGATCGCTGTATTAGTGTCACTGCTGTCGCTAGGTAACCATTTTTTTTTTTTAGGTAACCGCCATGTTTATATAGGTTCATAAATAGGTTTATAGGTCAGGTACCCCCATATTACAACCTAAATAAAGGTTTTAACCCCTTGATTGCCCCTAGAGTTAACCCTTTCACCAGTGATCACAGTATAACTGTCACTGGTGACGCTGGTTAGCCAGTTAGTTATTTCGTTATTTAGGTTCCCCGTCAGGTTTTTATATAGCGTCAGGTACCCCCATATATTACCTAATAAAGGTTTTAACCCCCTGATTGCCCCTAGTTAACCCTTTCACCCCCTTTTGCCAGTGTCACTAAGCGATCGTTTTTCTGATCGCTGCATTAGTGTCGCTAGGTAACCATTTTTTTTTTTTTAGGTAACCGCCATGTTTATATAGGTTCATAAATAGGTTTATAGGTCAGGTACCCCCATATTACAACCTAAATAAAGGTTTTAACCCCCTGATTGCCCCTAGAGTTAACCCTTTCACCAGTGATCACTGTATAACTGTCACTGGTGACGCTGGTTAGCCAGTTAGTTATTTCGTTATTTAGGTTCCCCGTCAGGTTTTTATATAGCGTCAGGTACCCCCATATATTACCTAATAAAGGTTTTAACCCCCTGATTGCCCCTAGTTAACCCTTTCACCCCCTTTTGCCAGTGTCACTAAGCGATCGTTTTTCTGATCGCTGCATTAGTGTCGCTAGGTAACCAGTTTTTTTTTGTATTACTGTTACGGGTGACGCTGGTTAGTTAGCTTGTTTTTTATACTGTCAGGGCACCCGCCATTTATTACCCAATAACGGTTTAACCCCCTGATCGCCCGGCGGGTGATATCAATTAGGTTTTAGGGTCAAATAAGGTCTGCGTCGCCCCAGGTTAGTGCCAGTACCGCAAACACCCACGCGCAAAGCATACACCTCCCTTAGTGGTACAGTATCTGAACAGATCAATATCTGATCTGATCAGATCTATACTAGCGTCCCAGCAGTTTAGGGTTCCAAAAAAAACCGCATTGTTAGCGGGATCAGCCCAGATACCTGCTAGCACCTGCGTTTTCCCCCTCCGCCCAGCCCAGCCCACCCAAGTGCAGTATCGATCGATCACTGTCACTTACAAAACACTAAGCACACATAACTGCAGCGTTCGCAGAGTCAGGCCTGATCCCTGCGATCGCTAACATTTTTTTTGTGGTAGCGTTTTGATTCAGTCGCTTCAGTCAGGAGCTTTTTTACCTGTGAATCTCAAAAAAATAAAAAAAAATAAAATAGTTGTCGTTTTATTGTTCTCTCTCTCACTCTATTCTCTCTCTATTGTTGCTCTTTTTTTACTCCATTCTATTCTGCAATGTTTTATTATGTTTTATCATGTTTTATCATGCTTGCTTTTCAGGTATGTAATTTTGTTTACTGTGTTTTAGTGTTAAGCATTTTTTTGTTTTCAGGTGCGCCATTCAGTTGCAACGCGGATTTATTTATCTTGACAGCAACAGCGTTTGCTCCCACGATACATAAAGCCGCGACTCCAACGCTGTAGGAGGTGATTTCACCACCACAGTTAAAAAAAAGAGCATATATGCCGAAGCATGGGGGCAGCAGGGGGGGGGGGGAGCGATTGGCTCCTAATGCCACGTACATACGGTCGAAATTCCGACCGTGTGTACACGGCATAACTTTTGCGGGAGGATGCCCCCATGCATCGGCATATATAAATGGTGCATGTATGCCCATCATTAGAAGTGGGTGGATGAAGGGAGGTATTCTAATGGTGGGCATACCCACCAATCAATCTCTTTTTTTCGTTCAGCCAAGAGGCTGCATGAAAAAAAAGATTACAATATATGTCCAGTATGTTGCTGGACTTTGAATGGTTATACCAGAATGATGCCTGCAGGTTTAGGTATCATCTTGGTATCATTCTTTTCAGCCAGTGATCGGCTTTCATGTAAAAGCAATTCTAGTGGGTAATTAGCCTCTAGACTGCTTTTACAAGCAGTGGGAGGGAATGTCCCCCCTCCCGGATATAAACCGCGCCATTGGGAAATTGGGAAAGCATTTTATCACACCAATCTTGGTGTGGTCAGATGCTTTGAGGGCAGAGGAAAGATCTAGGGTCTAATAGACCCCAATTTTTTAAAAAAAAGAGTACCTGTCACTGCCTATTGCTATCATAGGGGATATTTACATTCCCTGAGATAACAATAAAAATCATAACAAAGAAAAAAAATGGAAGGAACAGTTTAAAAATAAAATAAAAAAGCTAAATAAATAAAAAAAAAACAAAAAAAAAAAAAAAAAGCACCCCTGCCCCCCCTTCTCTTGCGCAAAGGCGTACACAAGCGTTGGTCTGGCGTCATATGTAAACAGCAATTGCACCATGCATGTGAGGTATCACCGCGAAGGTCAGATCGAGGGCAGTAATTTTAGCAGTAGACCTCCTCCGTGAATCTAATGTGGTATCATGTAAAGGCTTTTAAAGGCTTTTAAAAATGTATGTAGTTTGTCGCCACTGCGTGTTTGTGCGCAATTTTAAAGCATGTCGTGTTTGGTATCCATGTACTCGGCCTAAGATCATATTTTTTATTTCATCAAAAATTTGAGCAATATAGTGTGTTTTAGTGCATTAAAATAAAAAAAAGTGTATTTTTTCCACAAAAAATGCGTTTGAAAAATCGCTGCGCAAATACTGTGTGGAAAAAAAAAATGCAACACCCACCATTTTAATCTGTAGGGCCTTTGCTTTAACATTATATATAGTGTTTGGGGGTTCAACGTAATTTTCTTGCAAAAAAAAAATATGTTTTCATGTAAACAAAAAGTGTCAGAAAGGGCTTTGTCTACAAGTGGTTAGAAGAGTGGGTGACGTGTGACATAGGCTTCTAAATGTTGTGCATAAAATGCCAGGACAGTTCAAACCCCCCCCCCCCCAAATGACCCCATTTTGGAAAGTAGACACCCCAAGCTATTTGATGAGAGCAATGTTGAGCCCATTAAATATTTTTTTTTTTTGTCCCAAGAGATTGAATAATGAAAAAAAAAAAATATATATATTTTTTTTTACAAAAAGTTGTCACTAAATGATATATTGCTCAAACATGTCATGGGCATATGTGGAAATACACCCCAAAATACATTCTGTTGCTTCTCCTGAGTACGGGGATACCACATGTGTGGGACTTTTTGGGAGCCTAGCTGCGTACGGAACCCCAAAAACCAATCACCGCCTTCAGGCTTTCTAAGGGTGTAATTTTTTTATTTCACTTCTCACTGCCAATCACAGTTTCGGAGGCCATGGAATGCCCAGATGGCATAAAACCCCCAAAATGACCCCATTTTGGAAAGTAGACACCCCAAGCTATTTGCTGAGAGGTATTGTGAGTATTTTGCAGATCTCGCTTTTTGTCACAAAGTTTTGAAAATTGAAAAAAAGAAAAAAAAAATGTTTTTTTTTTTCTTTACTTTCTTCATTTTCAAAAACAAATGAGAGCTGTAAAATACTCACCATGCCTCTCAACAAATAGCTTGGGGTGTCTACTTTCCAAAATGGGGTCATTTGGGGGGGTTTTGTGCTATTTTGGCATTTTATGGCCTTCGAAACGGTGATAGGTAGTGAGGAGTGAAATCAAAAATTTGCACCCTTAGAAATCCTGAAGGCGGTGCTTGGGTTTCGGGGCCCCGTACGCGGCTAGGCTCCCAAAAAGTCCCACACATGTGGTATCCCCATACTCAGGAGAAGCAGCAAAATGTATTTTGGGGTGCAATTCCACATATAACTATGGCATGTGTGAGCAATATATCATTTAGTGACAACTTTTTGAAAAAAAAAAAAATCTTTTTTATTTTTGTCTTTATTCAATCACTTGGGACTAAAAAAAAAAAAATATTCAATGGGCTCAACATGCCTCTCAGAAAATAGCTTGGGGTGTCTACTTTCCAAAATGGGGTCATTTGGGGGGGTTTTGTACTTCTCTGCCATTTTAGCACCTCAAGAAATGAAATAGGCAGTCATAAATTAAAAGCGGTGTAAATTCCAGAAAATGTACTCTAGTTTGTAGACGCTATAACTTTTGCGCAAACCAATAAATATACGCTTATTGGCATTTTTTTTTACTAAAGACATGTGGCTGAATACATTTTGGCCCAAATGTTTGACTAAAATTGAGTTTATTAGATTTTTTTTATAACAAAAAGTAGAAAATCTCTTTTTTTTTCAAAATTTTCGCTCTTTTTCCGTTTATATCGCAAAAAATAAAAATCACAGAGGCAATCAAATACCATCAAAAGAAAGCTCTATTTGTGGGAAGAAAAGGACGCAAATTTCGTTTGGTTACAAAATTGCATGACCGCGCAATTACCAGTTAAAGTAGTGCAGTGCGAAATTGAAAAAAGACCTCTGGTTCTTTGGCTGCCAAATGGTCCGGGGCTGAAGTGGTTAACTGGCCTTCATAGAGTCCTGACCTCAACCCGATAGAACACCTTTGGGATGAATTAGAGCGGAGACTACGAGCCAGGCCTTCTTGTCCACATCAGTGCCTGACCTCACACACAATGCGCTTCTGGTAGAATGGCAAAACATTCCCATAGACACACACCTAAACCTTGTGGACAGCCTTCCCAGAAAAGTTAAAGCTGTTAAAGCTGCAAAGGGTGGGCCAAATCAATATTGAACCATACGGACTAAGATTGGGATGCCATTAAAGTTCATGTGCGTGTAAAGGCAGGCGTCCCAATACTTCTGGTAATATAGTATATATATACCGTATTTATCGGCGTATAACACGCACTTTTTCCCCCTTAAAATCGGGGGAAAGTCGTGGGTGCGTGTTATACGCCGATACCCAAATAAAAAATGACAAAAATCGGTTGCGGCGCCGAAAAATGGCGACCGCGGCCGAAAAAGGCCGAACCGCGGCCGAAAAAGGCGGGAAAAAGCCGAAGCGCGGCCGAAAAAGGCCGGAAGAAGCCGAAGCGCGGCCGAAAAAGACCGAAGCCGGCTGTTCAGCTCCGCTCGTAGTCCCGCCTCCCTGCGCTCGCTTCCGAAACAGCAGGGAGGCGGGACTCCGAGCGGAGCTGAACAGTCGGCTCGGTCTTTTTCGGCCGCACTTCGGCCTTTTTCGGCCGCGGTTCGGTCTTTTTCGGCCGCGCATGCGCGGTATTTCTCGCGGCGGGAAATTTAAATGATGGCGAACTGCAAATGACACTAGCAAGCTGCAAATGACACTAGCAAGCTGCAAATGACGCCGGGCAAGCTACAAATGACGCTGGGCAAGCTACAAATGACGCTGGGCAGGTTGCAAATGACGCTGGGCAGGTTGCAAATGACGCTGGGCAGGTTGCAAATGACGCTGGGCAGGTTGCAAATGACGCTGGGCAGGTTGCAAATGACGCTGGGAAAGGCTGCAAATGACGCTGGGAAAGGCTGCAAATGACGCTGGGAAAGGCTGCAAATGACGCTGGGCAAGCTGCAAATGACGCTGGGCAAGCTGCAAATGACGCTTAAATGTAAGTTTTTTTTTTTTCCCTAAACTTCTCTCCTAAAACTTTTTTTCCTTTAAAATTCCCTCCTAAACTTGGGGTGCGTGTTATACGCCGGTGCGTGTTATACGCCGATAAATACGGTATATATATATATATATATATGGTCCCTGAGTAGGACATGTGGCCAACATTTGAGGTTAGAAAGGGAGGTTTAATCTTAGATTGGGAAAGGGATCTAGGGTTCATTACTGGTAGAGCAGAATAAATTAGGAATTTCCTTCCCCTAGGACGTGGTACTAGCTCAGAGTGTTGACAACTTCAAAAAACTTTTAGATATCTTTCACAGGAAGCAGAATGTACAAGGCTAAGTGAATTATTAAGGAATACAAATCACACACACGTATATGTATGTATATTTCACATTACAGTAGAAAAGTTTTGGTTGTCTCCATTTCAGGAAGTTTCCAGTGTATTTCTGGCCTTTGTTGGCTTTAAAAAAAATAAAGATTTGTTACCCTAAAAAAAAAAAAATGGTTCCAGTTCCCTTAAAGCATGTTATATAGCACAGTGCTTGTGCTGTGTAATTTGACCCCCTGTAACACCTGAAATACCTGGCTGATCCTGCCTTGTTCTTCTCTCCCTCTGTAATCTGACCACGGGTTATCATGGCTGCTGAGCCTTGACACTGTGGTCAGTTTAAGTGCCTCCACCATCCACAGCTCTCCTGTCATCCTCTGTCCTCCTCTGTGCTCCTCTCCCCCTCCCTCCCTGCCTGTCAGCTTGTACCAGTGCTGCTCTTCCCCCCCACCCCACCCCCCGCTGCTATAAAACTGTTATGTTTATACCATCCCCTCTGTTAGATAACAACATGTGTCCCAGTGTCTGTGCTTTATAAAAAAAAATTGCACATGTCTACCTGATTTCACAGCGCCTCCTGGCGCTCATGTGACTCCTCAGCTCTCTCCTCCTCTCCTCCCCGGCTGACATCAGTGGGGGTTCTCAGACCCGTCCGTTGGAGCTGTCAGATGGGGAGAGGAGTGAGCCGAGGAGTCACATGAGCGCAGGGAGGTGCTGTGAAATCAGGTAGAAATCTGCATTATTTTTATAAAGCACAGACATTAGGACACATGTTGTTATCTAACAGAGGGGATGGTATAAACATAACATAGTGGCTTAACAACCACTTTAAGCATTATCTTTGAAGTATTGTAAATGGTTCAGAGATATGTTTCCTTATGAATAAACACTGTTAATATTTTCATCAGTAATGCTCTGTAAACAGTCCTTAACTATTGCTCTCCTAAGCCTTTGTTTCCACAATTAATAGGACATAATCAATTCTTTTAAAGCATCCTAATATAATTTACTGTCCAGCAAACCATCAAGATAATCACATACATTAATCTTTAATAGGTCAATTTACTTAACTTTCCAGAGGATTTTAATTAAAACATGGTCTTGCATGATGCTAACATGGCCCTATCTGCTGAAGGGTCAGGAAGGTGACCACAAAACAGCTTCTACTTGTATCCTTTATGGGCATATATACTATAAGCTAGAACTAGGATAATTTCATGGGTTGGGAGGTGGTAATTCCAGATAATGTATATTACAGTTTTCTATTAACAATTTTGCCTGGCTCCCTACTTGAAAAAAAAAAGTAACAGATTTCATTGTGACCTCTTTGATAGTTTTATTTGATGCTATAAGAAAAAACATGCCCTTTTAAAAGTAAGGTCCCTTTTTCTGTTATGAGTGCTATATAATATCAGGCTATGTGTGTCACTGAAAAAAATTGTATTTTTACTGTATATTGACATGCAAATGAATTTTTCAGACATGTGGCCTTAAAGCATTGTACACTGACAATGAATATAAATAAAATACATTCAATTTGTATTAATAACCCCTAAGGGAGCTGCTGGATTATACAAGCCCTACTGCTGGTGATTTGTCCACCCAAACTCTTGCCGACCCCCCCCCCCCCCAACAGTGACAGACAGATGTCCACTTATCTCTTGGCTATTTTGTTGGCTCCATTGTCCAGGAAAGGGTTAGGGCTACAGGATACCCCAAAACACCAGCAAAAATCCCCTTGGCTCAGCAGTATCTACTATAGCAGATTTGGTAAACCAGACAGTTACCTTTAAGTATCTTCAGCCCCTTTCATGTCCCCCTAGACACAGGCCTGAAAAACATAAACTCTGAAGCTATATGCTCTGCAGGCTTGAGAGACAAGGACCTCTGAATTCACATCTCAGGCAACAGGCCTGGGAGGTAAAACAGGACATTTTACACAAATCCTTTCCAGGCAAATCTTGAAGGGAAGAACCTTCCACCATTACATACGTTTCAGGCTGAGCTTGGAAGGCAAGGACCCTTCCAGAAGGTTTCCCCAAATTATTATTATATTGTATTAACTGCGGGGATGGGCTGATGGAGAAAACAAATGTACAGTTGTTAGATGGGGGTCAGATAAGCTTTTCCAAAGAGATGAGTTTTCAGGGATTGTCTGAAAGTGGACAGAGTAGGATATAGTTGGACAGATTGAGGTAGAGAGTTCCAGAGGATGGGAGAGCCTCTGGAGAAGTCCTGGATCTGAGCGTGGGATGAGGTGACAAGGGAGCTAGAGAGCAGGAGGTCTTGGGAGGAAGGAAGAGAACAATATGGTTGGTATTTTGAGACAAGGTTAGTGATGTAGCTGGGGGCAGAGTTGTTAATGGCTTTGTAAGTTATTGTTAGTATCTTGAATTGAATTTAATGGGTAAGCGGAAGCATGTGGCGGGATTAGTAGAGAGGGGTAGCAGACGCTGAGAGGTTTGTAAGGTGGATGAGTCTGGCAGCAGCATTCATTAAAGACTGAAGTGGGGATAGAATATTTAGAGGTAAGCCAATGAGGAGGGAGTTGCAGTAGTCGAGGCAAGAGATGGCCAGGGAGTGAATTACAAGCTTTGTGGTGTCATTGGTTAGGAAGGGCATATCTTAGAGATGTTGCAGAGGTTGAGGCGGCAAGCTTTGGACAATGGTTGGATGTGGGGCCGAAAGGATAGTTCAGAATCCAGGATTACACCTAGGACTTTGGCGCTGGGGGACAGGCTGATAGTAAGCTTTCAATCTTGACAGAGAAATCAGGGCAAGAGGCATGTGGGCGAGGAAAAATTTTGAGCTTGATTTTGGATAGAGTTTGAGGAAATGGTGTGACATCCAGGCTGATATGTCTGAGAGTAAGTTGGTGATGTGTGAGAGGTGATGCCGCGTACACACGAAGGGACTATCCCGCGGGATTATCCGCTGGACCGAAGTCCAGCGGATAATCCCCTCGTGTGTGGGCGCCGGCGGACTTTTTTTGGCCAAAGTACGGCGGACTAAAGTTTCAAGTTTTGTTTTCAAATTATCCGCTGGACTTGGCAGTCCAGCGGATAATCCGGTCGTGTGTAGTATGGTCCGGCGTACCAAAAAGGACGCATGCTCAGTAGCTAGTATGTCACGGACTCGCTCGGTCTGGTAAAACTAGCCTTCGTTTTGAAGCTCGCACAATCGTCACGCTGCTGAATTTTTTTTTTTTTTTTTTTTTTTTCTGACTTTGTATGTTATCGTACTTGAAGAATGATTTTGCCTTGCTGCTTGTATATTCACGCAGAGTACTCCCGAACGTTTTTTCTTCAGCATTCTTTAGTGAAGTTATATATTTGTGTATATATATATATATATATATCTATATCTATATCTCTATCTCTATATATATATATATATATATATATATATAGATATAGATATAGATATAGATATAGATATAGATATAGATATCCAAATCACCAAATGAAAAATATATCTATATTTCTCAATAAGCCCAAAAAAATATATATCTATATCTACATATATATATATATATATTAATATATATAGATATATAGATCTATACGTGTATAAATATATATATATATATATATATATATATATATATATATATATATATATATATATATATATATATATATATGTATATATATCTCTATATGTACATATATCTCTATATAGATATTTTTTATTTGTTGGTTATCAAAAGGATTAGTTATTACACATGATACAATTGTGGAGTCAGCAGAGCTTGCCCTTAATTCAGATCTTAACCCTCACCTTTCCAGCGACTGCACTTGCAGTTCCATTGAAGTTGCACTTTACACTTGTATTGTCAAATGAATGTTTAGACATGTACCTGCCTACTCCTAAAGAAACTATGTTTTTGAATAACAAGCACGTATATCATTATTTGATGAAAATTAAATGACCATTTATTCTGGTTAAAACAAACAAGGCAAAACAAAATAGGAAGGCAACACTGGAGCCACTTGTAGATTTTGTGAAGACTTTTTGCCCCAACGGCAGACATCAAGTTTGTGAAGCCAAAAATTAAGCTTGGGCACATTTCATCCAATATAGGGAGCACAAGAAGATTGACCAGGAATCAGACAGACCAGGAACAGCAGCAGATGACATCTATGTCCCCAAGCTGTGGCACTACAACAGCCTGTGTCTTCTGTGAGACCAGACTGAAGCCAGGCAATCACTTCCGACTCTTCCCACCACGCTGCCCTGCACTCTTCCCTGCAGTCTTCCCTGCACGCTTCCTTGGAGGCTGACTTGTGGTAGGAGGAGGAGGAGGAGGAGGAGGAGGAGGAGGAGAGAAGGAAGACGAGGAGGAGGAGGAGGAGAAGTTGGTGTCGGGCCTTCATGTGTCAGGCGGGTGGATTCTCGTAATTCACCCCTCAAACCCCCCCTAATTGCATCAGAAATGAGGCCCTCACACAGGTGCCGTTGGCCCCTCTCCATTTCCAGCAACCTGCTGGACAAGTAGCTGGCATAGGCCTCTTCTGGAAGGGGGGGTTTGTCGAGAATCGCACTCGCCTTCCGAATCAGTTGGAGTGATTCCTCCTCAACAATGGTCATCCTCCTGGGCCTTCTTGGGGGTAAGGGCAGGGGTGGAGGTAGACTTCTTCTTAATCGGGTCTGGCTGTCACTCTGGCTCGTGCTGGGCCCAGCCACCTCCTGGCTCTCGCTGGTCATGTCCTCCTCCTCCATACCACTTGTCCCGGCATCATCCTGGGTCAGCTCATCCTGTGTGCAAATAAAAACAAAAATCAAACACCTGTTTTGTGGTTTCTGGCCTCCTCAATCATCCAATTGTAAACTTAGGAACGAGCATCTAAATTTTATAAAAGATCCAAAAGGCTATCATTTGGACCCCTGCATTTTCCAAGCAGATCACCAATGTTGTCTAACGCTTTTTTTGCCACTACTGGATGTATGTATACACTATATATGTATCGATATGTTGCACCAACACTTTTTAGAAGTGTGCTGAATTTTTGGCAGCTTTTTACACAATTCTGAGTTCAGGGTGTTAATTGTTTCACATTTTAACGTTTACAGCATTAATATTCACACAATCACAATTTAGGCTACTAAATATATACCTGGCTCCAGCTGGGCGCATCAGCCTGCTCCAAGGTGGAGGGGTCTTCTCCTTCCGTGGAAGCCTCAGCTGGGGTGGAGGGAAGAGTGGAGGGAAGAGTGGAGGGAAGAGTGGAGGGAAGAGTGGAGGGAAGGGTGGAGGGAAGAGTGGACAGTGATTGCCTGGGTTCCATCTGGTCACCTATAAAAGCCAGTTGGTTGTAGTACCACAGCTTGGGTACATAAACATCCTCTGCTGCTGCTCCTGATCTGACTGATTCCTCAATCTTCTTGCGCTCCCGCTTGTACATGTGCCTTAAACTTGCAATTCTGGCTTCCACAAACTTGGTGTTTGCGTTGGGGACTTGAGTCTTCACAAAATCCACAAGTGGCCCCAGTGTTGCCTTCCGGACATCCCTATTGCCATATAAAGGGTTCTTGAGCTGCCACAGGTTGGTATTTTTTCTGTACAGGGCAATGAATTCGGACATGAACTGCTGGTCCTTGAATGGATTCAACTGGGGTGCTGACATGTTTGTTTCTGTTTTGTTAGTAATGGCAATACAAAAGACCAAAAACACAAATGTTACTTAAAACGCACAACCAGTTTTTCTTACCAAACATTACACAACACACCCACACACAGGCAGCAACACACACACAGGCAGCAACACATCCACACCTACACACAGGCAGCAACCCCTACACACACAGGCAGCAACCCCTACACACAGGCAGCAACACATCCACACAGGCAGCAACCCCTACACACAGGCACAGGCAGCAACCCCTACACACAGGCAGCAACACATCCACACACAGGCAGCAACCCCTACACACAGGCAGCAACCCCTACACACAGGCAGCAACCCCTACACACAGGCAGCAACCCCTACACACAGGCAGCAACACACACATATCCTTAAAAAATGCAGGCCCAAAACCCAAAAAAACACAGTAATGCATCCTAGAAAACACTTACCTTCGTACAGAGCGCTCGCTACTTCCGTTCGGGAACACGTGGGGCCCTCAAACAGCCTTATATACACTGCGCACGCGTCGAAGTCCGCCTGCGTCCTCCGCGTCGCCCGCCCATGACGTTCCTCCTGACGAGTATTCCCCGCCCCGCTTCCCCTCGTTGCATTGTGGGTGAATAAATTCATGAATATGGCGGACACATTCTCAGCCAGTAGCGCGGAGGAAAGCCAAGAAGCGAACACATCTGCATCCAGCAGCAGATATAAGGCCACCAATATGGCCTTTGAAGAGATGGTGGAGATGGTGGACATCCTCCAATGGGAAGATTACGACGGGGAAAATGGCCCGTACCCTCGACCCAACTTGCGCAAGGACAAGATTCTCACTACAATCGTCAGCACCCTGGAGCAGAAATTCGGCGTACGAAGGGGCAAGGATCAACTGCGCAAGCGATGGTCCGACATCAAATCCAGGGAGCACGATCAGTACAGGAGAATTCGAAAAGCCATCAAAAAAAGTAAGTCAAGCACGTGCGCTACTATGGTTATACTTGATATGTCTAATCTTGCGCAGATGTAATTACCATTCGTACGTGAAACTTGCGCAGATGTAATTACCATTCGTACGTGAAACTTGCGCAGATGTTATTACCATTCGTACGTGAAACTTGCGCAGATGTAATTACCATTCGTACGTGAAACTTGCGCAGATGTTATTACCATTCGTACGTGAAACTTGCGCAGATGTAATTACCATTCGTACGTGAAACTTGCGCAGATGTTATTACCATTCGTACGTGAAACTTGCGCAGATGTAATTACCATTCGTACGTGAAACTTGCGCAGATGTTATTACCATTCGTACGTGAAACTTGCGCAGATGTAATTACCATTCGTACGTGAAACTTGCGCAGATGTTATTACCATTCGTACGTGAAACTTGCACAGATGTTATTACCATTCGTACGTGAAACTTGCGCAGATGTAATTACCATTCGTACGTGAACTTGCGCAGATGTTATTACCATTCGTACGTGAAACTTGCGCAGATGTAATTACCATTCGTACGTGAAACTTGCGCAGATGTTATTACCATTCGTACGTGAAACTTGCGCAGATGTTATTACCACTCGTACGTGAAACTTGCGCAGATGTTATTACCACTCGTACGTGAAACTTGCGCAGATTTGATGAAAGTTCAGTTTGTCTTCATAACGTTTATTGAGTTTACCTGGCTTTGGGTTGTTGCAGTTGTAAGGTTGTTTATTATTGTCACTATCTATACAATTACTGCTGTAGTAAGGGTTTTAGGGGTAACTTACACAGGGACTCCAGAAGCTGTTTTGGGGGGTGGGGATAAATATGTTAAGCAGGGTGTCATGCTCACAATTCCCCAAAAATGCTCATCATCTACAAATACTGTAGGTGGTGACTTTTCAAAGAAGTACACTCACCTGTCCCTTGGCTGGTGCAGCTACAATCTCTGATCTTGCAATCATGAAATTAATGTTTGCGGCTTCACTTCCCGGGTCACTATTGGGCATGCGCCAGTTGCGCAATGCAATAGGACTGGTCCGCGCGAGCTCGGGGACCCCTGTGTGTCCCAGCAGACAGCACGGTGGGACGGGATGTGGCGTATACTTCTGTGGGAGTCTATGGCCGGATGTGTGTGCAAATACCTGCCTTACACAGGTATCTGCAACCCCTCACCCCTAAAAGGTTCCAAATAAGACACCACAGGGGTGCAGGGATCCAATGAGCGGAAGTTCAAATTTAGGGTTGAAGGGCGGTTTAAGTATTGGAGTTTCATTAGATAGACATTTCAATTCTGTCTTCAAGTAGGATCTTCTAACAAACTGCTAATAATTGGACAACACTTTTAAAGAATGTTTAATAATCCTATTTTGGCACTCAAATATCAGTGTGATTAAAAGTGTACCTTTTTGTGTTCCATTACCATAGGGGGCAAAAGACTCAGACGTCAGTCCGAACCTACGAGGACCTCCCGGCCTCACCAGACTAATTGGGCAGTTAGCCCAAGCCCACGCGTGGATGTGGCGGAACAGGTGGTTGAAGTGGATCAAATCTGCACCCCACCAAGTGAGTGTCTCAGAACACAGATTGAGCTAAGAAATTAAGGTCTGCATTTTTTTGACACTTTTTTTCTTGTGTTTTATCTACCCAACTTTTAGGTGATGCTGATCTGTTTGTGGAAGGACAAGCTGCGGAGCCATTTTCCACAGACAGTGCCCACAGGCTTATTGGGCAGATCATGGCCTGGAATCTGCAGCTGGAAAATATGCAGAAGGAGATGGCCACCATGCAGCAGGGAATGAAGGACATGATTGATGTTTTGGGGAGAATCTAAACACCCCTTTTCCATTTCTTAACATCAATCATGTCCTTCATTCCCCTTTTGATGCGCTGTTTTACAAATTTTAGAGGCCAAATTTTTAATATGCACACGGTGTGTCAACATGTGCTATGTGCCATCAGGGGATCTCAATGGACGCATTTTGTGTTTGCAACCCCTAATGCTAGTAGGTGAGAGGGAAGGGGTTTCACACACAAAACACGTCCATTGATTCCCCATGATGGAACATAGCACATGTTGACATTACCCATTTTCCTGTTAAATTAGTGTGCATATTCTAAATTTGGCTTCTACTGTTCATGGGTTACCTGTTGAACTTTGTAAGTTCTGGGCTTTTACATTGTGTAAATATTTTCTAATGCTAAGCCTAAATTTTTTACCATTTTAAAACATGTTTTTATGTTTGTTTTAAAAAAATCAATCACAAAAATAAAAAAAATATGTTGTGAGAAAAAGAACAAAAAAATGTAAAAAATATAACATAAAAAAAAAAAAAAAAAAAAAATCTTGTTGAAAAACCAAAAAAAAATTAAAAAAAATATTGTTGAAAAAAAAAAAAAAAAAAAAAAATCTTGTTGAAAAAAAAAAAAAAAAAAAAAAAAAAATCTTGTTGAAAAAAGAAAAAAAAAAAAAAAAAAAATATAACATAAAAAAGGTTTTGATTTGCACAAGAATAAAAAATAATAATGTTTGCACAAATTAAACAATGTGTGGCTTCTTCTTTTTAAATACTACCAGTTTGACCAAAACATGTTGTGGTTCATTGACAAAGGGGCTTATTTACTAAACGCAAAACAAGTTTGCCACTATTAAGATGTGCACTAGGACAACATATAAAACAGGCAAAATTAAAAGCAAAACCATACGAAAATACCAATATTTCTAACATCAATAACTGTATTTATTCTTTGTAAATCAAAAAGATGGTTTAAGGGTCTGCTGCCATTGCAATGGCCCCCCTACCATTAAAATAATGTAAATAACGGTCCCGCACTTGCTGGGCTGATTGTGGGGCGGAACCAAGACGGCCATTATCCAGCCCTGTCATGTTGCCTTCCACTCCGGCCTCAGGGCCGATTGGTAATGAGTATGTTCCCGAATGTTTGCGTAAATAATTGTGCATGACACAGCATGCAAGAATAATAGTATTGAGTTTGTACTCTGCCAGATGTAGGGATGTAAGGAGCAATCTGAAACGGTTGGCCATAATACCAAAGGCATTTTCCACAACCCGTCTTGCTCTGGCCAACCGATAATTAAAAATCCTCCTCTCAGGGGTGAGGGATCGTTGGGGAAATGGCCTCATCAGATGGTCACCCAGACCGAACGCCTCGTCGGCAATGAAAACGAAGGGGAGTCCCTCCACATTATCTTCATCTGGTGGCAGCTCCAGGCCACCAGTCTGGAGACGATGACCGAACTCCGTGTGGTTGAAGACTCCTCCGTCCGACATCCGGCCGTTTTTCCCCACATCCACATACAGAAAGTCATATTGTGCCGACACCACCGCCATCAACACGATACTATGGAACCCCTTATAATTCCAATAGTATGACCCCGAATGGGGTGGGGGCACAATTCGCACATGCTTCCCGTCAATCGCCCCTCCGCAGTTGGGAAAGTCCCAACGGGCAGCAAACTGGGAAGCCACAGTCTGCCATTCCTGTGGCGTGGAGGGACACTGTGAAGTCAAACACAAATATACAAATCGAATTAAAAACCAGGCAAAACACCTAACTAAATGCAACAAATTAACAAACAATTTGGAAGAACATATGTATTTATTTAGTAAGTCCTTGAAATAAAGCCAAAAGATTAAGGATAAGGGACAAATCTCTGATTGATGACCCCTCTGATGGGCCAGAGAAGATAATAATGGGGATGTGGGTGTGGAGTCATTAATTGTAAGGTCACACAATACACATGCAATTAATTAACGGGGGTGTGTGTGGGGGGGGGGGGTTAATTACAAGCTGACCAAAACCACATGCTATTAATTATCAGGGGGTGTGGGGGGGGGGGTTAATTACAAGCTAACCAAAACCACATGCTATTAATTATCAGGGGGTGTGTGGGGGGGGGGGGGTTAATTACAAGCTAACCAAAACCACATGCTATTAATTATCAGGGGGTGTGGGGGGGGGGGGTTAATTACAAGCTAACCAAAACCACATGCTATTAATTATCAGGGGGTGTGTGGGGGGGGGGGGGGGTTAATTACAAGCAAACCAAAACCACATGCTATTAATTATCAGGGGGTGTGGGGGGGGGGGGGGGGGGGTTAATTACAAGCTAACCAAAACCACATGCTATTAATTATCAGGGGGTGTGGGGGGGGGGGTTAATTACAAGCTAACCAAAACCACATGCTATTAATTATCAGGGGGTGTGGGGGGGGGGGCTTAATTACAAGCTAACCAAAACCACATGCTATTAATTATCAGGGGGTGTGGGGGGGGGGTTAATTACAAGCTAACCAAAACCACATGCTATTAATTATCAGGGGGTGTGGGGGGGGGGGGTTAATTACAAGATAACCAAAACCACATGCTATTAATTATCAGGGGGTGTGGGGGGTGGGGGGGGGGTAATTACAAGCTAACCAAAACCACATGCTATTAATTATCAGGGGGTGTGGGGGTGTGTGGGGGGGGGTAATTACAAGCTAACCAAAACCACATGCTATTAATTATCAGGGGGTGTGGGGGGGGGGGGTTAATTACAAGCTAACCAAAACCACATGCTATTAATTATCAGGGGGGGGGGGGGGGGGGGGGTAATTACAAGCTAACCAAAACCACATGCTATTAATTATCAGGGGGTGTGGGGGGGGGGGGGGGGGGGGGGTAATTACAAGCTAACCAAAACCACATGCTATTAATTATCAGGGGGTGGGGGTGTGGGGTGTGGGGGGGGGGGTAATTACAAGCTAACCAAAACCACATGCTATTAATTATCAGGGGGTGTGGGGGTGTGGGGGGGGGGGGGGGGGTAATTACAAGCTAACCAAAACCACATGCTATTAATTATCAGGGGGTGTGGGGGTGTGGAGGGGGGGGGTTAATTACAAGCTGAACAAAACCACATGCAATCAATTTAAAAATGAGGGTCAAGGGGGGTGAAAGGGGTGGTGAGTAAAGCTGTACAATGGAGCTGGTAATATACATTTTTAACCAAAGAAAGTGACTAGGCTAGGGTGTTTAGGGGGCCAAGCTTCCATGCTGGGGAGGTTGGTGCAAGCAAATATGCATGTGACCCACTAAATAATACATTCTTAAAGCTATTTTGATAAGTCAACCATAAAATACTAGACAAAAAAAAAAATAAGGAATAGGGGACATTCATAGAATAGTCCTATCATGGTAATTAGCTAATGATGACATTGATGCACTACATTAGCAAACATACAAGACGTAGGTAATTTTAAAAGAGAAGACTTACCTTAATGTATTCCTCCTGCAGGACGTGGATAATGGCAGAACAGGTCTCTGGAATAATGAGCCCCAGAGCCTGGGGGGAGATGCCTGTCGTGAACTTGAGGTCCTGCAAGCTTCTCCCCGTCGCCAAGTAACGCAACGTGGCGACTAGCCTCTGCTCCGCACTGATGGCTTGCCGCATGCAGGTATTCTGCCTGGTAATATAAGGGGACAGCGAAGCCAACAGACGGTGAAAAATGGGGTCCGTCATCCGGAGATAATTCCTGAAATCATCAGGATTATTCTCACGGATCTCACGGAGCAAAGGCATATGCGAGAATTGGTCACGCTGGCGCAACCAATTCTTGGTCCATGAACTCCTCCTCACCCTGTTCATGGACTGGGCTCGTGCCAAGGTGTTAACCGCAACACCGAGCCCCTGCACAGCACGAACTCGTTCCCGAGTACGTCCACACTCCATGGCTTCAAAACGGTCGGCTGATCAAACAAACAACTTAACAGAACGCACTGAAGAACAGCAAGGCCTATGAAGAACGACCTGAAAAACAGGAACGAGCGGACCAGAACGGCCTGAGAACAGGTAGGAACTGATCCACACGCACTGAAAGCCAGATACAAACCTCACAAGCACAAACTGAACGGCAGAAGCGAACGAATTAAGCAGAAGTCTGAGAAGCGCGAATCGTCTCTAACCAAACGTCAACTAACACGCGATACACACGAGATTAGCTGACGGGGCCCAAAGGGTGTCGTTTGGGATCTCGAGCTTCCTTTTTCTAGTCCCGTCGTACGTGCTGTACGTCATCGCGTGAACCGCCGGACTTTTTGCGTGATCGTGTGTGGTCAAGTCCGTTCGCTTTTTAGTCCAGCGTACCCAGCTGGAAAGTCCAGCGGATTGTCCGCTGGACTTAGGTCCGCCGGGAAAAGTCCGTACGTGTGTACGAGGCATTAGAGACTGTAGAATAGAGCCAGAGGGTGAGTTTAGCATTTGTGAGGGAGCAGGATCCAGGGGGCAGGTTTTTTTTTCTTAGGTTAACAGGGAAACACACAGAACATACATTAAAATGCTTACTATAAAAATAAAATGATATATAATTGGTGTCCAAAATTCTGTCATTTATTCCCACTGCCCAGATTCTAATTTTAAAAGATGCAGCATAGGAAGAGGGCTTACTGCAGAGGCTCATGTTGCTTACATGTGTTGCAGCCATATGACACTGGAGGAGCCTTTCTCTTGTTTTATCAATAATTCTAGCTGCAACACTATAATGAAGGGTGAGATGCAATGGGGTGGATTTACTAAAGGCAAATAGACTGTGCCTTTTGCAAGTGCAGTTTCACTCTGCACATGCAGTTTCACTCATTTTCCCCAGAGATTAGAGAATTTGGTAATGCTCTGCTGATTGACATCAGTCAAAAACAGCAAAAATGCTGTTTTTTTTTAATTTTCCTTGCACCTGATTGGGTATTCTTTACAAAGTAAAGCTTCGCCACAATAACTAGGCTCTGGGAAAAATGAGCACGACTGCAATTGCAAAGTGCAGACTCCTTTTCCCCCTTGGTAAATCCACCCCATTGATTAAGATAAGAATTGCTACAGATGAAGAAAATTGCATTGACATTCACTGTAACAATTCAGTACTTTACAGACTGTAAATGCCCACACTAACTCTGTGCCCAGAATGTTTTTTCATCTTGGCAAGTGCCAACAACTTGATGTGACAATTTACTTATTGACCTGAAAGATGCTAAATCATGATAACATCTAAAAGAAGAGTTGGCAATTGATCAATTAAGCTGGACAGGGATAAAAAAAAAAAATCACTCTATATATGTAACAAACATTGTTTCTTACTCATTCATATACATTGTTTTTTTTTTGATAATGAAGAATATTTCGTGTTTTATCAGATGTATGGTTTCAGACTGCAGTTTAAAGGTATTGTTATAATACTTTTTTAGTAATCAAAAAAAAATGTTTTTTTTAATTACTTTATGTAATAATTTTTGCTCCAAAAAATGGACTAAAGGGGTTGTAAAGGCAAAAGTTTTTTTCACCTTAATGCATTCTATGCATTAAGGTGAAAAAAACATCCGACGATTAGCGCAAAAAAAAAATTGTTACTTTAGTAAGTACAGTAGTGGTCAAATAAAGACTTTTCTATGAAGCACAGATGACTTTGAAAAGCTACTGTTGTCTGTTAGGGCGTTGTGAAAATGTAATTATTTAAATGCAACCACATCATTGTACACATCACTGTGACATAATTGTGGCAACAGACCCCAAGAGTCCTTCTGCAGGATGTAAACTACAATAGTATTTTATATATTTTAAACTACAATAGTATGCCTGTGTTAAAGGAAAATGCCAACAGGGAGTTTACAATCAAACAGTCATTGTATGGGACAAGTTATATGTAAGTGTTAATAGTGCATGAAAACACATGCTTCGCTGACATGTTACAGTATCTCACAAAAGTGAGTACACCCTTCACATTTTTGTAAATATTTTATTATATCTTTTCATGTGACAACACTGAAGAAATGACACTTTGCTACAATGTAAAGTAGTGAGTGTACAGCTTGTATAACAGTGTACATTTGCTGTCCCCTCAAAATAACTCAACACACAGCCATTAATGTCTAAACCGCTGGCAACAAAAGTGAGTACACCCCTAAGTAAAAATGTCCAAATTGGGCACAAAGTGTCAATATTTTGTGTGGCCACCATTATTTTACAGCACTGCCTTAACCCTCTTAAGCATGGAGTTTAGCAGAGCTTCACAAGTTGCCACTGGAGTCCTCTTCCACTCCTCCATGATGACATCACAGAGCTGGTGGATGTTTGAGACCTTGCGCTCCTCCACCTTCCGTTTGAGGATACCAAACAGATGCTCAATAGGGTTTAGGTCTGGAGACATACTTAGCCAGTCCATCGCCTTTACCCTCAGCTTCTTTAGCAAGGCAGTAGTAATCTTGAAGGTGTGTTTGAGGTCATTACCATGTTGGAATACTGACCTGCAGCCCAGTCACTGAAGGGAGGGGATCATACTCTGCTTCAGTATGTCACAGTACATGTTGGCGTTCATGGTTCCCTCAATGAACTGTAGCTCCCCAGTGCCGGCAGCACTCGTGCAGCCCCAGACCATGACACTCCCACCACCATGCTTGACTGTAGGCAAGACACACTTGTCTTTGTACTCCTCACCTGGTTGCCGCCACACATGCTTGACACCATCTGAACCAAATAAGTTTATCTTGGTATCATCAGACCCCAGGGCATGGTTCCAATAATTCATATCCTTAGTCTGCTTGTCTTCAGCAAACTGTTTGCGGGGTTTCTTGTGCATCATCTTTAGAAGAGGCTTCCTTCTGGGACGACAGCCATGCAAACCAATTTGATGCAGTGTGCGGCGTATGGTCTGAGCACTGACAGGCTGACCCCCCACCCCTTCAATCTCTGCAGCAATGCTACCAGCACTCATACGTCTATTTCCCAAAGACAACCTCTGGATATGACGCTGAGCATGTGCACTCCATTTCTTGGTCGACCATGGTGAGGCCTGTTCTGAATGGAACCTGTTCTGTTAAGACCAAGTATGGTCTTGGGCACTGCTGCAGCTCAGTTTCAGTGCCTTGGCAATCTTCTTATAGCCTAGGCCATCTTTATGTGGAGCAACAATTCTTTTTTTCAGATACTTAGAGAGTTCTTTGCCATGAGGTGCCATGTTGAACTTCCAGTGACCAGTATGAGAGAGTGAGAGCGATAACACCAAATTTAACACACCTGCTCCCCATTCACACCTGAGACCTTGTAACACTAACGAGTCACATGACACCGGGGAGGAAAAATGGCTAATTGGGCCTAATTTGGACATTTTCAATTAAGGGTGTACTCACTTTTATGGCCAGCGGTTTAGACATTAATGGCTGTGTGTTGAGTTATTTTGAGGGGACAGCAAATTTACACTGTTATAAAAGCTGTACACTCACTACTTTACATTGTAGCAAAGTGTAGTTTCTTCAGTGTTGTCACATGAAAAGATATAATAAAATATTTACAAAAATGTCAGGGGTGTTCTCACTTTTGTGATATACTGTATATGTACAACATATTTCTGTTTGTTCCTTTATTTCAAAGTCATCATAAACCAAACTTGTATTTGGGATGTCTCTTAATTATGTCTATGCTGTGCCTTTACAGTTTGAAAAAACATGATGTGGCTCAGGTGTAAAAATTGTATTTCTAATTTGAGGGGGACTTGAGAAATGATTGCTGACTATTCTCTGATACCTGCTTTGCTCTCTTGTTTCTTTGTTGTTCCTTCTCAAGTAGGATGTAATGGAATGAAATGCTAGTAACACACAACCTGATCTTCTTGCTTTCAATCAAAATCAAGAACATATTTTGTGGATGTCAATGAAGTTTATTTTAAAGGAAACCTGTACTCAGAGAAATATGGAAGCATTTATTGCTTAAATTCTTATAAAAATGCCAGATGCCTGGCCTCAATACTTTCTTAGTCACTAAACCATAAGAAGTGTGCAGCGATCCATTAAAATTATATTGCGCTCTCTTTGCTTAGTATCTGGAGTCATCTGTAATGCAATGTAGACTTTGCAAAATTAGTTGTTGGCATGTTTCTAAGAATAGTTGGTGACAATATTTCTTAATGCTAATTACATGCCAAAATGTAGTAGCCACTGCCCAGAAGCACTCTTGAACCCAGCAGGCAGAATTACAGTCATCAAGCATACAGCAAAGATGATTTAGGTGTTTCAATGTACTGAAAGCTTTCCCAGCTAAATAGGGCTCTATAGCTCTTAAGAAATTCAGCACTCACACTTTTCTGAGTCTTCAATTCATATAAAACATGACTGTATATAACATTTAAAAAAAATAGCCAGTATAAGCTGTTTATTCAAAATAAATGTTGGATGGGATGGGCACAGTATTGTTAAGCCTAGTTTATCTAAAACAATAAAAATAAATAAAGACATATCGGCACAAGGGACACAACTTATTGTTAGTATGATGTGTCCCTTTTGTTGATTTTTGTGGTTTCAGTAGAAATCCTCTCTCCAAAAATATGTCCAGTGATATATGCATCACTAATATGCAGTGCTTGATGATGTTCACCCACTGACACTACAGCCCACTTATCCTCCAGGCCCAGGGATGGTGGTTAACATCATTGACCATATATGGTCAAGGACATTACATAGCATAGCATAACATTCCTGGCCTGTTTTGTTTCATATGTGGAAGATTGCTGGGGAATGGGGATCTGTTTTTTCCTGCAAACGCAATTCAGCAAAAGCAGTCGTCAAGAGAGGTTGGTTAACATCATTAATTAATTACTAATTACTTACTACTAATCATGGTTAACAATGGATCTGCATTTCAGAGTGATGTGCTTGTCACTGCTTGATGCTGGATTTATATCACTGGATGTGTTTTTTATTATTCAATTACTTTTTCTATGGCGTGGGTATTTTGGTAGCTACTATTTATGTTTTTAAGTGAATGAGAAACTATGTACCCCATTCAAATGAGGGGTTGCCCCCTGCAGACCTCACATCCACCAGGTCAGGGATTTGTGGTTGAGGCTTCACTACCCCCACGGGGAAGGCACTCCCCCAATTAAGTGGGTATGGCCTGGTATAGCAGCACACTTCCTATTCTGGCAAGCCAGGCTGCATGCCTGGATAAGGCTCTCATAAGTATTTCTTGCAGGACCCAAGTCATTTTTGTTTGCATGAGATCCCCTTAAAATCCACATCAAAACTTTATCAAGGTTAAAGATCTGGTAAGGATTTTCAGGGGACCCAAATCACATTTACATTTTTTTTTGTATCGGGTTCCCCTTAAGATCCACACCAGACCCTCATCCAGCATTGGGGTCTAGTACTGATTTTGAGTTGGACCCCACTCATACCAGACCATATCCAATGATTTATGTAATTAAAGGATAAGTTCACCTTTTGTAACATGTTAGATGTTACACCCATATTCAGGGTGTAACATGTTACAGATGCAATAGCCCTCACTACCCCCGATCCCCTATTCTGACAGCTAGTGAGGGATCTTATTCCCCCCACTAGCTGTCACAATCTACAAAAAACGTGGCCGAGTGGGGCTCCACCCGCCCACTTGCATCATCCATTCACAGTGTTCTGTGAATGGGAAAACTACAAGGTCTGACAGCTTTTGCGGCTGTCGGCTTGTAGTTCTCAATGAACTACCACTGTACTGTTAAGCTCTGTGGTAGTTCATTAAGTCTTCCTGTCACGGTGTAGCTACCTAGCTGTATCAAAGGTACAGCCACACAGATACATAGACAATCTCCTGATCGTGGTTGCAATGCTTTACAGGTCCATTACAAAAAATAATAAATTAATATTTTTTTACATGCAAAAAAAATGTACATTTTTTTATTTTTTTTTGTAAAGGTGAACGTATCCTTTAAATACATATCCACATAACTTACATTGTCCTTTGTGGTCTTAAAAGTCAATAAGAGCTTCCAGCCAGGAAGTCATTGTTGAGCGACAAAAATGACAAGGACCTTTTTACTCAATGCCCTGTACATGCCAAACTCCTGCTACTAATGACTGATATTTGTCTGCCATAATACCTCCAGCAACCCTGGGTTCATATCATTGTTTCAGCTTGGTCTATTATGTCACTCAAGATTTTGTGAGGTAATTACATAAATTCCCACATTCGGGAATATATTATGTAGTGGCGGGTTTGCAGTATATACAGTACAGAACATCCAAAATCCATTATCATTGACTTAAATGGTGTTTGGATTTGGGTTCAGTATTTTATTTAATAAACTGGCCATGAATTGAGGCATAATTAACAAAATAACTATGTTTCCACCTTTGAAGCCAAAATTGGGATAAAATTAACTTTTTATTTCTTAAATGTTCTCATTCACATAACAAAATCATTTAAAAATGCTGCTTACCTTTTTAGATGCTCTATTCTGGGAACTTCAGCGCTGTTAAATACTACTATTTATCTTTGTTTGAGGGGGCTGGGTAGCAACGATTTAAAAAATGAACCCTGTCTGTACTGTGCAGGCAGATCTTGATTATCAATTGTAACTAGATTTGAACACTGTCTGTTTTAACAAAGGGTTAAAGGTTTAGAAGGTAGGTATGCTTCTTTCATTGTATGTTGAAGAGGACAGATTTAGGACAGACTCACATTGTTCAAAAAATCATTGCAGTCAGCCATCACACCATCTCTTGAGAAACATATAAAAGAATAATCAAAAATTTTTTGTATGCTGTGTAAATGGGAACATAACAAACGTATAGTGTAATTTTCTCAAATTTGACTGAAAAAGTAAAAATATGCTTCAGAGAAACACATGTTACATTATCTAGACATGAAGATGAAATGATGTGCACAATAACGTTGTTGTTTGATAAAAACTATGCCTGTCTGTCCTGCCAGGAAACTGGCCCATTGGGGAAACTAAGTATTGAGCCACTTAACTTATGTTCAGTAGCTTACATGTTGCACTTCCAGTCAATGTCCACTCGATCCATGCTGTGGTGAAAGCCATCCTCATACTTGTAGCCATCTCTGTCACACACGTAACTGTGAAGCACTTTGACTGCTTTCACAACCTTGATTGCATTTTTTACATTAATTTGCATCATTCTCCACTTATTGGAAATGATCCCAAAGGAGAATTCCACCATTATGAGGGCATGGCATAGTCTGTAGTTTAAAATGTGTTTCTCCTGGATCACATCCCTCTAAGAATAGGAGCACATTAGATTCTCACTAATTTTGAATGTCTCATCTCTCACAAAGATGAATAAATACACTGGCTCGTTTGTGGTAGACCATGATTTATCTTGTGGAAGATTGTACTAACTGTTCTTCAAGTGATCACCAAACTTGAGTATTGAAATATCCATAAAATCACTGCTGGTAAAATACATTCCCACATTAACATTTGTAAATGAGTAGCCAACATCAACTATAGCCAGTAGTACCACAGAGAATTTTTTTTTTTGTAATTGCCGTAATGGACTTGCTTTCACTGCATGGTGGCATGACAATTCAAATCTGATTTCCATCAATTGCTTCAATGCAATTTGGGAAGTTGGTTCGCTGCCAGAAAAGGTTAGCAGCTTTTTGCCACTTTGCTTGTATTCGTTCTGGCATTACAATCTTCTGTACATTTCTCCATATGGCCTTGAATTTTGACTGAACAATATAGTGTATGGTTGACTTGCTAATGCAAAATTCAACCTGCAATGAAAAATAAGAATGTCCTGTGGTTAGAATCCTCTAAAAAAAATAGGGATGAGCCGAACCCCCGGGTTCGGTTCGCACCAGAACCTTCGAACGGACCGAAAGTTTGCGCGCAAATTTTCGAACCCTATTCATTATAATGGACGCGAACGTTCGAAATCAAAATTGCTAATTACAACGGCCAATATGCATGTTAATGTCATAAATACAGGTTTGGGGACCCGGGTCCTGCCCCAGGGGACATATATCAATGCAAAAAGAACTTTTAAAAACTAACGTTTTTTCGGGAGCAGTCATTTTAATGATGCATAAAGTGAAAAAAAAAAAAGTGAAATTTTCCTTTAAATATGGTACCTGGGGGGTGTCTAAAGTATGCCTGTGAAGTGGCATGTGTTTCCCGTGTTTAGAACTGTCCCTGCACAAAATGACATTTGTAAAGGAAAAAAAGAAGCCATTTAAAACCACTTGCGGCTTTAATGTCATGTCTTGTCCTGGCCGCCATATGGCTGAAAATCCTTGAGAAAAATGGCATGGCTACCCCATCACCCCCCCCCCCCCACCCCAGCCCCTTTGGGTCTTGTATGGATATTAAGGGGGACCCCGCACCCAAAATAAAACCCTATACCTACAACCCTATATACTCTGAACAGCAGTATATAGGTGGTGCAAACAAGACACGGACTGTAGGTTTGTTCTTAAGTAGAATCTGAACAGGTACATTATGAAGTGTAGCTCCATCCCAAAAAAATCTATTTTTAAGCTTTTTGGAGAACATAGGGAGGGGTTATCACCCCTGTAACATTTGCTGTCTTTGCACATCTGTTCAGAACATTTCACCTCACTTTCCATCCCAATGACAAATGTTTTAGGAAAAGTGGGGTTTTAATTGAAACAAGGATTGGTGATAAAGCATCAGTAGAGAGGAGATACCTTTTTCCCAAATTAAATGTAACAGGATAGAATTTCCCTTCCTAGGGGTAGATTTCCTCTCACTTCCTGTTTTCTCTTTCCGTTTGCAAGTAGGAGTCGTTTGTAAGTTGGATGTTTGAAAGTAGGGGGCCTGCCGTATATACTCTGCAGAAATTTGCCCTATTAGATGTTGGTGTAGCCACAACACTGTAAGCCCTCACAGTTACTCTTGGTGGGCACAGGAATGGGCCCTGCTGTGAGTTAATATATCAAGATTTGTACTTGCATGCACCTGTTGAACCGGGCAGAAAAATTGGGCCTTTTTGGTGGTGGTGGTGGTGGTGGTGGACGGTGTTGCCACAAGACTGTAAGCCCTCACAGTTACTCTTGGTGGGTGCAGGAATGGGCCCTGCTGTGAGTTATTAGATCAAGATTTGTAATTGCATGCACCTGTTGAACAGGGCAGAAAAATTGGGCCTTTGGTGGTGGTGGTGGTGGTGGTGGACGGTGTTGCCACAAGACTGTAGGCCCTCATAGTTACTCTTGGTGGGCGCAGGAATGGGCCCTGCTGTGAACTATTAGATCAAGATTTGTAATTACACGCCCCTGTTAAACAGGGGCTGAAAAATTGTGCCTTAGGCATTGGTGGTGGGTGCCACAACACTGCAACCCCTCACAGATACTGTACTCTTAGCACAGCAATGAGACCTGTTGCAAAGCATTGCCTAAAAATTGTAATTACACGCCCCAACAGGGGCTGAAAAATTGTGCCTTAGGCACTGGTGCTGGTGCCACAACACTGCAACCCCTCACAGATACTGTACTTGGAGCACAGCAGTCACACCTGTTGCGAAGCATTTTTTTAAAAAATTGTAATTACACGCCCCTGTTATACAGGGGCTGAAAAATTGTGCCTTAGGCACTGGTGCTGGTGCCACAACACTGCAACCCCTCACAGATACTGTACTCTGATCACAGCAATGAGACCTGTTGCAAAGCATTGCCTAAAAATTGTAATTACACGCCCCAACAGGGGCTGAAAAATTGTGCCTTAGGCACTGGTGCTGGTGCCACAACACTGCAACCCCTCACAGATACTGTACTTGGAGCACAGCAGTCACACCTGTTGCGAAGCATCTTTTTAAAAAATTGTAATTACACGCCTCTGTTATACAGGGGCTGAAAAATTGTGCCTTAGGCATTGGTGCTGGTGCCACAACACTGCAACCCCTCACAGATACTGTACTCTGAGCACAGCAATGAGACCTGTTGCAAAGCATTGCCTAAAAATTGTAATTACACGCCCCAACAGGGGCTGAAAAATTGTGCCTTAGGCACTGGTGCTGGTGCCACAACACTGCAACCCCTCACAGATACTGTACTTGGAGCACAGCAGTCACACCTGTTGCGAAGCATTTTTTTTAAAAAAATTGTAAGTACACGCCCCTGTTATACAGGGGCTGAAAAATTGTGCCTTAGGCACTGGTGTGGTGGCATGGATCATTGAGGAGGAGGAAGAGGATAGTCAGTGAACATAACAGGACAGTCACTCAGCATCAGCATAGGCAGTCTTGAAGGGATGTGACATTATAAATTATTCAGTTATATCCGCTTCAGGTGCCTGGTAGCTGGTGGTGATCCAAGACTGATTCATTTTTATGAAGGTCAGTCGATCAACCGAGTCGGTGGACAGGCGCACCCTATGATCGGTGACAAATCCTCCAGCAGCACTGAATGTGCGTTCGGAAAGAACGCTGGATGCAGGACAGGCCAGTAGCTCAATTGCATACTGTGCAAGCTCTGGCCAGTGATCCATCCTCAGGACCCAGTAAGCCAGAGGATTTTCGGTGGGAAAGGTGTCCAAGTCTGACCTTGCCCCTAGGTATTCCTGCACCATGTATATCAGATGCTGGCGATGGTTGCTGGAACTGATCATACCTTCTGGCTGCGGACTAAAAAATTGTCTGAACGCATCGGTCAGACGTCCACCTTCCCCACCGCTCCTTCTGCTACTGACCGAAGCCTCAGCAACTCGTCGTCCAGGACCAGGAGTTTGTAACCTCCCAGTTTCTGGGAACGCGTTGCACAGACCTTTCTGCAAGGCCTCCCTGAGATGTCTCATCCTCTGCTCCCTCTGCGACGGCAAGATAAGGTCCGCAACCTTACCCTTGTACCGTGGATCAAGGAGAGTGGCCAGCCAGTAATGGTCCCTCTCCTTGATCCGAAGAACACGAGGATCCTTCCGCAGGCTTTGCAGGATCAGGGAGGCCATGCTACGTAGGTTAGCTGAGGCATTCGGTCCGGAGTCTTCTGGGTCACTGAGGATGACATGATCGCCAGCCACCTCCTCCCAGCCACGTACAAGTCCACTGGTTTGTTGGGACTGTACATCATCCCTAAAAGACTGCTGCTGCTGATGCTGAGTGCCAGGCTCCACCTCCATGCTCACACAATCCTCCTCCTCCTCCTCCTCCTCATCCTCTTCCTGTGTGATGGGTGGGACAGAAGGAACACTGTCTGGATAAAGGGGGCCTTGAGAGGCAAGGAAGTCCTCCTCTTCCTGCCTCTGTTCTGCCTCAAGTGCCCTGTCCATTATCCCACACAGCGTATGCTCCAACAGGTGGACAAGAGGTACAGTGTCACTGATGCATGCACTGTCACTGCTCACCATCCTCGTGGCCTCCTCAAATGGTGAGAGGACAGTGCATGCATCCCTGATCATGCTCCACTGGCATGGGGAAAAAAAGCCAAGCTCCCCTGACCCTGTCCTGGTGCCGTAGTCACAAAGGTACTCATTGATGGCCCTCTGCTGCGTGTGCAGTCGCTGCAGCATGGCCAACGTTGAGTTCCACCTGGTGGGCATGTCACATATTAGGCGGTTCTTGGGCAGGTTCAGCTCCTTTTGCAGCTCAGTCAGCCGAGCACTGGCATTATAAGATCGGCGGAAATGCACACAGACTTTCCTGGCCTGCCTACCTGGGTACCTGCCCAAGAACCGCTGCACCACCAGGTTGAGGACGTGAGCCATACAGGGCACATGGGTGAGCTGCCCCTGTCGCAGGGCGGAGAGGAGGTTGGTGCCATTGTCAGAAACGAACATTCCTGGCTTAAGCTAGCGTGGCGTCAACCACCTCTCGGCCTGCCCCTGCAGAGCTGCCAGAACCTCTGCCCCAGTGTGGCTCCTGTCCCCCAAACACACCAGCGCAAGCACGGCATGGCATCTTTTTGCCTGCATACTCGCGTAGCCCCTTGTATGCCTACGGAGCACCGCTGGTTCCGAGGACAGAGCACTGGAGGAAGAAGAAGAGGAGGGGGTGGAGGAGAGAGGTGTGTCACAACCAGTAGTAGCATTTTGGAGGCGTGGTGGCGGAACAACCTCCAACACTACTGCACCTTGTCCTGCATCCCTCCCAGCTGCCAATAGAGTGACCCAATGGGCCATGAAAGAAAGATAACGTCCCTGTCCATGCCTGCTGGACCATGAGTCAGCGGTAATATGCACCTTACCGCTGACCGCCCTGTCCAGCGAGGCATGGACATTGCCTTCCACATGCCGGTAGAGAGACGGAATCGCCTTCCGTGAGAAAAAGTGGCGTTTGGGAACCTGCCACTGAGGAACCGCACATTGAACAAACTCACGGAAGGGGGCCGAGTCTACCAACTGAAAAGGCAGCAGTTGAAGTGCTAGCAATTTAGCCAAGCTAGCATTCAACCGCTGGGCATGTGGATGGCTGGGAGTATACTTCTTTCGACGGTCCAGCAGTTGGGGTAGGGAAATTTGCCTGCTACAATCGGACGTCTGTGTACTGCAAGTACTTGGTTGTGACACACCTAATTCTACACCTTCAGTCCTCTCAGAGCAGCTTTCAGAGAGGACTGAAGATATAGTGGGGATGGAGATCCCAGCTGATGAGGAGCAAGGAGAGGTCCGCTTTGTTCTTTGGTGTGGGTCTTTTATGTGTGCTTGCCAACGAGCTGCATGGCAGGTCGACATATGTCTGCTCATGCTTGTGGTGCCCAAGCGGCTGATGTTTTGGCCACGCGAGATACGCTTGAGACAAATATTGCAAATAGCAGTGGTGCGATCTGATGCACTCGTCTCAAAAAAGGCCCACACCAAAGAACTTTTGTGATAACGTGCAGAGGCAGCGCCCTGCACAGGCGGAGCTCTGCGGTGTGATACAGTTGCTGTGCTGGCCTCTAGCTGGCCTCCAGGGGGCATCCTGCCTCGTTGGACATGTGACGCTGCATCCTCCTCCTCCTCTCTCCCTTCAGGCACCCACGTGGAGTCAGTGACCTCATCATCCCCTCCCTCTTCACCACTAGAGCAAACCTGGCAGTAAGCTGCAGCTGGTGGAACAGTACTGCCAGATTGCTGTCCTTCAGCATCCCCTCTCTCTGCGCACACACTACTGCCTTCCTCAAGCTGGGTATCATCATCCGAGCCTTCGAATCGTTGGGCATCCTCCTGGAGCATGTACCCAACACTGTGCTCAAACAGTTCGGGGGACTCCTCAGGAGGACATGGTGGGTCTAGGGAAGGGGTGGCTGATGATGCCATTGAGTACGCGTTGGCAGCTGCTCTGCCAGTACCCTCAGCCTGGGTGAGAGAGGATGAGGAGGATGAGGAGGGCTTGGTCATCCATTCTACCAAGCCTTCGGCATGATGCGGCTCCATATGTCCAGCTGCCGAAAACAAAGACAAGCGTGTCCCATGGCCACGTGCTGATGACGATGCACGACCACGTCCACGGCCAGCACTGTTGTCTCTAGAAACAGAGCCTGCCTGCCCTGTGTTCTTGCCTCGGCATGCTCTGCCTCTCCTTGGCGGTCTTCCAGCCATTGTAGTCGGTAGTGTATATAGTATAAAAAATAGAGCTCCTATGTGTGCTCACAACACACTGTAGGTCCTATGGGTGCTGACACTAACACACTATAGGTACTATGTGTGCTGCTGACAAGAAAATATAGGAGCTATGTGTGCTGCCACAAACACACTATAAGTCCTATGGGTGCTGCTGACACAAAGACACTATAGGTACTATATGTGTGCTGCTGTCAAGAAAATATAGGAGCTCTGTGTGCTGCCACTAACACACTAGAAGTCCTATGGGTGCTGCTGACACAATAGGTAGTATATGTGTGCTGCTGAGAAGAAAATATAGGAGCTCTGTGTGCTGCCACTAACACACTAGAAGTCCTATGGGTGCTGCTGACACAATAGGTAGTATATGTGTGCTGCTGAGAAGAAAATATAGGAGCTCTGTGTGCTGCCACTAACACACTAGAAGTCCTATGGGTGCTGCTGACACAATAGGTAGTATATGTGTGCTGCTGAGAAGAAAATATAGGAGCTCTGTGTGCTGCCACTAACACACTAGAAGTCCTATGGGTGCTGCTGACACAAAGACACAATAGGTAGTATAAGTGTGCTGCTGAGAAGAAAACACTAGAAGTCCTATGTGTGCTGCCACTAACACACTAGAAGAAAATATAGGAGCCTATGGTGCTGCCACTAACACACAATAGGTAGTATATGTGTGCTGCTGAGAAGAAAATATAGGAGCTCTGTGTGCTGCCACTAACACACTAGAAGTCCTATGGGTGCTGCTGACACAATAGGTAGTATATGTGTGCTGCTGAGAAGAAAATATAGGAGCTCTGTGTGCTGCCACTAACACACTAGAAGTCCTATGGGTGCTGCTGACATAATAGGTAGTATATGTGTGCTGCTGAGAAGAAAATATAGGAGCTGTGTGTGCTGCCACTAACACACTAGAAGTCCTATGGGTGCTGCTGACACAATAGGTAGTATATGTGTGCTGCTGAGAAGAAAATATAGGAGCTCTGTGTGCTGCCACTAACACACTAGAAGTCCTATGGGTGCTGCTGACACAATAGGTAGTATATGTGTGCTGCTGAGAAGAAAATATAGGAGCTCTGTGTGCTGCCACTAACACACTAGAAGTCCTATGGGTGCTGCTGACACAATAGGTAGTATATGTGTGCTGCTGAGAAGAAAATATAGGAGCTCTGTGTGCTGCCACTAACACACTAGAAGTCCTATGGGTGCTGCTGACACAATAGGTAGTATATGTGTGCTGCTGAGAAGAAAATATAGGAGCTCTGTGTGCTGCCACTAACACACTAGAAGTCCTATGGGTGCTGCTGACACAATAGGTAGTATATGTGTGCTGCTGAGAAGAAAATATAGGAGCTCTGTGTGCTGCCACTAACACACTAGAAGTCCTATGGGTGCTGCTGACACAATAGGTAGTATATGTGTGCTGCTGAGAAGAAAATATAGGAGCTCTGTGTGCTGCCACTAACACACTAGAAGTCCTATGGGTGCTGCTGACACAAAGACACTATAGGTAGTATATGGATGGGACAGAAGGTTGGGACAGAAGTTGGGGTGCAATGCTGTGCTAACAGCACTGCGGTTGGTGCTACTGCAATACTGTACTAACAGTACGCACGCACCAGACTAATCCCCAGCAGCAGCTAATAACACACTAACTGTGCAATCAGCAGCAATGAACGATCACTAATGATGAATGACTCAGGTAGCAATGGTTTAGCAAAGAAATAGCCAATGGTTTAGCAAAGAAATAGCAATCAGCAAAGACAGAATCAGCAGACTGCTCTCTCCTAACGCCGGAACACATGTGACCGGGGCCGACGGCGTGGCGGCCTTTTAAATGGTGGGGCGTGTACTAAAGCCCCTGAGCTTTAATTGGCTACAGGCGTCCTGCCTGTAGCCAATTATTGCTCTCCGAGTTTCCGGCGCTGGGATTGGCCAAGCATGCGGGGTCACAGTGCATGCTTGGCCAATCATCAGCCAGCAATGCACTGCGCCGGCCGCAATGCATTGCGGGGCCGCTCGCATCACACGAATGTGATGCGAACGGCCCAAATAGTTCTGGGTTCACAGAGTGAGCGAACGCACGGTGCTTGATTCGAACGTGGGTTCGAATCGAGCACCGGGCCCATCCCCAATACTGGGTCCATTACAACATGATTCAATGAGTTTGCTGTTGAGCAGCACAAGTGGCCTGCACAGATCCCTGATCTCAACCCTAATTAACACTTTTGGGAAGCAACGGAATAGTGATTGTGAGCTAGGTCTTTTGTCCAGTATTTGATTGGGCACAATATGACCAAGAGACACACTCCACCCTTGTGGACTTGTGGAAAGCTTTCCTAGAAGACTAGGGGCTGTTATAGCCTTAAATAAGGGGCCAAATGCATAATAATACATTTCTCCCAGTATTTCACATAATATAACATGTTGGATAATGCTAGAGATGCCTGTCAAGCTCCATGTAGATGTCTGTTTTTCTTTAACAAAACTTTTTTTCCTACTAAACAAATTGAAATAAGACATGCAATACCAAGATCTAGCAACATAATTCTAGAAGTAAATATGTAATTGATACATAAATTATATAAATGAGTCATAACCAGTGCTTTTATTGCTTAAAGTTTTGTTCTGATATTAAATTACAGAAAAAAAAGAAGGTTAACATTTTAAACAAACAAAACACTACCTTTGTGAAGATTTTCCTCAGTAGAGTCTCTGAGATTAGTACTGCATTGCACTTCTATTGCACACGCCAAGTAATTGAAATACTAAGATATTACTGCATCTAACTAAAAAGAAGGGATAAATCAATCACATAAAAATAAAACATTTTTTAATAATTTTTAAAAATTCTTTCCTATGGCATATATAAGGCACATCAAAATCCCTTTAGCACACTCCACATGGCTGCTATTCATAACGTCTACCGGGGCTAGCAAAACATCCCAACATCTGCTAATACCAGGTTATCTTTCATCCTTACACAGTCGTTAAGTTCTGCCTTATACTCTTAAAACACATGCTCCCAATAGATATGTCAACAGACTAGTGTTGACATACTTTGCTCAAAATAAGAATGCTAATTTCAAAAAGTTCTAGGGTTATTACACTGGGGACGTAAATTGTAAGGGAGGAACCATTACAGACTCATTTCTATCGGTCCAAGAAGCATAAAGTCCCTTGGCATCAATTATGAAGTTTAACAATACTACAGAAGAAGAAGGATTTTGACTTTTGCCATTGTATCATGTATTGATTAAGCTGCTTTGTAGTTTGTCAATATGTCCCTAGTCATTAATAATAATCGGAGCCTGACGCACACACTACAAAAAGAGAAGCAACAACTTGAGGCACTATAGAATTTCGGATCAGGGATATTATGGAATTTCTATTGCATTTGATAAGGTAAATTAATAGCAGCGGTTTTCTGTTGTGACAGAGGATGACCAATGTTTTTCCTTGCCCAAAAGAAAAAAAGACAGTGACACTCTATCCATACAGCAATAACATACTAGCATTTTTTTAGACATTTAGAAAAAAACAATTGTATGGATGCTTTACAAAACTAAAAATATGGTGTTGATGCCGTTTGCACCTATTTTTTTCTAAATATTTTACCTATTTTCCCTGAAATGTCCATTTTTTTTTAAGATTTTAGAATTTTACACAGGAAATCACTGCAATTTGAAAAATTGATACATTTTTTTTAAAAAGCAATAGAAAAAGCTTTTTCTTTACTCTCTTAAAGCTGCAGTGTGGAGATTTTCTTACAAAAGTTCTATTGTCTGCGCACCTTCCATCATGTAGAGTCTTACTTTTGGAGTATTTTTATATTATAGGAAAGAAAAAGCAGAAGAGAGGAACCCAGGAACAGTACACCTTTAGCAAAGGGAGTAAGATTTCAAGGTGAATGGAAGTAGAGCCTGGTATGGCAAAAAGCAGGTCTCACCTTTGGATATCCTAGTACATGAACAAGGCAACAGACGACCCAGTGCATCAGACTTCACCCATTAACTCATTTGATTTATGGTTGGACTGCCTTGATGCATGTCATTAAAAAAGGGACTTTTTTCATCCTATTTTTCTTTTTTAAATAGTTTCCAATATATACTAGTTGGATTAAAGCTGATCTCAATCTGCCAACCTCCTTCTGAAAATTCAAGAACCATTTGCTAATCCAATGGTTTCAATAATGTCAAGGCCTGAAACATCAGTGATGTGAGGTGAAGCGATGTGCACTAATGTTCAAACAGCCGAACTTTACATGGGAATTTGAAAAAAAGAGGATCTTTTTTTACATGATTAGTAATTTGAACCAAACACAGGTTGGAGGGTAGTGCTGAAGTGTGGAAATGGTAAGTAGTGTTTTCCTAACTTTTTTTTTCCCAGGTGGAGGGTGTTGGCAAGTGTAGTTTTTTTCACTGTATTTTGACTTCTAAAGCAGGGGAGTGGCTGTGGATCTAAGGCTGCATTGTTAAACTAGAGGGGTTGGCCTTTAGAGAGACATTGGGGTAAACTTAGTAAAGGAAAATAAGCTGTTTATTTTGAAAGGGATTTTGAATTTTGCATGGGAACTTTCCTCAGAGCTTATCGAACATGGTGAAATCTCACCAATGAATACCCAATCATGTGCCAGGAAAATTTAAAAAACAAAACACAGCGTATTATTAATTTCATTTTTTTAGAGGATTCTAACCACAGGACATTCTTATTTTTCATTGCAGGTTGAATTTTGCATTAGCAAGTCAACCATACACTATATTGTTCAGTCAAAATTCAAGGCCATATGGAGAAATGTACAGAAGATTGTAATGCCAGAACGAATACAAGCAAAGTGGCAAAAAGCTGCTAACCTTTTCTGGCAGCGAACCAACTTCCCAAATTGCATTGAAGCAATTTATGGAAATCAGATTTGAATTGTCATGCCACCATGCAGTGAAAGCAAGTCCATTACGCCAATTACAAAAAAAAATCTCTGTGGTACTACTGGCTATAGTTGATGTTGGCTACTCATTTACAAATGTTGATGTGGGAATGTATTTTACCAGCAGTGATTTTATGGATATTTCAACACTCAAGTTTGGTGATCACTTGAAGAACAATTAGTATAATCTTCCACAAGATCATGGTCTACCACAAACGAGCCAGTGTATTTATTCATCTTTGTGAGAGATGAGACATTCAAAATTAGTGAGATCTAATGTGCTCCTATTCTTAGAGGGGTGTGATCCAGGAGAAACACATTTTAAACTACAGACTATGCCATGCCCACATAATGGTGGAATTCTCCTTTGGGATCCTTTTCAATAAGTGGAGAATGATGCAAATTAATGTAAAAAATGCAATCAAGGTTGTGAAAGCAATCAAAGTGCTTCACAGTTACGTGTGTGACAGAGATGGCTACAAGTATTAGGATGGCTTTCACCACAGCATGGAGTGAGTGGACATTGACTGGAAGTGCAACATGTAAGCTACTGAACAGAAGTTAAGTGGCTGAATACTTAGTTTCCCCAATGGGCCAGTTTCCTGGCAGGACAGATAGGCATAGTTTTTATCAAACAACAACTTTATTGTGCACATCATTTCATCTTTATGTCTAGATAATGTAACATGTGTTTCTCTGAAGCATATTTTTACTTTTTCAGTCAAATTTGAGAAAATGACACTATACGTTTGTTATGTTCCCATTTACACAGCATACAAATCATTTTGGATTATTCTTTTATATGTTTCTCAAGAGATGGTGTGATGGCTGACTGCAATGATTTTTTGAACAATGTGAGTCCGTCCTAAATCTGTCCTCTTCAACATACAATGAAAGAAGCGTACCTACCTTCTAAACCTTTAACCTTTTGTTAAGACAGACAGTGTTCAAATCTAGTTACAATTGATAATCAAGATCTGCCTGCACAGTACAGACAGGGTTCATTTTTTAAATCATTGCTACCCAGCCCCCTCATAAACAAAGATAAATAGTAGTATTTAACAGTGCTGAAGTTCCCAGAATAGAGCATCCAAAAAGGTAAGCAGCATTTTAAATTATTTTGTTATGTGAATGAGAACATTTAAGAAATAAAAAGTTAATGTTATCCCAATTTTGGCTTCAAAGGTAGTTATTTTGTAATTATGCCTCAATTCATGATCAGTTTATTAAATAAAATACTGAACCCAAATCCAAACACCATTTAAGTCAATGATAATGGATTTTGGATGTTCTGTACTGTATATACTGCAAACCCGCCACTGCATGATATATTCCTGAATGTGGGAATTTATGTAATTACCTCACAAAATCTTGAGTGACATCATAGAACAAGCTGGAACAATGATATGAACCCAGGGTTGTTGGAGGTATTATGGCAGACTGATCTCAGTCATTAGTAGCAGGAGTTTGGCATGTACAGGGCATTGAGTAAAAAGGTCCTTGCCATTTTTGTGGATACCGTGCTCAACAACGACTTCCTGGCTGGATGCTGTTATTGACTTTTAAGACCACAAAGGACAATGTAAGTTATGTGGGTATGTATTTAACGGATAAGTTCACCTTTACAAAAAAAAAAATGCACATTTTTTTTGCATGTAACAAAATATGAATTTATTATTTTTTGTAATGGACCTGTAAAGCATTGCAACCGCGATCAGGAGATTGTCTATATCTGTCTGTCCGTACCTTTGATACAGCTAGGCAGCTACACTGTGACAGAAAGACTTAATGAACTACCACAGAGCTCAACAGCACCGTGGTAGTTCATTGAGAACTACAAGCTGATAGCCGCAAAAGCTGTCAGACCTTGTAGTTTTCCCATTCACAGAACACTGTGAATGGATGATGCAGCTGGGCGGGTGGAGCCCCACTCGGCCACGTTTTTTGTAGATTGTGACAGCTAGTGGGGGGAATAAGATCCCCCACTAGCTGTCAGAATGGGGGATCGGGGGTAGTGAGGGCTAGTGCATCTGTAACATATTACACCCTGAATATGGGTGTAACATCTAACATGTTACAAAAGGTGAACTTATCCTTTAATTACATAAATTATTGGATATGGTCTGGTATGACTAATGAGTGGAGTCCAACTCAAAATCAGTACTAGACCCCAATGCTGGATGAGGGTGTGGGGTGGACATTAAGGGGAACCCGATACAAAAAAATAATGTAAATGCGATTTGGGTCCCCTGAAAATCCTTACCAGATCTTTAACCTTGATAAAGGTTTGATGTGGATTTTAAGGGGATCTCATGCAAACAAAAATGACTTGGGTCCGGCAAGAAATACTTATGAGAGCCTTATCCAGGCATACAGCCTGGCTTGCCAGAATAGGAAGTGTGCTGCTATACCAGGCCATACTCACTTAATTGGGGGAGTGCCTTCCCAGTGGGGGTAGTGAAGCCTCATCCACAAATCCCTGACCTGGTGGATGTGAGGTCTGCAGGGGGCAACCCCCCATTTGAATGGGGTACATAGTTTCTCATTCACTTAAAAACATAAATAGTAGCTACCAAAATACCCACACCATAGAAAAAGTAATTGAATAATAAAAAAAAACATCCAGTGATATAAATTTAGCATCAAGCAGTGACAAGCACATCACTCTGAAATGCAGATCCATTGTTAACCATGATTAGTAGTAAGTAATTAGTAATTAATTAATGATGTTAACCCACCTCTCTTGACGACTGCTTTTGCTGAATTGCGTTTGCAGGAAAAAACACATCCCCATTCCCCAGCAATCTTCCACATATGAAACAAAACAGGCCAGGAATGTTATGCTATGCTATGTAATGTCCTTGACCATATATGGTCAATGATGTTAACCACCATCCCTGGGCCTGGAGGATAAGTGGGCTGTAGTGTCAGTGGGTGAACATCATCAAGCACTGCATATTAGTGATGCATATATCACTGGACATATGTTTGGAGAGAGGATTTCTACTGAAACCACAAGAATCGACAAAAAGGACACATCATACTAACAATAAGTTGTGTCCCTTGTGCTGATATGTCTTTATTTATTTTTATTTTTTTAGATAAACTAGGCTTAACAATACTGTGCCCATCCCATCCAACATTTATTTTGAATAAACAGCTTATACTGGCTATCTTTTTTTTAAATGTTATATACAGTCATGTTTTATATGCATTGAAGACTCAGAAAAGTGTGAGTGCTGAATTTCTTAAGAGCTATAGAGCCCTATTTAGCTGGGAAAGCTTTCAGTACATTAAAACACCTAAATCATCTTTGCTGTATGCTTGATGACTGTAATGCTGCCTGCTGGGTTCAAGAGTGCTTCTGGGCAGTGGCTACCACATTTTGGCACGTAATTAGCATTAAGAAATATTGTCACCAACTATTCTTAGAAACATGCCAACAACTAATTTTGCAAAGTCTACATTGCATTACAGATGACTCCAGATACTAAGCAAAGAGAGCGCAATATCATTTTAATGGATCGCTGCACGCTTCTTATGGTTTAGTGACTAAGAAAGTATTGAGGCCAGGCATTTGGCATTTTTATAAGAATTTAAGCAATAAATGCTTCCATATTTCTCTGAGTACAGGTTTCCTTTAAAATAAACTGCAATGACATCCACAAAATATGTTCTTGATTTTGATTGAAAGCAAGAAGATCAGGTTGTGTGTTACTAGCATTTCATTCCATTACATCCTACTTGAGAAGGAACAACAAAGAAACAAGAGAGCAAAGCAGGTATCAGAGAATAGTCAGCAATCATTTCTCAAGTCCCCCTCACATTAGAAATACAATTTTTACACCTGAGCCACATCATGTTTTTTTAAACTGTAAAGGCACAGCATAGACATAATTAAGAGACATCCCAAATACAAGTTTGGTTTATGATGACTTTGAAATAAAGGAACAAACAGAAATATGTTGTACATATACAGTATATCACAAAAGTGAGTACACCCCTGACATTTTTGTAAATATTTTATTATATCTTTTCATGTGACAACACTGAAGAAATTACACTTTGCTACAATGTAAAGTAGTGAGTGTACAGCTTGTATAACAGTGTAAATTTGCTGTCCCCTCAAAATAACTCAACACACAGGCATTAATGTCTAAACCGCTGGCCATAAAAGTGAGTACACCCTTAATTGAAAATGTCCAAATTAGGCCCAATTAGCCATTTTCCTCCCCGGTGTCATGTGACTCGTTAGTGTTACAAGGTCTCAGGTGTGAATGGGGAGCAGGTGTGTTAAATTTGGTGTTATCGCTCTCACTCTCTCATACTGGTCACTGGAAGTTCAACATGGCACCTCATGGCAAAGAACTCTCTAAGTATCTGAAAAAAAAGAATTGTTGCTCCACATAAAGATGGCCTAGGCTATAAGAAGATTGCCAAGGCACTGAAACTGAGCTGCAGCACAGTGCCCAAGACCATACTTGGTCTTAACAGAACAGGTTCCATTCAGAACAGGCCTCACCGTGGTCGATCAAAGAAATGGAGTGCACATGCTCAGCGTCATATCCAGATTTTGTCTTTGGGAAATAGACGTATGAGTGCTGGTAGCATTTCTGCAGAGATTGAAGGGGTGGGGGGTCAGCCTGTCAGTGCTCAGACAATACGCCGCACACTGCATCAAATTGGTTTGCATGGCTGTCGTCCCAGAAGGAAGCTTCTTCTAAAGATGATGCACAAGAAACCCTGCAAACAGTTTGCTGAAGACAAGCAGACTAAGGATATGAATTATTGGAACCATGCCCTGGGGTCTGATGATACCAAGATAAACTTATTTGGTTCAGATGGTGTCAAGCATGTGTGGCGGCAACCAGGTGAGGAGTACAAAGACAAGTGTGTCTTGCCTACAGTCAAGCATGGTGGTGGGAGTGTCATGATCTGGGGCTGCACGAGTGCTGCCGGCACTGGGGAGCTACAGTTCAATGAGGGAACCATGAACGCCAACATGTACTGTGACATACTGAAGCAGAGTATGATCCCCTCCCTTCAGTGACTGGGCTGCAGGTCAGTATTCCAACATGATAATGACCTCAAACACACCTTCAAGATTACTACTGCCTTGCTAAAGAAGTTGAGGGTAAAGGCGATGGACTGGCTAAGTATGTCTCTAGACCTAAACCCTATTGAGCATCTGTTTGGTATCCTCAAACGGAAGGTGGAGGAGTGCAAGGTCTCAAACATCCACCAGCTCTGTGATGTCATCATGGAGGAGTGGAAGAGGACTCCAGTGGCAACTTGTGAAGCTCTGCTGAATTCCATGCTTAAGAGGGTTAAGGCAGTGCTGTAAAATAATGGTGGCCACACAAAATATTGACACTTTGTGCCCAATTTGGACATTTTTTTTAGGGGTGTACTCACTTTTGTTGCCAGCGGTTTAGACATTAATGGCTGTGTGTTGAGTTATTTTGAGGGGACAGCAAATTTACACTGTTATACAAGCTGTACACTCACTACTTTACATTGTAGCAAAGTGTCATTTCTTCAGTGTTGTCACATGAAAAAGATATAATAAAATATTTACAAAAATGTGAGGGGTGTACTCACTTTTGTGAGATACTGTAACATGTCAGCGAAGCATGTGTTTTCATGCACTATAAACACTTACATATAACTTGTCCCATACAATGAATATGTTTGACTGTAAACTCCCTGTTGGCATTTTCCTTGAACACATGCATACTATTGTAGTTTAAAATATATAAAATACTATTGTAGTTTACATCCTGCAGAAGGACTCTTGGGGTCTGTTGCCACAATTATGTCACAGTGATGTGTACAATGATGTGGTTGCATTTAAATAATTACATTTTCACAACGCCCTAACAGACAACAGTATCTTTTCAAAGTCATCTGTGCTTCATAGAAAAGTCTTTATTTGACCACTACTGTACTTACTAAAGTAACAATTTTTATTTTTTTTTTTAAATAACAAACATGCTATACTTACCTCCACTGTGCAGCCCGTTTTGCACAGAGTGGCCCCGAACCTGGTTTTCTGGGGTCCCTCGGCGGCTGTCTCGGCTCCCCCCGCAAGGACCCAAATCCTTCATGCGAGCTCCTTCTGGCATGATGTGGAGTGCTTGCGGGCACGCTCCTGTGATACAGCTGGCGGCTATAGCCGCTCACTGTATCACTCAGCCCGCTCCCGGCGTGCTGCATCATTGGATGTGATTGACAGCAGCGCGAGCCAATGGCTGCGCTGCTTTCAATCCATCCACTCTAGCCAATCAACGGCCAGGGTGATCGGCGAAGAGGACGTCGGGGGCGAGCGCGGGACTTTCGAGGGGTCAGGTAAGTAAAACGAGGGGGGGGGGCGCTAATCGTCGGATGTTTTTTCACCTTAATGCATAGAATGCATTAAGGTGACAAAAACTTTTGCCTTTACAACCCCTTTAGTCCATTTTTTGGAGCAAAAATTATTACATAAAGTAATTAAAAAAAAAACATTTTTTTTTGATTACTAAAAAAGTATTATAACAATACCTTTAAACTGCAGTCTGAAACCATACATCTGATAAAACACGAAATATTCTTCATTATCAAAAAAAAAACAATATATATGAATGAGTAAGAAACAATGTTTGTTACATATATAGAGTGATTTTTTTTTTTTATCCCTGTCCAGCTTAATTGATCAATTGCCAACTCTTCTTTTAGATGTTATCATGATTTAGCATCTTTCAGGTCAATAAGTAAATTGTCACATCAAGTTGTTGGCACTTGCCAAGATGGAAAAACATTCTGGGCACAGAGTTAGTGTGGGAATTTACAGTCTGTAAAGTACTGAATTGTTACAGTGAATGTCAATGCAATTTTCTTCATCTGTAGCAATTCTTATCTTAATCAATGGGGTGGATTTACCAAGGGGGAAAAGGACTCTGCACTTTGCAATTGCAGTCGTGCTCATTTTTCCCAGAGCCTAGTTATTGTGGCGAAGCTTTACTTTGTAAAGAATACCCAATCAGGTGCAAGGAAAATAAAAAAAAAAAACAGCATTTTTGCTGTTTTTGACTGATGTCAATCAGCAGAGCATTACCAAATTCTCTAATCTCTGGGGAAAATGAGTGCAACTGCATGTGCAGAGTGAAACTGCACTTGCAAAAGGCACAGTCTATTTGCCTTTAGTAAATCCACCCCATTGCATCTCACCCTTCATTATAGTGTTGCAGCTAGAATTATTGATAAAACAAGAGAAAGGCTTCCCCAGTGTCATATGGCTGCAACACATGTCAGCAACATGAGCCTCTGCAGTAAGCCCTCTTCCTATGCTGCATCTTTTAAAATTAGAATCTGGGCAGTGGGAATAAATGACTGCATTTTGGACACCAATTTTATGTTATATAATTTTATTTTTATAGTAAGCATTTTAATGTATGTTTTGTGTGTTTCCCTGTTAACCTAAGAAAAAAAAAGCATCCAAGAGGCACTGGGACTTTGATGTAAGTTCATACAAAATGGTGAGTGGGTAAAAACCCACTCACCATACTACTTGCACATTATGACATTGCCTTGCAGGGAATTTTTTTTCACCGTTTTAACACCCCATATCCACAGGTACAATCATTACTCCCCTCATTCAACCCTGCTACTAGTGACAAGGTTGTTCGCCCACCTAACCACCTGCCCCCTGGATCCTGCTCCCTCACAAATGCTACACTCCGGCTCTATTCTACAGTCTCTAACTCATACCTTCAACCTCTACCTCTTTTCTGGCACCTTTCCCAACTTGCTAAAACATGCACTAGTCACACCCATCCTTAAAAAAGCCCTCGCTGGACCCTACCAATCTTAACAACCTACACCCCATCTCCTTACACCCCTTTGCCTTCAAACTCCTAAAACTTCTGGTCTACAACAAACTGGGAACAAACTTCTTGATCCCCTTCAGTCCGGATTTTGCCCTTAACACTCTACAGAAACTGCTCTTCTTAAACTCACAAACAACCTACTAATAGCTAAAACCAATGGACACTATTCTGTACTACTCCTCCTGGACCTCTCTGCTGCCTTTGACACAGTGGATCACCCCCTCCTCAAAAAACTTCACTCCTTTGGTCTCCATGACTGTACCCTCCGCTGGTTCTTATCCTACTTGTCCCGGCACACCTTCAGTATCACTTACACTCTACTAACTCCTCTCCTCTTCTTTTCTCCGTCGGGTCCCCCAAGGCTCTGTTCTTAGACCTCTCCTAGTCTTAATCTACACCTCCTCCCTGGGTCAGTTGATTGCCTTCCATGGCTTTCAGTATCTTTTCTATGCAACCCAAATCTATCTTTCTACCCCTCAGCTCACTCCATCAGTCTCCTCACACATCACCAACTTACTCTCAGACATATCAGCCTGGATGTCACACCATTTCCTCAAACTCTATCCAAAATCAAGCTCAACATTTTTCCTCCCCCACATGCCTCTTGCCCTGATTTCTCTGTCAAAATTGAAAGCTTACTATCAGCCTGTCCCCCAGCGCCAAAGTCCTAGGTGTGATCCTGGATTCTGAACTATCCTTTCGGCCCCACATCCAACCATTGTCCAAAGCTTGCCGCCTCAACCTCTGCAACATCTCCAAGATATGCCCCTTCCTAACCAATGACACCACAAAGCTTGTTATTCACTCCCTGGTCATCTCTTGCCTCGACTACTGCAACTCCCTCCTCATTGGCTTACCTCTAAATATTCTATACCCACTTCAGTCTTTAATGAATGCTGCTGCCAGACTCATCCACCTTACAAACCTCTCAGCGTCTGCTACCTCTCTCTACTAATCCCTCCACACCCTCCGGCCACCCATTGGATTAAATTCAAGATACTAACAATAACTTACAAAGCCATCCACAACTCTGCCCCCAGCTACATCACTAACCTTGTCTCAAAATACCAACCATATTGTTCTCTTCCTTCCTCCCAAGACCTCCTGCTCTCTAGCCCCCTTGTCACCTTATCCCACGCTCAGCTCCAGGACTTCTCCAGAGGCTCTCCCATCCTCTGGAACTCTCTACCTCAATCTGTCCAACTATATCCTACTCTGTCAACTTTTAGACAATCCCTGAAAACTCATCTCTTTGGAAAAGCTTATCTGACCCCAATCTAACAACTGTACATTTGTTTTCTCCATCAGCCCATCCCCACAGTTAATATAATATAATAATAATTTGGGGAAACCTTCTGGAAGGGTCCTTGCCTTCCAAGCTCAGCCTGAAACGTATGTAATGGTGGAAGGTTCTTCCCTTCAAGATTTGCCTGGAAAGGATGTGTGTAAAATGTCCTGTTTTACCTCCCAGGCCTGTTGCCTGAGATGTGAATTCAGAGGTCCTTGTCTCTCAAGCCTGCAGAGCATATAGCTTCAGAGTTTAGTAGATACTGCTGAGCCAAGGGGATTTTTGCTGGTGTTTTGGGGTATCCTGTAGCCCCAACCCTTTCCTGGACAATGGAGCCAACAAAATAGCCAAGAGAAGAGTGGACATCTGTCTGTCACTGTTGGGGGGGGGGGGGGGGGGGGGGGGGGGGGCGGGGGGGGGGGGGGGGGGGGGGGGGGGGGGGGGGGGGGTCGGCAAGAGTTTGGGTGGACAAATCACCAGCAGAAGGGCTTGTATAATCCAGCAGCTTCCTTAGGGGTTATTAATACAAATTGAATGTATTTTATTTATATTCATTGTCAGTGTACAATGCTTTAAGGCCACATGTCTGAAAAATTCATTTGCATGTCAATATACAGTAAAAATACAATTTTTTTCAGTGACACACATAGCCTGATATTATATAGCACTCATAACAGAAAAAGGGACCTTACTTTAAAAAGGGCATGTTTTTTCTTATAGCATCAAATAAAACTATCAAAGAGGTCACAATGAAATCTGTTACTTTTTTTTTCAAGTAGGGAGCCAGGCAAAATGGTTAATAGAAAACTGTAATATACATTATCTGGAATTACCACCACCCAACCTATGAAATGATCCTAGTTCTAGCTTATAGTATATATGCCCGTAAAGGATACACGTAGAAGCTGTTTTGTGGTCACCTTCCTGACCCTTCAGCAGATAGGGCCATGTTAGCATCATGCAAGACCATGTTTTAATTAAAATCCTCTGGAAAGTTAAGTAAATTGACCTATTAAAGATTAATGTATGTGATTATCTTGATGGTTTGCTGGACAGTAAATTATATTAGGATGCTTTAAAAGAATTGATTATGTCCTATTAATTGTGGAAACAAAGGCTTAAGAGAGCAATAGTTAAGGACTGTTTACAGAGCATTACTGATGAAAATATTAACAGTGTTTATTCATAAGGAAACATATCTCTGAACCATTTACAATACTTCTAAGATAATACTTAAAGTGGTTGTTAAGCCACTATGTTATGTTTATACCATCCCCTCTGTTAGATAACAACATGTGTCCTAATGTCTGTGCTTTATAAAAATAATGCAGATTTCTACCTGATTTCACAGCACCTCCCTGCGCTCATGTGACTCCTTGGCTCACTCCTCTCCCCATCTGACAGCTCCAACGGACGGGTCTGAGAACCCCCACTGACGTCAGCCGGGGAGGAGAGGAGGAGAGAGCTGAGGAGTCACATGAGCGCCAGGAGGCGCTGTGAAATCAGGTAGACATGTGCAATTTTTTTTATAGATGGTGGCCAAGACCATACAGCTGTTTAAAAGGACAGGTTCCACTCAGAACAGGCCTCGCCATGGTTGACCAAAGGAGTTAAGTGCACATGCTCAGCGTCATATACAGAGGTTGTCTTTAGGAAATAGATGTATGAGTGCTGCAGAGGTTGAAGGGGTGGGGAGTCAGCCTGTCAGTGCTCAGACCATACGCCGCACACTGCATCAAATTGGTTTGCATGGCTGTCGTCCCAGAAGGAAGCCTATTCTAAAGATGATGCACAATAAAGCCTGCAAACAGTTTGCTGAAGACAAGCAGACTAAGGACATGGATTACTGGAACCATGTCCTGTGGTCTGATGAGACCAAGATAAACGTATTTGGTTCAGATGGTGTCAAGCGTGTGTGGCGGCAACCAGGTGAGAAGTACAAAGACAAGTGTGTCTTGCCTACAGTCAAGCATGGGGGTGGGAGTGTCATGGTCTAGGGCTGCATGAGTGCTGCTGGCACTGGAGAGCTACAGTTCATTGAGGGAACCATGAATGCCAACATGTACTGTGACATACTGAGCATCATCCCCTCCCATCTGAGACTGGGCCGCAGGGCAGTATTCCAAGGTGATAACGACCCCAAACACACCCCCAGGACGACCACTGCCTTGCTAAAGAAGGTGAGGGTAAAGGTGACGGACTATTGAGCATCTGTGGGGCATTCTCAAATGGAAGGTGAAGGAGTGCAAGGTCTCTAACATCCACCATCTCTGTGATGTCGTCATGGAGGAGTGGAAGAGGACTCCAGTGGCAACCTGTGAAGCTCTGGTGAACTCCATGCCCAAGAGGGTTAATGCAGTGCTGGAAAATAATGGTGGCCACACAAAATATTGACACTTTGAGCCCAATTTGGACATTTTCACTTAGGGGTGTACTCATGTTTGTTGCCAACGGTTTAGACATTAATGGCTGTGTGCTGAGTTATTTTGAGGGGACAGCAAATTTACACTGTTATACAAGCTGTACACATTGTAGCAAAGTGTAATTTCTTTAGTGTTGTCACATGAAAAGGTATAATAAATTATTTACAAAAATGTGAGGGGCGTACTCACTTTTGTGAGATACTGTATATATAAGAAGGCCAGTATGGTGGCCTGAATTTATGGGAGGAGCCCGGAGTGGTATTTAACCAGCCCACTCGCCTGTGGTCTTTGTCGGTTTCCTGTGCGCAATATCTGTTACGTCAGAGATCTAGGGCCGACTATTCGAGACAAACGTTTCTGAGTTCACGTGTTGGTGAGTTCCCGTATTCGTTAGTCCCATCTTCGTGAGTTTGTGTTTCAAGTTCTGTGTTCGTGGGTTCCGTGTCTGTAAGTTGTCATCGTTCGTAAATAGTAGCAATCGTTTACCGAGTCGCAGTTTTCCGTACAACGCATCTGGTTCGGCTGTCGCAGGTAGGGCTTTGGCTCCCAATTTTTAATTTCTATTCACTGCAAATACCATGTCACTAAACTGTGATATCCGAAACTCACAAATTACTCACAAACATTTCACATGAATCGTAAACGTATATCTATCACACGCATGTGTTTGTAATCAAACACCGTTTGTTACCATGCGTCACAAGACGACTCGTAGTCGCTCGCCTGTGACACACCGGTCGAGGCCACATCAGGCACTCTTTTCGTAAAACATTTCAAACATTTTGAATTGTTACTTTCATTTTGAATCGTTCAAAATCATTTTGAATCATTTCGAATCGATCCGAATCATTGCTAATCATTTCTAATAATTTCTATACCATTTCGAAGCATTTCTAATAATTTCTAAAACATTTCATTCATTTCTGACACGTACCGCGCTCTGATTCGAATCCAGTCACATCTCCGATGCAGCGATTCGCTCCGATGTGCCCCAATTTTCAGCCTCATTTCAGTACATGCTCCAGAGACAGATTCACTTGTCGGTTACAGGTTCAGTCACTGAAACTAGTCTTTGTCATGGCATATAATTTCTGTCACATATGACGCTCCGTTACGAATCCAGTCGCATCTAGAAGATGCACCGATTCGCTCCGGTGTGCCCAGTTTCTTCGACCTCATTTCAGCACATGCTCTAGAGATAGATTCACTTGTCAGTCATGGTTTTGGTCACTGATTCTTGTCTTTGTCATGGCATATAATTTCTGTGTCACCTATCACGTTCCGACACTAATCTAGTCACATCTACGCACTAATTCGTCTCGGCGTGCCCCAGGACAAGCCTCATTTCAGTACATGCTCCAGAGTCCGATTCGTGCTCAGTCGCAAACAGTGGCATGGCGATCCGGGCCTCTGTCATGGCAGTTTGAATCATTTCACCTCACGTATCGCGCTCTGATTAGAATCCAGTTGCATCCACGATGTACCGATTCGTCCCGGTGTGCCCCAGCTATTTTGCCTCATTTCACCAATTGCCTCATTTCAGTACATGCTCCAGATTCCGGTTCGCAGTCAATCGCAACTGAGGCACGACCAAGCAATGCCTCTGTCTAGGCAGATTAATTTCATTAAAGGCAACATTTCATTATTTCTTTCATTTCACTTCACTTTGAGTTACTGCCGCCTGTTAAAGTCACCATTCTAGTAATTTGTCAGGAAACAGGTAAACAAGCTTTCAACAAGTTTTTACCTCTAATATTTCTTCAGGTCAGTCGGATTTAGTAGGTCCACCCTGCACCAGCTTGGACGGTGCTTCCCCAAGTTCCAGTCAGTCAAGACTCAACCCCGAGGACAAGTCAGCACACCCAGGCATCACAACTACAGAACCATGTCACTGGCCGGCAGTGAAGACCTCACGGCCCCTCTGTCCCCCTCTTCGGTCTCCAAGAGTGGCAGCCTACAGTCACTTAGGGGATAGACTATCCCGAAGTTGACCACAGAGCTGAGGCGTAGAGGGGTGCCCTTTCCGGCTACAGCCAGGAAGGCAGAGCTTTTCAGGCTCCTCTTTCCTCCACCTGCCACAGCAGGATCCAGCACCCAACAGGCGTCCCTGGATTCCATCTCAGCAGCCATATTCCAGTTGCATACCTTGGTATCATCTCTGACCACTTCAGTCTCTGAAGTTTAGAATAGAGTGGCACTTCTGGAGACCCCCCCCGGCCGTTGCGGTCCCTGACCCTACCATAGTCCGGGCCATCACAATTCCTTCTGCAGGTACCACAGGATGGAGTTCCATAGTGTACCCTTCTCACTTGGTGCCAACCAATGTCAGGAAGGACATCCTGGAAGGCAGGGACGTCAACCTCGCTTCTCTGCTTATCTCCGTACATGACCTGGTGGAGAACAAAGCATACACTTGGGGGGACGTGTCAGTAGTCCTTAAAGCTAAAGACCCCAGGCTTAATAGGAAACTGGAGTTTACATTGGCCTTCGGCATGATGAGGGATGTGATATGTTCAGCCTCCCCTAGCAGAAGGGAAGAGCTGGATTTATACCTCCATACTGTGGTAGACCTGGGCTACAAGTATGGAGGCTTCAGGTTTTACGACTACCACTGCTCCTTCTCCGCCAAATCAGCAGCCAGGTTCCTGCAGTTTCAGATGCCCACAGATTGGAGCGTCATGGATACAGAGCTCTTCTGCCGCCACTTCGCTGGCCTGCCATCACCACTGTGCGCAATCTGCCAGTCGGCTACCCACACCACCACTTGGTGCACCAACGCGACAACCAGTTGCCCCTTTGACAATCCCGCTACATCTAGCGCAGTTCAGGGCCAACAGGCCCCTGCACGCATGCCCCAGATGGAAAAACTCGGATGCCCAGTCCGGACCACAGGGGGAGCAGCCATCTGCAATAATTTTAATTATGGCTCCTGTAATTTCAGCCAGTGTCTACTACTTCACGTCTGTACCCTATGCCAGAGGATCATGTGCGAGGTCAAGCAACTAAAAAAGGTGTGACTGAGCCGGGTCAATGTCTCATGGCTCGGCTTTTATCTCTCCGCACACCCCGCTCCCTCCCTGGCCGTCAACCTACTCCAAGGTTTCACGGAAGGCTTCCACACTGGTCTAATTTCCCTGCCTCACACTACCCACGAGTGCAGGAACCTATGTTCAGCAGCCACCGACGAGCAGGCCCTAGACCAGCTCCAACAGACCGAGATAGACCGAGACTTCATGATAGGCCCTTTCACTCAGCCCCCCTTCAACACGTGGAGAGTCAGCCCTATTGTGCTTGTCAAGGGCAAGTTCTCCAATAAATTACGTCTTGTGTACGACTTGTCAGCGCCTCATTCTTTCCCCATCCCCAGTCTTAATTCTGGTAGGCACTGATTATTAGTGTCCTGATTATCACTGCAGCCCCATCAGTGCCCACCAATGCTGCCAATCTGTGCCCACCAGTGCTGCAAATCTGTGCCCACCAGTGATGCCAATCAGTGCCTACCAGTGCTGCCAATCAGTGCCCACCAGTGTCTCCTCACCAGTGTCACATGTCACTGCTGCCTACCAGTGCCCATCGGTGCCGCCTATCAGTGCCCATCGGTGCCGCCTATCAGTGTCCATCAGTGGCACCCTTTCAGTTCTGCCTATCAGTGCCACCCATAAGTGTCCATCAGTGCCCATCAGTGCTGCCTATCAGTGTCCAAAAGTGCCACCTATCAGTGCCCATTGGTGTTGCCTATTACTGCAGCCTCATCAGTGCCTCCTCATCGATGCCCATCAGTGCAGCCTCATTAGTGTCCACCAGTGCAGCCTATCAGTGCCCATCAGTGCAGCCTCATCAGCGCACACAAGAGAAAGAGAAAAATTACCTGTTTGCTAAATTTTATAACAAACTTGAAAACATATTTTTTTTGTTTATTTAGCAAAAAAAATTAAAACCCAGTGGTGATTGAATACCGCCAAAAGAAAGCTATTTGTGTGAAAAAAATGATAAAAATATCATCATGCAACACAGTGTTACATGACAGTGCAATTGTCATTCAAAGTCCGACAGCGCTGAAAGCTGAAAATTAGCCTGGGCAGGAAGGGAATGTGAGTACCCAGTAAGCAAGTGGTTAAGTTTGCTTTTACTACCTGGTTTGGTGCCTGTTTTCTTTGATATAGTACTACTATTGGGCAGTGGCAGAACTACCGCCATAGCGACCCACACGGGCGCTATGGGGCCCGCAGCCAAGTGGGGCCCGTGGAGAGGATGAGGAATGCATACTGTGGGGGGCGAGCACCGCCCGCACGGTCCCACAGCCAGGGGAAATGAGGAGAGGAAGTGGCAAGCTGTCTACGAGCAGAGAGTGAGATTGGCTGCTGTAATAGTTTTTATTAGACTTTCTCATTTTCTTGACGCTCACCATGACATAGCCCCACCTCTTGGCCCCACGCCTTTGATAGACAGAACACCGGTCCAATGTGGGACATGTGACATCATCAAAGGCTCCGGGCCAAGAGGTGGGGCTGTGTGACGGTGAGTCCTGGGAACACAGGAAATTCAAATGAAAGCTATTACAGCTCTCTGCTCGTATGGACAGCTTGCCTCTTCCTCTCCTCACTTACCCTGGCCGGTGGGATCGTGTGGGCTGTGCTCCCCCCCCACTCTGAGGCAGCCCCACGCTCGCCAACAGCCATTTGAGGGCTGCAGTATGCATTCCTCATACTCCCCCGTAGTTCCGCCACTGGCTCGCCTCTTCCTCTGCACAGGTGAGGCTGCATTGTGCATGGGTCACGCTGCATTGGGCACAGGTGGGCACAGGTGAGGCTGATATGGGCACAGGTGAGGCAGTATTGGGCACATGTGAGGCTGCATTGGGCACAGGTTGGCACAGGTGAGGCAGTATTGGGCACAGGTGAGGCTGCATTGGGCACAGGTGGGCACAGGTGTGGCAGTATTTGGCACAGGTGAGGCTGCGTTGGGCACAGGTGAGCACAGGTGATGCTGTATTGGGCACAGGTGAGGCTTTATTGGGCACGGTCAGGCCATGCTGCATTGGGAACAGGCAGGCCACATTGGACACAGGTGAGGCTGCATTGGGCACTGGACATGCTGCATTGGGCACAGGCAGGTCACGCTGCATTGGGCACAGGCAGGTCACACTGCATTGGGCACAGGTCATGCTGCATTGGGCACAGGTGAGGCTTCATTGGGCACAGGTGGGCACAGGTGAGGCTGTATTGGGCATGAGCAGGCCATGCTGCATTGGGAACAGGCAGGCCACATTGGGCACAGGTGAGGCTGCATTGGGCACATGTGAGGCTGCATTGGGCACTGGACATGCTGAATTGGGCACAGGCAGGTCACGCTGCATTGGGCACAGGTGAGGCTGCATTGGGCACTGGACACGCTGCATTGGGCACAGGCCATGCTGCATTGGGCACAAGTGGGCACAGGTGAAGCCGTATTGGGCACAGGTGAGGCTGTATTGGGCATGGGCAGGCCACGCTGCATTGGGAACAGGCAGGTCACATTGGGCACTGGTCACACTGCATTGGACACAGGTGAAGATGATTGATGCACTAACACCAGGTGTATTTTTATCTGTTGATTGTTAAACTTTCTGGAATACATATATTGCTAATGTGGGGTAGGATCTGGGCCTGTTGTCCCTCCATCCCTTCTCTCTCCTTCCCCCCCTATCTTTCTTTCTTTCCTTTCTTCCTTCCTCCATCCCTCATTCATCTCAGACTCGAACCACACCCCTTTTGAGCCATGCCCTTTAAGCCATGCCCAGTATTTAATTTAAGCCCTGCCATTTTTTTGTGGTGGGGGGCAGTTGGCAGGGGGGGCCCATACAACATTTTGCTATGGGGCCCTGTGATTTCTAGTTACGCCAGTGCTATTGGGTACTATTGGAGTGATACTTTCAGTGATTTCCTGTGATATTGTATGTTTGTACACTCAACCTGGTTTGTCAGAGGAGCTGAGGTTCTTGAGAAGGTCGAGGCAAAGAACAGAGGACCCATTCTACCCAGCAGCTCCTACAGGGGTAGCATTGCAAAAGTTAGCAAAGTCCTCTTTTTGGCTGGTTACTCCATTTCCTTGACAGACTTTACAGTTGATGTATGATGTCTCTAGACATACCAGACCAACACTACTTTCTAATTTTCTGTAGTAAAAAATGTATAGTATATAGGCATTCGTTTTTCCTGATTAGAACACCCTTTCTTGTGCAGCTGTGCAACTTCTGTCAGAATGTGTCTCTTCTAAGCCTCGTAACAGCTTGGGGCTTATTGGTTCTGTAGACTGCATGGAGTAAACAACTTTCTTATCAAAATTTTCTTCTCTTGCTTCAGGCATCTGTGTGCTCACTGTGACAGTTCTCTGTATGAGTTGTAGCTCTCCACATGCTTTTCTTTCCAGAACAGGTCTAGCTTATTTGTGAAAAAAATAGTAGGTTCGTTTCCTGGCTTTTAACCATAGCTTGCTGTCTTGTATATCCTCTTAAGGATCAGCTTAGTACCACCATATGATAATAAAACTGTCAAAGTGGGTTCAGTTTTCACAGGAGTATGTACCTAATTAATCACTGCAGATGATAGCACATTAGCCTCTGCACCAGCAACCTGCTTGGATTTGACCACAGCCTTTCTAGTAGTTACAGCTATATACCATGCATCATCTTCCTGGTGATTCTGTAAGCTATCATGTGCTTGCTTGAGGGCACAAATAAACTGAGAATCTATAGTCCTTAGCTTGTCATTGTTTATTCTCCTTAGTTACTCCTGCAACACTGTTATACAATATTTATTTCCTCCATACCCATGACCTGTTATTAAAGTGATAGTAAAGTGAGATTTTTTTTTTCTTGTACCTACAGGTAGGCTTATAATAAGGCTTATCTGTAGGTACAGTGAATATCACCTAAACTATGGTTGCCACCTGTCCGGGATTCACCTGGACAGATCGGGTTTTGAATCATGTGTCCGGGTTTCAGTCCACCTGAAACCCGGACACAGTATTCAGACAGGAATTTAGCTCAGAACAGTGCCTGATAGGAGGGTGAGGGGGCACTATGCATGCCATATTACTATTCTCTTTGGAGCGCCCAAAGGTGTCCCAGGTCTTTTACAAACTTATAGAGTATGCTGTGCGCCGCTAAAGTGTTCCGGTTTGGCTTGAAGAAAAAGTGGCAACCCTAGCCTAAACAGATGCCGTTTAGAAGGTATTCACAGCAGCAGGAGCTGATTACACCACTGCATATGTGTGGTGCGCTCTGCATTCAGGGCATACTGAGTGTGCTGTCAATGCAGAGAGCACTGTGCTGCGATTGTGACTCCCACACACATGCGCAGGAGTGACATCATTGCAGCCCAGCCATTCAAATGGTCAGAAAACTCGAACCCAGAAGGAAGACCGGGCGAAGATGGAAGTGCCTTTAGCAGTGACAGTGTGATGCTGGATGGCTCTTTGCTTGACAGGTAAGTCTGTAATAATATGCTAGTATGTGTGTATACTAGCACATTATGGCATTAACCACCTGGGGGCCCAGTTATTGTTTTTAAAGTGTTTACTACCAATTCAGGTAAACTGGACATTCTTTGAATCTGTGCAGTTGCCCACATTTTTGCAGATATGGACTTGAGCTTTGGTTTGCTGCATACACCACTTTCTTTGTACAGTGTGTTTGACTATATATTTGTACTTTTATATAGAGAGATGCAACATACAGAGGGACATTTATTAAGAGTGGATCAGAAAGAATCCGCAGCAGCTATGCATGGCAGCCAATTAACTTCTGTCATTTTACATGCTTACAGAGTAACTCCACTTCTGTTGAAAAAAAATAAAACATCCCTTCTGGGTGATCTATGTACATTGCAAGGATTTTACCAAACTTTGTTGCAGATTTCTACCTTTTGTTATTATGAAGAAATACCTGTGTGTTTGTCTGTGTCCATGTAGTAAGTGAATCTAATGGGAGTGATTTCATAATTATCAATCAGCTGCTGCACCTACAAGGCTCTAATGAAGAAAAGTGTAGGGCCTGCATAATTAATTAATTTAGACATAATTTCCTATTGGGAGTATCTCACCAAAAATGACATGTTTGTTACAGGGGATGCCTAATATCTGACTTTTATCTTAGTGCAGACTTCTGGGAAAATTAGTGAGCCAATCACACAAGCAGGAAATGATGTTTCTGGGGGGCATTCTGTATACCTTCTGAGTACAGAACACCTCCAGGTAGCCATATTGCATTGCATTTTACAAAAATTACCCTTTAAAGCAGAACTATACTATACTATCAATATCCAGCCTTTTACATTAGCCAGACTGAGACAATATCAATCCCATGCATGCATGGTAATTCATTAATCTCGGCATTGCTAAAAGTTTACACTGAGCTTGCACAGCCCAGTGTAGAGTGTGGACTGCCAGATTCAGCATGCTCCAGTTTTATTAGATTCCCATCACAGTATGTTAAACCTGTGCTTTGGTGGATGCTTTTTTATATGCTTTTTATATAATGACAAACATAGGTCATTCCTAAGCATGCAATCTTTTTTGTTTTTAAACTTACACGTTTTCCTATGCCTAGCAGTAGAGTAGTATGTTCTGATCTGCTTCATAATTATCAGTGCTAGTTAAAAAGACATAGCTCTAGTTTTTTTGTTCTCATCCCCTCTGGTTTCTACTGAGATTTTATGAAAAATACAAAAGTGAGCATCCCCTCCTGAACCATACCAGGCCACATGTCCACAACATGGGGGGTGATTTGTGGTGGGGGACTCTGCCTCCCCACCCTAAAGCACTTTGTGCCCATGTTAAATTAAGGGCCTCTTCCCCTTAACCCTGGGCTGTGGTTGTAGAGGTCTGCAGGCAGGGGGCTTATCAGAATCTGGAAGCCCCCTTTAACAAGGGGGCCCCCAGATCCCTACCCATTCACCAAAAAAAAGTGTCAAAAAGAAATAAAGACGCTCAGATTTCTCGACTAACCTTACTTCGTGAGACCTCGGACGTCCCTCTATGGCTACTCCTCGAAGTTCCAAACTCTGCGCCAATTCCTGTCTCAGCCCTACTATGGCTCCCTCATAACCTTTGCCCCCCCCCCACCCTTAGGCCCCTTTAGCATGACTACCCTAGAAGCTGTAATGTCTCAGGCAGTGGGCTAGTAGCGTTTTTGTAGAGGATAACAGCTTCGAACTTATATATATACTATGTAGTTAAGTGGTTACACCTTATGGCAAATTACAGATAAAGGAACGAAGGTATGTTGAAGGATTAGTTGGGGTAATTTATAGAGTTTATATACAGCCATAACTTAGGTATCAGGAGGGTCAGCAAGGCATTAGCAGTTCAGAAGTACAAAGTTTATGCAGTTCAGGTATACTTGCAGTGAGTTGCGTTATGCTGATGGGGACACTCCGTAGGTCTGGAGAGATGGTGGAGAAGGGTTCATTATCCCAAAATGAAGAGTGGTAAGTAGGGGCTCTGTCCGGCCCAAATGAAGAGGATGAAGTGGGGCTCTGTCAGGCCCAAACGAAGAGGATGAAGTGGGGCTCTGTCTGGCCCAAACGAAGAGAAGGAAGTGGGGCTCTATCCAACCCAAACAAAGAGGATGAAGTGGGGCTCTGTCTGGCCCAAACAAAGAGGATGAAGTGGGGCTCTGTCCGGCCCAAACGAAGAGGAGGAAGTGGGGCTCTATCCAGCCCAAACGAAGAGAATGAAGTGGGGCTCTGTCCGGCCCAAACTTGGATAAGTAAGCTGCAACGTGCAGATGGTGCACTAGGCCTGGTAACAGGTTCCTAGCACGAATGATGAGTCATTGGGGGCAGCTGTTTAAATAAGAACAAGAGGAGGTATCAGGTGATGTGGCTGTGACCTCATCAATGTGCTGAGGGGATAGTGGAGATGACTGAGCCCCCAGTGGATGAATCAGACATTACAGAAGCTGCATATAAAGTTCTCCTGAGATGGTATTGAGTCCCGGCCCAGATAGCAAGCTTAAACCCATCTTACAATGACAGGTGCTTCAGAAGTTGCGGTCAATGAGAGGATGTTGTTCATATTTGGTGGGCTTGCCCTTTTCTGATAGGGTTCTGGTCCAGGATGTATGGGCTCCTTGTTCCACATACAAATTTGCAAGGATGCTAATGTGGACCTATTGCATTGCCCGATGCAGGAATTGTTCTCATACCAAAAAAAATTGGCGACTTATCTATTCATAGCCACTAAGCAGGTGATTGCTAGAGCTTGGAAAAAGCCCTCTTTTTCATTTGCCATGGGGAAGAGCATCTTGACCGACCTCATGATCAATGACAATTTTCTTGTTCACAGCACAACACTGTACTGTCTTAAAAGTTTATTAAAATGTCATAATGGAGTATACAAAAAAAAATCAAAACCACAACTGAATATTGTGGTTACTGAAATGTTTTTATGCTTAAAAAAGTGTAAAAGTGTATCATTTCAGAGGCAAGCTTCAAACTACACAAAAAAAAATGTCCACAGTGCACAGAACAGAACCTGATGTCAGCTTTCCTATCATGCACACTGAGCACCTTCTCCTATGAAACACAAAGGGGAGTTAGCTAGAGATCTATGAAAGTAAAAAAATAATTTAGAAAGAAACAATGTGTAAAACTATCAAACATCATGTTTCAAAGTAAATAACAACTTCCGGAGGTCACGCTGTGTGCTAAATACTTATTCACTTTTACTAGCTGCCACTTCGAACTGGATTGGGAGACCAAAGACTGCAGAAAACATATACAGGGAAGGGTGCAAGACAGCCTCATAGCATAGCAAAGCTTTATTAGATTAGGCACGTATAAAAACAAACACAGTTGGAACTTCAATCACAATCATATGAGCAGTAACCAGCATATCAGAGCAGAGTGTGTCCTGAAGGGTTGGGTTTAAAGCCTAGTACACACGAATGATCGTTTATTTATTTTTTTGGATGCTAACCTTCATATCGAATAGGAATAGGTTACTAAAGTACGAACATTCTCTTATGACAAAATAGAAATTAGTAAGTGATGTAATGTGTTGTAGTGTATTTGTATTGTATTTTCAGACAAAAACTGTACTGAATAAACGAAGATCATACGATCTGGTATCGTACAAGAAACATTTTCGTGTTTGTCCCTTCGGAAAATTTCGGACAATGGCTGTGTACTAACGATCAGATTATCATATGATTGATTTGAAAGCGGTATTTTTTGTACTCTATTCTGATCATGTGTATGGGGCTTTACACACAGTCCAGAGCCTAGGCCGCCATCACTGGATGTGAGAGTGATGTTGCTGCATGGAGGGGGAAAGGAGGACCAGACGGCAGTAGACACTTCCACGTGAAGGCTTACTGCTTCTGCTTCTGCTCCTGCTCCTTCCTGCTCATCTCGGATGCTTTGTTACACTATGAGGCTGTCTTGTGCCATTCCCTGTTTTTGTTTTTCAGACGCAATAGATAGAAATACGGTATGGTGGCTAGAGTATGTTAGCAGTTTTATTAGTCTGTAATATAGGAGGAAGTAATGAGGAGGTTTTTATCATGAAATCATGAATGTATCATTTCAGAGACAACAGCCGGAAATATTTTACAGTACAGAACAATATGTCAGTAACTTTAATAGGCTGCACAGTAAAACGTTTCATCATTAAATAATAATAAGAGGGTATTATTGCAGAGACAATAGCCAGATGTATTGTACAGATTCAATGTACAGTATATATGTAAGGAAGAAGTATGGGCAAAGCTTTTATTGGCTATACTTCAACTGTGGGTCACAGGTGTGCACTTAGTTCCGCAGACAGCGAGCTAAAGCCTGCTGTTGGCTGATGTCACAAAGCTGGTCCAGGCTCTGCAGGGATCCGGACAATAATGTCAGGATTCACCCAGATGCTTGACTGACAGCTGGCTTAGCCTCTCAGTGGGCCACTGAGAGCCTGAGGCAATTTCTCCAGAGGGGCAGCTCTGCGCTTAGAGTGGATGCAAGAACTTAGTGATCAGTGGGCTTTGATTGCTCAGTTCTTGATGTAAATCTGGCAGATGAGTATGTATGTTTGGGTTTTTTGTATCCCATCCTTTATGAGGCAGCAAATTAAAAAAAAAGGAAGAAACAATGCAGGTTTTTAACATTAAATAAAATTGGTATTGGTATTGTAAACTTCAGCCATTAACCAGAAATATTGTACAGACTTGATACATAACTATGTTAGCAGCTTTATTAGGCCACAAGAGGAGAGACAGGTTTATCATAAAATAAAAATTGTATATAAGTTCAGAGACAGTTAGCCACAACTATTGTAAAGGCTCGATACACACTATGTCTGCACCTTTATTGGGCTGCAGTGTAATAGTTATAGACAAAGCAGGTTTTATAATGAAATTAAAATTAGAGTAGATAATTTCAAAGACCATAGCCAAAAATATTGTACAGACTTGATGCACAACTATGTAAGCAGCTTTGTGAGGTTGTAATTTAAGAGGAAGAGACCAGACAGGTTTTAACATGACATAAAAAGTAGAGAATATTATTTTAGTGGCATTAGCCACGAAGTGCTGGTGAGTATGTAAGCAGCTCTATTAGGCCACAATCTACTAGGAAAAAACATGACAGTTTTTATCATAAAATGCAAATAAAAGTGTATTATTTCAGAGACAATAGCCCAAAAATATTGCACAGTCAGTGCACAGCATGCAAGCAGCTTTATCAGGTCCAAAATTTAGGATGAAAAGAAAAAGCGGCCCATGATCTCAGCCATCTCAGCACCCGCCAGACATCGCAGATGCAGCCTCGTTTGCCATCATGGCGGAGCCTTCAAACATGGAGGTTAGTGCCGGCCCTGCCCATCACTCCCACCAGCCTGAGGAGCATAACACAGAGCGCATTGCACAGGCAGTGGCTGCCCTTCTCTCACCAACAATAGCAGCCTCGGTGGAGAAAGCTGTCCATGCAGGGATGGAGCAAATAAAAAAGGAATTAGGGGAACATGCCTCTCAACTTATCGAGGCTGAACAACAGCTTTCTAAAACAGAGGATGAGCTCTATCAAGCTCAGGCCACAGAACAGATACAAGATAAAACCAATCAATTTATAATCCAAAAACTGTAAGATCTAGAGAACAGATCGAGGCATTGCAATCTACCCTTTGTGGGAGTCTCTGAATCCCTGCAAGCATCTGCTATTACATAATTCTGTGCCTTACACATTCCAGAAGCCTTGGGTCTTCCTGCTCCATGTATAGTTGAACGGGCTCATCGCCTGGGGGTTCACTCTGCCGACCGCACATCCCCCACCCGATCATCACCAAGTATCTTAATTATGAGGATAAAGCCACCATTTTACAAAAATTCCTGCAATCCGGATCTCTGCAAATTGACTGAGTCAAGATCCTGATCTTTGCAGACTACTCCATTGAAGTCTCTAAGAAACTAAAAGCATTTCAGCACACATGCTCAGGGCTATTTCAGCAACAAGTCAAATTTACCTTGGCATATCCCGCCATACTTCACCTTAAATCACTGAATGGGGATCAACTCACATTTCATGACACATCAGAAGCTGAAGCTTTTCTATTCTCACTGTACCCAGAATCCCAATTGAATCTCTCATTTAGGGCACAACCCATTGGATCAATGGAGCCCAAGAAAAGACCCCCCTGAAATACCCAAAATTCTCAGGTTCTATTTTAATATTTTTTTTATTGGAGTTTATCACAAAGGACAAAGTAGAAAAGAAAAAATAAACAACATTTGTCATACATTTTGGGCATTGTGAAGAAAATCATGTGAATAAAATCTCATGCCATAACTAACAGTCATAAAAGAATAGCATTTAGTGATAGGCATAAACTAAAGGGTGTTACTCCACACCCTCAGCCACCCCTTTTGGGAGCAAACTGTGGCAGAGGGTGGAGACAACACTGCCCACCTGTAATTACAATTGCTTTGAGCAGAAAAATTACAATATAGAAGAGGAGTTGGTACACAACACAGAGAGGGTGTTAACAAAAAATTCTCAGGTTCTAATTAATGTTCCAGACATCGCTGACTCTTGTTCCCCCTAGACTCTTCTCTTACGACATATGGGTAAATTACTATATTTTATTTGTTCTTGTATGTTGACTATATCCTGTTTATACAAGCTGTTACTTGCAGCCGGTTTATCTTCATTTACCCCTTTTGGACATTGCTTTCCAGTTTTTTTCATGGGCCTCACTTGTCGTATTAATATGCCTTTCTCCCTGAATGGTTTGAGCTAAGCTAGCTAAGTACTTACCCAGATGGACAAACCTATAAGCTCCTGTCATCGGGTGAGCTCTTGGGAGCTGGCTTCCACAGTGACCCCATGCTGAAAAAAGTGAAGTCCCACTTGTTATCTGTTAGTCTTGGTTTTATGTTACTTGGTGTATTTATGTTCTCACCCATGTTATGTACATGCAACCTTCGTTCTTGCCCACCTACCTGATGCCCAGATCATATTCAAATTTCTTAGGACACTTACACTGATATCTCCTAGCTCCTTTATCAGCTCTACCTTGGAGACCACCTTTGCTTCCACATCTCCTGCTCTAATCATTTTCCCACATAACACCTCCATGAAAAAGGAACTCATGAAACGTGAAAGGGCTTAGGTCTCTCATCATAAGACTCAAGATCCTCCGCCATCTTAAAAGACTTAAGATGGACATTGCTCTGTTACAGGAGACACACCTCACATCCCCCGATTTCCACCGTATGAGGAATCTTTGGGTAGGCACAGATTTAGAATCTGATGCAGTCGAACGTAAGGCTCTGGTACTCATACTGATCCACAAAAACCTCCCTTGTGAGGTCATATCAGTAGACTCTGATAGTCAGGGACTTCTCACTGTTTATATATGACTAGGAAATAAGGACCTACTGATATCTACTTTTTTTTGGACCTGTTTCCCCACATACCGTATATACTCGAGTATAAGCCGACCTGAATATAAGCCGAGGCACCTAAGTTTTCCACAAAAAACTGGGAAAACTTATTGACTCGAGTATAAGCCTAGGGTGAGAAATGCACAGCTACTGTAAGTGTAAAAGAGGGTCAACAATGCCCATTTGCAGCCTCACTGTGCCCATTTGCATGCCTCACTGTGCCCATTTGCAGCCATAGGTCCCCCCAACTTCAAACTTGGTAGTTAAGGGTTCCTAGATGCCCCCTAGCTGCAGCCAATTTGGGGTCTCTGGACCCAAAGGGTCCCGAAATAACATTGCTGCAGATGGACACAGTTGACCGACTTTTGGGGCCCTGTGCTAGTTCCACTGGGTTTGCACACCAAATTTGGGGTTCCTAGCACCAAGTGACCCCGAGATACGGGGCCCCAAAATCGGGTCGGAAAATGTCAAGCACTTTTCTACAGCAGAGAATGACATTTTCCGAACCAAATTTGGGGCCCGTATCTTGGGGCCACTTGGTGCTAGGAACCCCAAATTTGGTGTGCAAACCTAGTAAAACTAGCACCCCATCTTTGGATATGTTGTAGTGCTAGTTCCACTGGGTTTGCACACCAAATTTGGGGTTCCTAGCACCAAGTGGCCCCGAGATACGAGGCCCCAAAGTCGGGTCAGGAAATGTCATTCTCTGCTGCAGAAAAGTGCTTGACTCGAGTATAAGCCGAGGGAGGCACATTCAGCACAAAAAAATGTGCTGAAAAACTTGGCCTATACTCGAGTATATACAGTAGTTGGAGGGGACTTTAATTCCACAATGCACTTAACCGAAGATAGGTCCACTCCCAAACGCCCGCATAAAACACCCAATGGATCCTAGTCGGAACTATTTTGCCTCAAACATGGAATCTGTACATTGCACTTTCACCCCATAGACAGGGAATTTACATTCTATTCCTCCCCCCATAATATATTTGCAAGAATTTACTATATCTTTGGCACTGACAATATCATCCCAACAGTGTCAGGGGCAGAGATGCACGACATCGCTTTTTTTGCGGACCCTGGTCTTTAACCCAACACTCGCTTTTGACGCTTCCCATCTTACCTCTACAATAATGCTGACTTTCAGGCTTTTATGGGAACTGCTTGGGAAAAGTTTTAGGCCTATCTCGCTTTTAAACCTAGATTTCAAGATTATCTCTAAAATTGTAGGGACCAGACTTGCCAATATTATCCCTTCCCTGATTTATCCAGCACAGTCTGGTTTTGTAAAGGGGAGGACATCCCCCTAAACATTCACAAGGTGATGATGGTTTTAGAACATGCTAAAACCAATCCATGGAAAGACTATGCCATCATCACTCTGGGTGCAGAGAAAGCTTTCAAAAACATCAGTTTTGACTGGCTTTCATTGGTCTTGGCCAAAATGGGGTTCTCTGGTGCCTTTAGTCCCCTTATTGAGTCGATGTACACTTCTCCAACAGCCAGACTGGTGATGGCTGGTCACCTTACAGAGGAATTTCGCCTTTTTAAAGACACTAGAAAAGGGTGTCCACTCTCACCGTTATTGTTTAACATAGCCCTGGAACCCTTTTCCTGATACCTAACCAAAAAGACCCCCTTACATGGGATACATACAATGCCTTGAAAAAGTATTCATACTCCTTGAAATTTTCCAGCGTCACTAGCCTCTGCCTAGCACCTACAATGTCTCTACAGCTTCAGGAAGCTGGGGCAATCGGTCACACTGTCCAGCAGCAGACGGCGCCCCAGAATGATGACACCAACCCAGCTAAAGTGCTGGCAACTGGACAGAGGGTCCAAGACCTCTGCCCCACACCTGTGGCAGTTCTGGAGGCCCAGGGTGAGGAGGTGGTGGTCACTCCTGAGCAGCAGATCAGGACCCAAGGAGAGAATGCAATCTGCACTTCACAACTGCAGCTTGAGCTGATATTGGTGGATGGGACTTCAGTCTCCACTTGTATTGCTACATATCTGGGAATATTACGTGAGAACAAAGTGGATCCCAAAACTTTTGACAAAGAACAAAAATGACAATGCCTCGTCACACACTGCAGGTGAAAAAATGGCAAAATTTAACCTTCTTAGGCTTTCAAGTGATGACCCATCCACCCTATTTGCCTGACCTGGCTCCTTCAGACTATAATCTGTTCCCCATTCTCAAAAAACACCTAAAGGGACAACGATTTGGGGGTGTTCCAGTGACAACTAATGCTGCAAATGAGTGGTTACACCAGCAGTCGGAAGAATTTTATTTGCAGGGACTTAAGAAGCTGCATTGACTTCCTGGGGGAATATGTAGATTAGTGTGGCAGTTACAGCTTCAGTTCATCCAAACCTGCAACGTAACCTCTTACTGCGGGACACTGTGATTGCTTGGAGGGAAACTCGGAAGAAGTAAATTCTTTCCCCCTATATCTCCAGACATCTACCTATTCACAGCAATCCCATGTTCACCTCTGGGATGGAACACAAAGCCTTCTTCATATGACAACAGAAAGGTCTCGCTGAATTCTTATCCTTATATGACTCAGAATCTGGATCAACATATGCCTTGACAGACATAGCAAAAAAATTCTCCCTACCTATGTCTTATGTCTTCTACTATGGGCAATGTATCAGCTTCGTATTTATTGCAGAGACAGAGGTCAGATCCCGATCGTCGATACCAGACTGTCTACTTAACCACTTCCCACCCGGCCAATGTAGATATACGGCCGGGTGGGAGCCGTCTACTTCTGATAGGACGTTCAGGAACGTCCTTCAGAAATAGAGGGATCGCGCGCGCGCGTGCCCGCGCAGCGGCGCGATCCCGATGCGGCCGTGTCACCCGGACACGGCGCATCTCGAATCGGCAGGAGGGCACGGTGATTGGCCCTCCTGATCACATGACGGCCGTGACGAATCACGGCTGTCATGTGATGTAAACAAACAGCCGGTTGCTAGGCAATCGGCCCTCCTCTCCTCACACGGAAGTCGTCGGTGAGGAGAGGAGAGCGGATCGCTGCAGCCGGCTGGTGATCAGTGAGTATGAGATGTTTTTTTTTACTCACTGATCACCAGTCTAAGGTCCCCCATAGTAAAACACACGTCCCCACAGTAAAACACACATGTCCCCACAGTAAGACACACATGTCCCCACAGTAAAACACACATGTCCCCAAAACACACATGTCCCCAAAACACACATGTCCCTAAATAATAAAAACACATGTCCCTCACATATGTCCCACTAAAATCACATGTGCCAATGATTATCTGCACACATATGTCCGTGATCACCTGCACACCCCTTTTACATGATCATTTGCGTACATATGTCCGTGATCACGCGAACCAATTATTATACACTTAACGGAATTTTTTTTACAAAAAACATGTAGCAGAATACATTTTGGCTTAAATTTATGACAAAATTTGATTTTATTGGATTTCTTTTAAAAAAGAAAGGAGAAAATATTGTTTTTTTTCAAAATTTCCGCTATGTTTTCGCTTATATCGCAAAAAATAAAAAACGGAGTCGCGAATAAATACCACCAAACTAAAGCTCTATTTGTGCGAACAAAATGATAAAAAATTCATTTGGTTACAGCATTGCATGACCGCGCAATTGTCACTGAAAGTGCGCGAGCGCTGAAAGCTGAAAATTGGTCTGGGCAGGAAGGGTGTTTAAGTGCACAGTAGGCAAGTGGTTAAAGAAGGATCGAACACTATTTTGGATATTTACAAACCCTTGAGCTACAAATTCACCCCCCCCCCCTTTGCTTATTTATCAGCAGTAAACTGGGGCAAGGACTTCTCTGAAACAGAGATTTTGGATAAAATACTGCAAGGCTACAACAGCATACTTCACCTGGTCCCAAACGAATCGTGGAGAGAAACGCAAATGAAAATACTCTGCCGTGCTTACATACCCTTCTTATCAGAGAAAGCCAAACCTCAATCTCAACGAAGGCCCTCTCTTACACACCGTCTATGATCCTGCAAATTTATTTCAACCTTTGGGGACCAAGTTCTATACATGGAATTACCCTCATTCAACACCCAAAGGTCAAACACCTCTTTCCAGGGTCTCCAAACAATTAAATTTCCAAGCACAAAGCCTGGATTCTAATCTGGCTCTTAGTGACCCGGAGATCCATTGTAAAAAACTGGACTATTTCCTCCCACCCAACAATTTCTCTGACTAAAGCCCCATATACACGCTCAGATTATCCGAGGACCAGGTCCGTCGGATCATGTCCGCCGTACTTTGTCCGATGTTGGTTTTGCGTACACACGGTCGGACAAAGTTGTCGGAAAATCCGATCATTCTGAACGTGGTGATGTTTGTTGCCTACGACGGGACTACGTAGAGGCTAGTAGCCAATAGCTTTGGTCTTGTAATGTGATCTGAGCATGCGTAGCACTTTGTCCGTCGGAATTCGCTACACACGATCGGATTTGGTGTGATCGGACTTTGTTGTCAAAAAATCTATCCAGCAGGAGATAGGACTTTGTCCGTCGGACAATCCAATGGAAACTGTCCGATGGTGCCTACACACGGTCGGAATTTCCGACAACATTGTCTGATAGGACAGAATCCATCGGAAAACCCGACCGTGTGTATGGGGCTTAAACAATAACTACAGCTATTAATATACAGGGAGAAAATCAGCACTGATTTTACCCATACCTCTTCCAGGAAAAGCTTCTACAAGAAATGGCAGGCCTTCATGAACATGACTATGTCTCCCGAGGAACTTGAGAATTTTGAGAAACCCTTTTTTTGTCTCCAGGGTCTCCAACTAATGTATGATAAGAAAGACAAACATTAAGAGATTACCCCCCCCCTCCCTTCCAGTCCCCAGGAACAATGACATGAGAAATATTCATTAATTTCCTCACTCTATTATCAGTAGTATTGTTAGTGTCAATCGTACCACTTGTTTATGCTTATACATATTGTGCTCTGTCTAATTGGGCGACTATGTGGCAGATGAGGTTTAATGTTGATAAATGTAAAGTTATGCACTTGGGGGCTAAGAATATGCATGCATCATACATACTAGGGGGAGTACAATTGGGGAGAAGGATCTGGGAGTTTTGGTAGATCATAAGCTCAATAATAGCATGCAATGCCAAGCTGCGGTTTCCAAAGCAAGTAAAGTCCTTTCTTGTATTAAGAGAGGTATGGACTCCAGAGAGAGAGATATAATTTTGCCCTGTTCAAATCATTAGTAAGACCTCATCTGGAATATGCAGTTCAGTTTTGGGCACCAGTTCTCAAAAAGGATATTGGGGAACTGGAGAAAGTGCAGAGAAGGGCAACCAAACTGATAAGAGGCATGGAGGAGCTAAGCTTTGAGGAATGATTAGAGGAACTGAATTTATTCACCCTTGATAAGAGGAGATTGAGGGGGGATATGATCAACATGTACAAATATATAAGGGGTCCATATAGTGAACTTGGTGTTGAGTTATTCACTTTACAGTCAACAAAGAGGACACGGGGGCACTCTTAACGTCTAGAGGAAAAGAGATTTCATCTCCAAATAAGGAAAGGTTTCTTCACAGTAAGAGCTGTGAAAATGTGGAACAGACTCCCTGCAGAGGTGGTTCTGGCCAGCTCAGTAGATTGCTTTAAGAAAGGCCTGGATTATTTCCTAAATGTACATAATTGACTGGGTACCAACATTTATAGGTAAAGTTGATCCGGGGAAAATCCGATTGCCTCTGGGGGGATCAGGAAGGAATTTTTTCCCCTGCTTTAGCAAATTGGATCATGCTCTGCTGGGGTTTTTCGCCTTCCTCTGGATCAACTGTGGGTATAGAATTGGGTATATGGGATTTTATGTAATTTTTTTTTTGTGGTTGAACTGGATAGACTTTCAGTCTTTTTTCAACCTGATTAACTATGTAACTATGTCAAACATCGTAGGTGTACAACCCCTGTCCTTCCCCTTCTCCTCCCCCCCTATTTTTTCCCATACTCAATAATTCCGCACTTAGGATCCATCACTTATGAGTGCTCTTATTCACATCTTGATTGTTATCTTTCACTTAATGCCTTTCCTTATTGTGAGCAAAATAAATTTACAACTCAATGGGGTTTATTCACTAAAGGCAAATCCACTGTGTAGTACAATTTTGCAAGTTCACTTGGAAGTGCACTTGTAAGTGCAGTCGCTGTAGATCTGAGGGGGGACATGCAAAATATTTGAGTGTATTATTTCAGAGATCATAGCCAGAATTATTAAGAGAAAAACTCACCCAAGCTCTACTGCTATATAGTATAGTTGGTGTGTAGAGTAGTCGGTGCTCTGGCTAATTAAGCTCACAAAATATCCATAGAACGTACAGGCTGGCAACTCGACAGCTTCTCCATAGAAAATATTTATTTAAACATTACAGCAGTAACATCATCCAAAAAACTGATGTGTTTCGGCCTTAGGCCTTCATCAAAAGTAAGACTATTGTACAGAAATGCTGCACAGTATGTAAGAAACTTGAATGTAATATGGAGAGACAAGGCAGGTTTTATCATAATTTATCAAAAATATGTATTATTTATAAGACAATAGCTAGATATATTGTACACACTCCATGTACAGTATTTAAACTGTTTTATCAGACTGCAATTTAAGAGGAAAAGGCAAGGCAAGTTTTAACATGGATACAAATTAGAGGGTATTATTTCAGACAATAGCAAGTTATATTGTTCACACTTGATGTATAGTATGTAAACAGCCTTATTTAACTGCAATTTAAGAAGAAGAAACTAGACAGGTTTTAACATGAAATAAACATTGGAGTATATTATTTTTGAGACAATAGCCACTGATATTGTACATACGATATACAAAGTACATGTGCAATATTGCTGGAGAGTATCTAAACAGCTTCATGAGGTCACCGAGTAAGGAGACAGTTTTATCATAAAAAAAAACTAAAAACGAAGGGCTCTTTCACACGGGGCGGATCCGTGATGATCCACCCCGTGAACATCCACTGTTCAGCGGGGATCGCTCCATTGATTCCCGCTGAGCCGGCGGATGACAGGGCGGTCCCTGCACACTGTGCAGGAACCACCCTGTCAGATCTCCGCTCTCCTCTATGGGGGATCGGATGAATACGGACTGTCTGTCCGTGTTCATCCGATCCGCTCTGCAGACGGATGGAAAAATAGGGTTTCCTCCGTCTGCAGAATCGGACCACAGCGGAGGAGGATGATATCGGGTGTCAGGGGATGTTCATCCGCTGACACCCGCTATCCCATAGGGATGCATGTATGTCCGTAATTTCATCCGAAAATGGATGGATGAAATACGGACATATGGTCTGCCTGTGTGAAAGAGCCCTTATGCCCCGTACACACGGTCGGAAATTCCGACCACAAAATCCGTCAGATTTTTTTGGACGGATTTTGTCCGACACTGGTGTTGCATACACAAGGTCGGACAAAGTTGTCGGAAAATCCGATCATCCTGAACGTGGTGACGTTCGTTGCGTACGACGGGGCTACGTAGAGGCTAGTAGCCAATAGCTTTGGTCTTGTAATGTGATCTGAGCATGCGTGGCACTTTGTCCGTCGGAATTCGCTACACACGATCGGAAAAAGTCCGATAGGACTTTGTTGTCGGAAAATTTGAGAGCAGGAGATAAAACTTTGTCCGTCGGAAAAAGTCCGATGGAGCCTACACACGGTCGGAATTTCCGACAACATTGTCCGATAGGACATTTTCCGTCGGAAAATCCAACCGTGTGTATGGGGCATTAAGCATATTATTTGAGATATATTACAGAATATTGCACAGCATGTAAGCAGCTTTATTAGGAGCCATCTTAAAGCGGTTCTGCACTGTCTGTATGTTTTTTTTTTTTTTTGTGCAATGCAATGGCTTATGAGATCTAGTTTAGGTACTCACGTGTGCTTTTTTTGTAAATAGCTGCTGCCGGTTTTCGTCAGATAAAACAGTTTTAGAAAATCTTTCCTGCTGGGGGCCATCTTGCCTGTGGGCATGTGAACCCACACAGGCACTTCAGATGGCCCAGCATGCACCGCCGTTACTGCACCGATCTCGCGCGTGCGCAGTAACGGCAAAGTGTAGCTCACGTTCGTTGACATCGCCCGAAATCTCGCGAGATTTCGGACACATCTTCTGAAATCTCGCGAGATTTCGGAAGATGTGGCCGAAATCTTGCGAGATTTCGGAAGATGCCCGCACTGACTCCTGGGATCAATGACACCAGATCCCAGGAGACAGTGCGGTGCGACGACGATTGATGCAGAGACCCCGCCCACTGCCCCAGAGACAGAGGAAAGGAAGTCAGCGATTACAAGGTAAGTGGAAAAAAAAAAAAAAAAACACACTTCATTTAGTACTTTTTGCCTGATTTGGAAGGCAAAGAGATTTACTAAATGAAATGTGTGCAGAACCGCTTTAAGATTATGAGACCAAGCCGGTTTCATCATGAAATAAAAATTTGGTTGTATTAATTCAGACAATACACAAAAATATTTTACATTTACTGTAGAGCAAGTACACAGCTTTATTAGGCATTTTCAATTTAAAATATGCAATGACATACCTCCTTATACCCAGTCTGTGCAGGCAATGTAGCCAATTGCTGATGTGACAGATTCCACAGGCCATTTAACTCTTGAATAGGGCACAGAAGTGAAATCGAGCACAGTTTTACTTCAGATAAGTACAGTACAAAGGATACTCTTTAATTCTTTTGAAGTGTAAGAAGACGAGTGTGGCAGATAGTGTCTAGTTAAAGACTGTACCAACTAGCACCAAAAAGGAGAAGGAACATGGGAACACAACAAGGGCACAAAAATAAACAGGCTGCTGTATTTTTGATTACCAGAGCGCTAGAAATGGCTGCAAGCTAGGAGACACAGAGCATTAATCACTCTACATCAAATATTATAAATGTTGCAGCTTAGGCCCAGCTGCAAAAATAATATGTGTGGTACCTTTACAGTGCCTGATCATTGGAATAGGCTGTAAGAAGAAGAAATGCAGGATTCATCTGGAGCACCAAGTATGGCAGTCCAAATGAGGTTGCAGAAGCTGGTAATGGTGGAAGGCCAAGAGAGGTCGCAGGAGCTGGTAATGGTGGCAGTAGAAGACCTTAAGTGGTTGCAGAAGCTTGTAATGGTGACTGACCAGCAAAGGTGGCCTGAACTGGTAATGTTAATATTGGCCGGCCAGGAGAGGTGGTAGGAGCTGATAGTGGTGGAAGGCCAGGAGAGGTAGCAGGAACTGGTAATGGTGGCAGGCCAGAATAAGTGTCAGAAACTGGTAACAGTGGTAGGTCAGCAGAGGTCAAAGAAGCTGGTAATGGTGGTAGACCAACAGAGGTGACAGGATTGGGTAATGGTGGCAGCAGCAGGCCTTGAAAAGGGAGCTGGTAATGTGGATGGCTAGAAGAGGGGTCATGAGTTGGTAACAGTGCAGCAAACCAGAAGAAGTGATGGTAATAGTGGCAGGGCAGCAGAGATAGCAGGAGCTTTTATTGGTGGCAGGAGCTGGTAATGGTAGCATCGGCAGGCCAGTGAGCTGGTCAACACTGTCTAGAGATTTGCAGATTCATCTCTGTAAAAAAAAAAAAAAAAACTCCTGCTATGCTGAATGCCATCTCAGACAGCACACTGACCACAGAACAAGTCAGATTCTTTAGCATGTACTTTTCAAGTTCCAGCCAAATGTCCAATCTGATCACCCAAGAGACAATAGGGTCTTTATTTCAAAGAGTCTGCGTCCACCCTGTACCCAAGTAGTTTGCAATTATATGGTTTTAGGACTTACTGTGACTGTTCACTGTGGCAGCTAGGCCTGTTCACTGTGGTTGGAAAAACTACTGATGCTGTGCCTCCAGTGCTTTGTCTAATATACCACACAGTGTATTCTCCACCAGAAACATCAGAGGGATTGTGTTGTTAGTTACCGCCTTATAGGCACCTTACATTTCTAGTCACCTCTTCAAATGGCGACAACATTTTGCACACATTCTGAATCAGCAGTCACTGATGCAAAGAAAAGGACCCCAGCTCCTGAAAGGCTATCCTCATCAATTACAGATGCTTATTGATGGCCTGCTGCTGCTAGTCCCGCCATGCAGCATGGCCAAAATTGAGTTCTAGCATGACGGTGCATTGCATATCAGGCATTTGGCAGGCTTGTGATGCCACTGCATTTTGTCTACGAAAACACTCACTGGGTATGACCTCCTAGTGGCCACACACTCTCTTGGCCTGCTGCAGGACATTTAGGAAACCACGGTACCTAATCAGTAACTGCTGCACCACCAGGTTCAGAATATATGCCAGGTATGTCTGAACTTTCATTTGTAGACAGACAGCAGATTGGTGTCATTGTCTTGTCAAACATGATCTTGCATTGCACAAGATGGTGTAGGGTCACCTCTTGGCCTGTCCCTGAAGAACTGTCAGAATTTCTGGCCCAGTGTGGCCTCATTTTTTCAGGCATATCAGCTGCAAAACAATGTGGCAGGCTGGCAGCATTTTGCCTGTGCATTGCATAGACTTTGGGGAGAGTTACAAATGATGACATTTTAGGAGGAGTGAGTGAAGGTGACTATGCTGTCACCATCATCTGGGTCTAGAACACAGGGAAGCGTCAAAACTGCAGCCGTATCGGCCATCCTGACTTTTTCCCAGCCGCAAGCTATTTTCCCAATGTGGTTTGCTGAATTATATGTTTCCTCATGCATCCAGCACCCAAATGACTAGCAGATTTACCATGACTGATACACTGCAGGCAGAGGTTCAAACAGCAAAACTGTCACATATAATGTTGAATTTCAAATATCTGTATGTGTGAACGATTGTGGTGAAAGCCAATAATGTTAAATGCTGAAACATATTGGAGGTGCTGCTAAAGAGAACATCTTACTTTAGGATCATGCAAATCTATCAGAAATCTAAGCTGCCAATACAGTGAATCTGCCATCGTAGTATCATAAATATACACAAGTGCAGCGCTAGAATAGATAAGCAAGTGTCCCTGATTTTCACATGAGGTCCCACTGGAGTAAATCAGCCTATGGGAACTGTTGTGAGCCAGGAGTATAATAATTAGCCCTATAAGTGAGGGTGCCAGCTGGATTGCTCCGCTGGTGTATACACAAATTCAGGTGATTGAAAGTTGCGTTAAGTGATACAAAAAAAAAAAATAAAACAACAATGATAAATGTGAAAATTATATCATGTGGGGAAGAAGGGGTGGTGGTGCTGGGTATTTAAACCCCAATTACTCGTGGGTAGAGGACAAATCACCCCGGGTCAAAGCAGGCTCCTACTCGGTCTCCTTCAGGAGTCACGGCTTTGTGTAACACAGACTATTAGTGTGTTGAAAGATACAGCAACAGCTTTCTGGGGGATGTGATAGGAATGTAACCGATGAAGAAGGGGATTGTATAGTACTGACCCTTAGGCAAATGTCACATGCACTACCACAAATGAGAGCGTACACTGCTAATCCAAGGGTAGCCAAGCTAAACCAAACGTTTGGTATATAGCTCGTCTAGCCGTATAACCAGACCAGTGAACAAAAAGACAAGAGGAATAAACCCTTTTGTGCTGACATGGGGAATGGTCTCCTTCAACACATGCCTACATCAGCCATCTATTCAAAAGACGGTATACTCATAAGGCAATATACAAGTAGTCCTGTTAGTAAGGGCAAAATAACCAAACAGTTCAATTTGTAGTGTCTTCGCTAGATGTGGTGTGTCACTGGAGGTATTCAAGGTATATGGTCGGCTTAACAAGCTCTAAGGGAAAACGGTAAAGGTGGGTACTCTTACCAGAGCTGATGGACTCACCCCTCTCGGAGTGAGTCGACAGGGCTTGTACCGGATACACCGGATGGATAATGGATCTGTTGCGGTCTGCTGAGTCTCACTGGACCATTCCTCCAGATATCAATGCAGTCGCTTACCTGCGGCTTGATGGAAGTGCCAGGTTTAAAAAGTAAGCAGTGGCAAAACTTCTATGGGAGGTCCTTATCCACAGCAGCTCAGGTAGAGAAGGAAACAGAGAAAGAGAAGCAACTCCTCATAGTGTGAAACCAATTTCCCAATTGGCATTTATTGGATAAAACGGTTTAAAAACATTTGCGCAAAAAGTTAAAATGTGGCTTCGGTAGACATCCAACCCTACATGTTTCGCCTACTGTAGGCTTCAACTGGGGTATATGTCTACCAGCCACCTATCTACAATATATATACCTTTGTGTAAGAGTTCAAAGTGACAACAGCTGATTCATGGAGCTCGGATCCTCACTTCCGGTATCACTAGCGTGCGTTCCACGCTCAAACTCATCTAGGGCCGGGATGATGTCATCTAAAAGCATCGAACGACCAAGCCTCGTTTTCGGATTGCTGTGTAACCAATCAGCACCGGCTTGCGGTAATCAGCCAATAGGCATCTAAGTGTAAAGAGGAGTGGCTTGCAATCATGGGCCAATCAGTGGGTGGGGCGTCATGAGGGGAGGGGAAATCACTTCCCTATGGGCGTTGCTAATAAGTTTGAGAGATGAATCCGATCACATGTCCGATTGCGCCTGCGCGCTTGTACGCAAGGAAGAGACGGCCGGGAAAGCTATATCCGATCCTGTGTCGAAATCGCGCGTGCGCGGGTACACGGAAGTGGTAGTCATAGGGACTTAAGATGCAACGTGAGGGAAGTTAGGCACGCCCCTATGGGAGGTATCTCTCATGTTTCAATGGTATAACCTATTGCGCTTGCGCGCTGACACCACGTAATGGTCCGCAGAGCTGAGGTAAACCATAGGAGAGGGGAAGTATCTTGTCATGACCTGACACCTCGGATCACTTCCTCATCTCCATTGTCAAAAGTGTTGACATATTGCTACTGGCATGTATGGTAACATCCATAGCTATAATAATAATTTGGGTTTAAACAGACATAATTCTCAAACAGGTGTAAACGAAGTACAGTTAAGCCCTCAGTGGTACTATTTGTGGTTCAAATCGACAGAGTAATTCCTGTCGACTCATACAGCTAAGAAAAGGGGTTCTAGATACAGTCAGTCTCAACAACAGATTGGCATGGTGACTGAGGAAGAGAGAGATATATACAGACTAAAGTGTACGGAGACCCCCGTACAGTACATAACCGACTATAGGTGAAAGACTTGAGTCATGATAAGTAGGGGCCACCAGACTCAGAATTCCCGGGGTGTCCTATTCTTCATTAACAGAAAGTGAGAATCCGGGGGCCAGTACAATTCATAACATATTTTCATATTTTTCATATCTTTCTTATAGTTTGCTACACAGCCCACAATCATACAAAATGCCTTCTGATATGATAGGCATTCTGAATAAAGCATTTTTAACACGTCAGTGAGTTGTAGAACTCTTATGGTAGCATCATATGGTTGTTTCAGAGCAAAAATATCTGTAAGGTATTCAAATCAGGATTTGTTTATAAATGCATTGATGTCCCATTCTATGTTGAGGCCATGGGGCGAGTAACTCTTCAGGGAATATATCCAAAAGGTCTCTAATTTGGACACGCCCCTAATGTTTGATTCGCCCCTCCAGTTGGGGACAAATCTGTCAATGATCTGAAACTTTGTCCCTGTCGGGTTCCTGTTATGATATATCCGATAGTGTTTGGGGACATTGTGATCAGTACGGCCCTTTTTAATACCTGCAATATGTTCATTGCACCTCACGGCAAACGTACGGATGGTTCTGCCTACGTATTGTTTGCCGCAAGGGCAAGTAATGAGGTATACCACATATCGGGTTTGGCATGTTAGAAAATGTTTCATATTAAATTCTTGTCCTGTAACACTCGATGTAAACGTTTCGGTTTTTTTCCTCCCATAGACATTGTGTAAACACACGTTACATCTACGGCAGGGGAAAAAACCCTTCATGTTATGAAAAAATGAGGGGGCCGTAGGAGGATCGGATACACTAGGAGCTATCCGACCTCCTAAGGAGGGGGCCCCTCTATAGATCACCCCTGCTTTCTCTGGGAGGAGGGGGCCTAAGATCCTATCACTTTTTAGGACACTCCAGTGTTTTGAAATAATCCCTTTGATCTGTCTGTGTTGGACAGAGAATGAGGTCAAAAGTGACCAATTATGTTGTGATTCTTGTGTTTTTTTAGGGCAATCTTTTATAAGTTCTTCTCTATTGAGTGAAGCCACTATCTCAATATCCCTGTCTATACCCTGTAAATCATACCCTTTATCCAAGAATCTATTTTTTATGGTCTCGGCTTGTGAGAAGAAATCTGTTAAATTAGAACAGTTCCTCCTAATTCTGGTGAGTTGGCTCCGAGGTATGGACTTAAGCCAAGATGAGTGGTGGCAACTATCTATTGGGATATACCCATTGCGATCTGTCGCTTTAAAAAATGTTTTTGTGACCAAGTGGCCATCCAGAACCGATATTTCTAGGTCCAGGAAGTGGATTGTCGAAGTGCTGACTTCGTGGGTTAGTTTGATGCCCCGCTGGTTATCGTTCAGGGTAAGCATGAACTTATCCAAAGAATCCTTATCACCTTTCCATAGGAGGAGGATGTCGTCTATATATCTAGCCCAAAGGGCTATCTGGGGTAGCCCCTGGGCATAGACGACATCCTCCTCCCATTTGGCCATGAAAATATTTGCCAAACTGGGGGCAAATTTTGCCCCCATGGCTACACCTTTTTCTTGGAGATAAAAATCTCCATTGAACCAGAAGTAATTGGACCTGGTAGCGAACCGTAGCAGGTCCATAATGAACCTCTTTTGGGTCCCTGGGATGGCTCCGTTCCTAGCTAGGAAAAGGTCGACTGCTGCCAAACCCAGCGAATGGGGTATACTGGTGTATAGTGCTGTGACATCAGCCGTTACAAGTAAAAGATCGTCACTGTAATGTATCTGTTGAAGCCTTGCAATAGTGTCTTTTGTATCTCTCAAATACGACGGGATGGTTTTCACCATCGGCTGTAGATGGTGATCTATATATTTGCCGATACGAGCAGTGATAGAATCTATCCCGCTAATGATCGGGCGGCCAGGGGGATTCGTAATACTTTTATGGACTTTAGGAAGGTAGTATATCACTGGTATCCTCGGGACCGTGGGAATCAGGAATTGTTTCTCTTTTCTATCCAATATGCCCATATTGTACCCTGTATCTATCAAGTCTATAAGTGTTTTTTTGAAAGTTATGGTGGGATTCTTAGGCATGAGGGAATAAGTTTCTCTATCGCTAAGGATCCTCATCATCTCCGAGTTATAGTCTACCTTATCCAGGACGACTATCCCTCCACCCTTATCCGCAGGGCGGATGATGAGGTCTTTCCTTTCACAAAGTAGTTTAAGTCCCATTTTCAAATTGGGATCAGTAAACACTCTTTTGGGGGGTAATTTGTCTAGGTCATTCAAGACCAGATCTCTGAACACTTTTATTGATGGGGCAACTGGAACGGGGGGGTTAAACAATGAGGGGTTAGAGAGACCTGTATGGACAGTATGGCTCCGGGTCTCACCTCTGTGTACCCCACAGGGGTTTGACGCAAAATATCTTTTAATGTTCATCTTCCTTATAAACTTTTGAACGTCTATAAAGGTGGCAAATTTATTTAGTTTCTTTGGGGGTGCATATTTCAGACCTTTATTTAGCACAAGTTGTTCTGATGGAGATAGCGCGATTTTGCTTAGATTAAATATACCCGTATTGGTCAAACTCGTTTTCTTTTTCCTGGCATGCCGCCCCCCTCTGGTGCCCCGTTTGTTTCTTGGTTTGGTTTGCGGGTTTCCTGTGTTCTGGGAAAACCCCCCGTGTGGGGAGGCCTTGGTTGGTTGTAGTTAAAGGGTGATCTATTATAGTAATGCTCATCCCTTTCAGGGTGGGCATATTGTGAATAGTAGTTGTCACCGTGTCTGTTTTCTTTAAGTGGCGAGAATCTATTCTGGGTATAGACAGGAGTTCTTGGTGTATAATGGTCATAATATTCATTTTGACTGTATCTGTTTCTCTGGGGTGACAAATCTTGTCTGTATTGTTGTTGATAATAGGTATTATCTCTATTATCTCTATTATCTCTATTCCCCCTACCTCTCCCCCTGTTCCCCTTACCCCTGCCTCCATTATTGGTGGCTTCCCTTCTGGATTCGGTTGGGTAGGGGCTCTTAAACCTAGTAGTTGGTGTATGAGGGTTGGGGGGGTAGTGAGGTTGTTGTGCAGCATTAGAGTATTGTGTATTTCTCGGGTTCTGGTATTGAGGTCCCGGTATTCTCTGGGTAATCTGCCCTGAACTTTCCATAGGGGTTTCTACTATTTCTGAAGCAATGGGGAGAGTATCCTTGTTTTGCCAGCTAAATACATTGCCGTTCTTATAGTCGTTTACATCTCTGGTGTATTTCTTTTGTTTCTTAATTTTTTGTTCTCTTTCTTCCTTTTCTAAATGGTTTTTTAAATTTGATGATAATGTAATATATTCCGAAGTGGATTTATGGGGTGCAAGTTTATCCTTAATCTCTCTGATTTCCTTATCTATGGTAATTTTTCTGTTCTTTTTCTTTTCAGTGAGAAACCTCAGAAAAGCAATCCCTGCTTCGTTGAAGTAATGGAACCATATTTCAGGTTCTGAATCTCCTTGTTGTGGGTATATATTCCACCTTAACCCTCTAGGTACCATATTCTCTTTAGCATATTGCTCTTATTCCTCTTGTCTTTTTGTTCACTGGTCTGGTTATACGGCTAGACGAGCTATATACCAAACGTTTGGTTTAGCTTGGCTACCCTTGGATTAGCAGTGTACGCTCTCATTTGTGGTAGTGCATGTGACATTTGCCTAAGGGTCAGTACTATACAATCCCCTTCTTCATCGGTTACATTCCTATCACATCCCCCAGAAAGCTGTTGCTGTATCTTTCAACACACTAATAGTCTGTGTTACACAAAGCCGTGACTCCTGAAGGAGACCGAGTAGGAGCCTGCTTTGACCCGGGGTGATTTGTCCTCTACCCACGAGTAATTGGGGTTTAAATACCCAGCACCACCACCCCTTCTTCCCCACATGATATAATTTTCACATTTATCATTGTTGTTTTATTTTTTTTGTATCACTTAACGCAACTTTCAATCACCTGAATTTGTGTATACACCAGCGGAGCAATCCAGCTGGCACCCTCACTTATAGGGCTAATTATTATACTCCTGGCTCACAACAGTTCCCATAGGCTGATTTACTCCAGTGGGACCTCATGTGAAAATCAGGGACACTTGCTTATCTATTCTAGCGCTGCACTTGTGTATATTTATCTTTTTACAATTTACGTCTAATTGTTTGTGCTAGCAGCTACTTCTTCATGTATGTTTGGCGCAATATTCCCCCACCACCATCGTAGTATCATGTAAGTGAAGCAGAAACTAAAGTTGCCAGTAAAGAGAAATCCTCATTAAAGAATCATACACTGTAGATGAAGTATTGAATAAAGCATCTGGTAAATAGGTCTTGGTCTTATCACATCCTGCAAAAGTTTCAGTGAATTAAACTAACAGTAAAAAATATGTGTCATTGTGGTATCACACAGGTGAATCAAACTTCCAAAAAAGAGAACCCATCTTTATAGCATTATGCAGTGGCATCAAGGAGTGCCACCAAAAAGGGTTATGACATTAAATGACTGGAGACAGCACTAAAGAGAAATTGTTGTGATGTCATACAAATTTAGCAACAACTTAAAGTGGTACTTAACCCAGGACCCTGCATTCACTATATCTGGTCTCCTACAGTACACAGAACATGGAAATTATCATGTGCATAGTGACTCCAAAGGCTCTGTCTTACCAGGAGAAGAGTTGGGGACAGTGGAAGAATGGGAGGATCAGAGAAGAGAGGATCAAACAGCCTTTTTACACAATGCTTAAGATTAACCCCTTAGGTTCCACAATGAGTATAGCAAGCATTTTTTTACTGCATATAAAGACTGATTGTACTGTTGTTTATTACTATTATTATACAGGATTTATGTAGCACCAACAGTTTGCACAGCGCTTTACAACATGAAGGCAGACAGTATAATTATAGTACAATTCAATACAGGAGGAATCAGAGGGCCCTGCTCATTAGAGCTTACAATCCAGGAGGGTGGGTAAAGTGATACAAGAGGTAATAACTGTGGGGGATGAGTTGATGGAGAAAAGGAACAGTTGTTAGGTTTCGGCAGGATAGGCTGAAGAGAAGGGTTTTCAGGGACCATCTAAAAGCTAACAGAGTAGGAGATAATCGGACAGATTGGGGTAAGGAGTTCCATACGATGGGAGAGGCTTTGGAGGTGAGCATGGGAGAAGGTGACAAGAGAGCTAGAGAACAGAAGGTCTTGGGAGGAACGGAAAGGGCGATATGGTTGTGAATGGCTTTGTAAGTTGTTGTTAAGATGTTTTATTTTATTTGTTGGGTGAGCGAAAGCCAATAAAGAGATTGACAGAGAGGAGTAGTAGACACAGACCAATTGGTAAGGTGGATGCGTCTGGCAGAAGCATTCATGATGGACTGAAGTGGAGATAGCCTATGTAAAGGTAAGCCAATGAGGAGGGAGTTGCAGTAGTTGAGGCGAGAGATGAGCAGGGAGTGAATTAAAGCGGAGCTCCACCCGCACCAAAAATATTAAAAGTCAGCAGCTACAAATACTGCAGCTGCTGACTTTTAATAAATGGGCACTTACCTGTTCCAGGTTCCAGCGGTGTCTGCAGAATGTGACGAGCGATCGCTCGTCTCTCGGCTGCCCCGCCGCCATCCTCTGTCAGGGAATCAGGAAGTGAAGACGCAACGTCTTCACTGCCCGGTTTCCTACTGCGCATGCGCGAGTCGTGCTGCGCGTCCCTATTGGTCCTCGTTGTGTCCTGGGAACTGTGTTTCCCAAGACACAACGGGGCATCTCCGGATAGGGGCGGGACAGCCCGGATAATTCGTCACGGAAGTGGGTGCAGATACCTGTATTATACAGGTATCTGCACCCCCCTCCCCCCTGAAAGGTGCCAATTGTGGCACCGGAGGGGGGGGGAGGAATCCGATAAGAGGAAGTTCCACTTTAGGGTGGAACTCCACTTTCAGAGCTTTGTGGTTTAGTAACACTTTAGGACACCAGCAAAGAAACCCTGATATACTGTAGGTAAGCAGTGACACACGCTGCTAATACAGAGGACACAGCATTATGGTATCAGTGACTAAATCTACCAGTAAGAAAGACATTAGTAAAGATATGTAATTTAGTCATCAATCTTTGATGCCAACATCTGATAAAAAAGACTTGTCAATATGACATCATGTAGTTGTAGCAGTAACTGAACCTTCTGGAAAAATGTGTCTGTCATTATGGCATCATGTAGATGAGACAGTAACTAAAGCTGCCAGTAAAAAAAAAACTGTCATTATGGAAAATGCATGTGCGCTAAAGACTCCACTGACCAGTCAAGAGAGCTCATCTTCAAAGCCTCTGGTAGGAGATACACAAGTAGGTGAACTTGAAGTAAAGGCAAATATTAAAGCGGAGTTCCACCCAAAAGTGGAATTTCTGCTCATTATTCTCCTCTCCCCCTCTGGTGCCACAATTGGCACCTTTCAGGGGGAGAGGGGGGACAGGATACTTGTCTTTGACCGTTATCCTGTTCCCATTTCCTGGAGTTCAGGCCACGGCCCGTGACGTCACCGCGGGGCTCCCTCCTCTCCCCGTCGCTGGGCCAGTAGGAGAGAAGAGCTGGGCCTCGTGCATGTGCAGTAGGGTTCCCAGTACCCTTACCCACAATGACGGCGGCAGCACCCGACAGCTGATGGAAACATCAGCTGCGGTGCCGACATCACTCGACTCCAGGACAGGTAAGTGTCCTATTGTTAAAAGCCAGCAGCTGCAGTATGTGTAGCTGCTGGCTTTTAATTTTTTTTAATGTGGGGAGGAACGTCGCTTTAAGCACTTAATTTTTAACACACATACTCTAACTTACCTCTTTTTTCTCTTTCTTTTTTACACATGTGCACACAGTACTTTTGATATCCCATTCAACATTTCTACTGTTCATTGGATGGGTGCGCTTTGGCTACTCTTTAAAGCGGAGGTCTGCCCACCGCTGCAACAATTAAAAGCCAGCAGCTACACATACTGCAGCTGCTGACTTTTAATAATCGGACATATACCTGTCCTGGAGTCCAGCGATGTCGACATCGCAGCTGATGTTTCCATCAGCTTCAGGTGCATGCCGCCTCTATTGCGAGTAAGGGAACCTGGCAGTGTAGCCTTTCAGGTTCACGCCGGGAACCCTACTGCGCATGCGCAAGGCTCTGCTCCTTTCTCCTACTGACCCGGCGACAGGGGGGAGGAAAAGGGAGGAGCCCCAGCCGTGACGTCAATACCCGCGGCTGAGGCTCCTGGAAGCGGGGAACACATATCTGTGAAAGACAGGTATGCTGTCCCCCCTCCCACCTGAAAGGGAGGAGTACAATGAGCAGAAGTTACACTTTTGGGTGAAACTCTGCTTTAACTAAAGAACATGAGCTGGACTCCCGCAGATACAAATATGACCCGAAGACCTTTTACCTTAAGGAACATCAGTGATTTAGAGTATGCTGATGTACACATATTATTGGCATGTTCTATTGACATAGCTTCCTTAATACCCATTAAAACACCCCAATGAATGCCTTAATTATGTTTAGTGTATCATATGTATAACATAATGCAAAAATGACACACTGTGCTCAGGAGTCTATTAAATCTATTTTCTATGTGTTCTCTGTAAATGACATTTAGTGTTGCAAATAAAATATCAGTAATTAGGTTATTGATATAATGCAAAGCTCTCATTGCAATCAATTATGTAATGGCTTTGAGAAAGCCAAATGACTTTACACAAACAATATTGCTTATAGCAGCACATATGAAACAAAAACATCTCAATGGTTTCTTAATAATCCCTAAGGATACAGTTTAGTCAAGACCATTGTCTTGATAGTTCGTAATTAGGTTCAATAATAAAGCTTGTTTTGCTGACCTAGGTCAGAGCACAGTGTCCACTGCATCTGAGCACAGCGACCTTGCTCTCAATGTGTATTGTTAGAAAATCCATTATCATCATCACATACACTTCAGAGAAGTGGCTGTTTTGTGAATTGATGGTGTGATGTTGCCACTTTAGATAAAAGAGCCCATGAATTATTGACTTAATGAGTTAATGTTGCTTTTTTTCACAACAAGGTCTTTATAGTCAACATGCATTTTACAGAGTGCATAATCTCAGCTTCTATGAAGTAGAGTACCACTAATAGACTGTACATTACACTGGTGATTTTTGTAACTCATGCCCAATCTCCTTAACAATGACTATCTAATGCTTCCCATGACAGGTTTATATTGACTTTCCTGAAAACTTAGTTGACCTTGATATTTTCCGAAAACTATGTCCTCAAGGATGTAGCTGAATTTGACCGTGCTCATACAGGAATGTTGATAGGGAAGATGGCCTATAATGCACCCCTATTTACACCTCCTAAATATTGATGGTCAGAGTTGGGTGGCCTATAATGAACCCCTTTTTATACCCCCTACAAATTTGGTCAGAAAAGGATAGACTAATGCCTCGTACACACGAGCTGACTTTCCCGCGGGAATGTCCGGCGGACTTCAGTCCGCCGGACAATCCACCCGTGTGTGGGCGCCGGCTGACTTTTTGGCGCCAAAAGTCCGGCGGACTAGGTTTTATGTTTTGTTTTAAAATTGTCCGCTGAACTTGGCAGTCCGGCGGACAATCCCACAGTTAGTATGCTAGTCCGCCTGAGATGGATTTGGGGGGGACCCCCACGCCGTTTTTTCGGCGTGGGGATTCCCTTTAAATCCATGCCAGGTGACAAGGCTAGCGCGGCGGCATTGACTGCCTTCGCTAGCCCCATCTACCTGAAGTCACGTGCTAAATGAACGGACTTTCCGATGATCGGCAAGTCCGTTCATTTCCAAAAGTCCGGCGGACTAGCATACTAACCGCGGGATTGTCTGCCGGAGAAGTCCGGCCATGTGTGGGCAAGTCACACGCTTGGAAAGTCCGGCGAAGCCCCGCTGGATGGTCCGGCGTACCATCCCGCCGGAAAGTCCGAGCGTGTGTACGGGGCATAAGATGCACCTCTGTCTACACTCTGTAAACACTGGTTGTCAGAGGGGTGCATCATAGGCCACCCATTTCTTACATATAATATTTTAAGGAACTCAAATAGAGGTACACCATAGGTTGAAGGTTTATGATTTGCCCTTAATGAACTCCCTAAATATTAGTGATCAGATGTGGGTGGCCTTTGATACAACCTCATTTACACCACCTAAACAATGGAACCTGATATGGGTGGCTTTTTATGTCCCCCTATTGGTCAGAGGAGTGAGGCCTATAATGCACCATTATTTGCATCCTTTAGTCATTGGTGGTCAGAGTTGGAAGGACTATGATGAATGCCTTAACATTGGAGGTCAATAGTTTTTTTTTTTGTTGTAGTTAAATACTTTGGGGGCTATTTACTAAAACTGGAGAGTGCAAAATCTGGTGCAACTCTGCAAAGGAACCAAGCTTCCAGGTTTTATTGCCAAAGCTTAATTGAAGTTAGAAGCTGCAGGATGCACGCGGCGCGCTCTGTGATTAGTGAGTCTAGGAGACTCGCTGGATCACAAGCCAGAGTAAGGGGTCGATCCCGACCCTTTACCAATGACAGCTGATCATGTGATGTAAACAGATCTATTAATTGGCTATTTGTTCTCCTCACGCTGACAGCGGAAAAAAAAGCTGATCACCGGCAGCTGTGATAGGGACATCAGTCCCGATTAAGGAGATTGCCACAAGCTCATCTGTGCCCACCTGTGCCACCTGCCAGTGCCACAAAGCAGTACACAACAGTGCCACCTACCAGTGCCCACCAGTGCCACCTACCAGTGCCCACAGTGCCACCCATCAGTGCCCACAGTGCCACCTATCAGTGCCCACAGTGCCACATATCAGTGCCCACAATCAGTGCCTCATCAACAGTGCTGCTCATCGGTGTCACCTACCAGTGCTCACCAGTGTCACATACCAGTGCCCATCAGTGCCACCCATCAGTGCCACCTAATATTGGCACCTATAAGTGCCACCTATCAGTGCCAATCAGTGGAATCTATCAGTGGTACCTATCAGTGCCCATCAGTGCCACCAATCAGGGCCCATCTTTTTGGCACTTTTTTGGGACCACTGACATTTATACAGTGATCAGAGCTAAAAATAGCCACTGATTACTGTATAAATGTCACTGGCAGGGAAGGAGTTAACACTAGGGGGCGATCAAGGGGTTAACTCTGTTCCCTATGTGTGTTTCTAACTGTGGGGGGAATATGGCTGACTAGAGGAGGAGAGAGATCATTGTCCCTGCGTAGTAGGAACACATGATCTCTCTCCTCTCCCCTGACAGAACCGGGATTTGTGTTCTCGCTCTGTCATGAGCGATCGTGGGTGCCCGGCAGTCATCGGTGCCTGCTACAGCATCTTAAAGAGCCGATATACAGCTACGATGGCTCACAAAGCTGTGCCAACCTGCCGCAGTATACCTGCAGTGGCTGGTCGGGAAGTGGTTAAAAAATTGTATTTATACATGTCCCCAGGGCAGTACCCGGGCCCCCATACCCTTTTTATGGCCAATAACTTGCATATAAGCCTTCAAAATGGGGACTTTTGATTTTTCAAGTTCGGGTCCCATAGACTTCAATGGGATTCAGTGATCAAGTCTGAACTTTTTGAGATGTTTGGCTGTTCTGGTGCGAACCGAACCTTGGGGCGGGGGGTGTTCAAACCATCTCTAATAGGGAGGACCATTTGTTTGCTCTCTGTGTGTGTTACCAAACACATTAAAAATATTTGTAAGGGTATGAGAGAACACAGTATCCCAAAGCATTATTACTTGTTGCCATAACAGGGATCCTATGTCTATGGCCATAGACACATACGAAGCACCTAGGAGAGGGGGGGGGGTGCCACAAAAAGGGGGGTCTCACAATTAGAGACCAGATAGATTCATGAATTAATAACCTATAGTCCACATGGTATTAACATTGAATGGGATATCAATGCATTCATTAATAACGCATGATTGACCATTATATTCCAGTTAGGTTTTATTAGCATATGTATTTGCTGTTTTTTAGCCTTTTTTTTACTTTATCAGTAATATTGAGGTTTACAGTATAATCTCTGTGCACTTTTTGTATTCCATGCAACAGGGGATGGAACATATTTTTAGAGTTTTGGAGTTTTGTCCTTTTTTTCCATTTTAGGATTTAGGATTTACTTAACCATAACGCACAAGTCATTTTGATTTTCATTTTTATTTTACTACTGTTGGTGTGATACATATCAGTCCTTTATGTTATCACCCATGATCTACGAATATTTTGATTAATTAAAATTTGTCCATTCTTAATTTTTTTTATATTTTTTATTATTTATTTCTTATTTTCTATTTTCTTGTTTGTTTATTATTTAGTGTCTTGTTTACCCTTGATATACAAACCATCTGTCTATGTTATATACAGTGATGTAAGAAACGCGATTAAAGTAAACGCCGTTACTTTAGAGGGTAACGAGTAATCTAACTGATTACTCTTCCCCTCGTGGTAACGCCATTCCGATTACTGGGGCGGCGTTACCGCAATTACTCGCCGCGATCCGCGGAGCCGTCCGCAGCCTCGGCCTTAGGAAAGGCCGCGGCTTTGGCCTAGCTCTGGAGCGGCGGCCATCTTGGTGCACCAAGATGGCCGCGGCTCCGGCCTAGCTCCGGAGCGGCGGCCATCTTGGTGCACCCGTCGGCCGTTTACAATGTGATTGCTCCGTCAAGATGACGCCGGTTCCTCTCTCCCCTCTGTGTACAGATCTGTACAGTGGAGGGGAGAGATCGGATGCCAGCACATACCCTGCCAATACTCTGCAATACCAGCCAATACCCTGACAATACTCTGCAACACCCTGCAATACCCAGGTAATACTCTGCAATACCCTGCCAATACTCTGCCAATACTCTGCCAATACTCTGCAACACTCTGCCAATACTCTGCAACACTCTGCCAATACTTTGCAACACTCTGCCAATACTCTGCCAATACTCTGCAACACTCTGCCAATACTCTGCAACACTCTGCCAATACTCTGCAACACCCTGCCAATACTCTGCAACACCCTGCCAATACTCTGCAACACCCTGCCAATACTCTGCAACACCCTGCCATACCCAGCCATACTCTGCCATACTCTGCAATACCTTGTAATACCCATCCATACTCTGCCATACCCAGCCATACTCTGCACCCGTCGGCCGTTTACAATGTGATTGCTCCGTCAAGATGACGCCGGTTCCTCTCTCCCCTCTGTGTACAGATCTGTACAGTGGAGGGGAGAGATCGGATGCCAGCACATACCCTGCCAATACTCTGCAATACCAGCCAATACCCTGACAATACTCTGCAACACCCTGCAATACCCAGGTAATACTCTGCAATACCCTGCCAATACTCTGCCAATACTCTGCCAATACTCTGCAACACTCTGCCAATACTCTGCAACACTCTGCCAATACTTTGCAACACTCTGCCAATACTCTGCCAATACTCTGCCAATACTCTGCAACACTCTGCCAATACTCTGCAACACTCTGCCAATACTCTGCAACACCCTGCCAATACTCTGCAACACCCTGCCAATACTCTGCAACACCCTGCCAATACTCTGCAACACCCTGCCATACCCAGCCATACTCTGCCATACTCTGCAATACCCTGTAATACCCATCCATACTCTGCCATACCCAGCCATACTCTGCAATACCCGTAATACCCAGCCATACTCTGCAATACTCTGTAATACCCAGCCATACTCTGCAATACTCTGCAATACTCGGTAATACCCAGCCATACTCTGTAATACTCGGTAATACCCAGCCATACTCTGCAATACTCTGCAATACTCGGTAATACCCAGCCATACTCTGCAATACTCGGTAATACCCAGCCATACTCTGCAATACTCTGCAATACTCGGTAATACCCAGCCATACTCTGCAATACTCTGCAATACTCGGTAATACCCAGCCAATACTCTGCGATACCCAGCCAATACTCTGCAACACCCTGCCAATACTCTGCAACACCCTGCCAATACTCTGCAACACCCTGCAACACCCGGCCAATACTCTGCAACACCCTGCCAATACTCTGCAACACCCTGCCAATACTCTGCCATACCCAGCCATACTCTGCCATACTCTGCAATACTCGGTAATACCCAGCCATACTCTGCAATACACGGTAATACCCAGCCATACTCGGCGATACCCAGCCGTCCCCAGCCATGCTCAGCCGTACCCAGCCATACTCAGCCAATATTACAGTTGAGGAGATGACGTGGATATTACAGTGGGTGAGATTGTGGATATTACAGTGGGGGCTTTATGGTGGTGGAATTTTCACAGGTTTTTGCAAATTCAATTATTATTTGCTGATCCGAAAAATGATCCGATCCTTGACTCTGATCCAAGCAACGATCCAATCCGTGAGTTTGGGGGGGACAGATGTACAGAGGGGGAACACATATATGTGTGGGGGGGGGGGGACAGACGTGTAGTGGGGTACAGAGGGGGAACAGATATACGTGTGTGGGGGGGACAGATGTGTAGTGGGGTACAGAGGGGAAACAGATATATGTGTTGGGGGGAACAGACGTGCAGGGGGGTGCAGAGGGGAAATAGACATGCAGGGGGGAACGCGCCCCTTGCTTACAGTAATACTAGACCCGCCCCTAAGAATATAAAAGAAAAAAAATCACAGTTACTTTTCTGAGTAACTAATTACTTTTCCAATGTAGTAACTGAGTTACTAACTCAATCATTTTTTTTGGAGAAGTAATTTGTAACGTAACTAATTACTTTTTTAAAGTAAGATGACCAACACTGGTTATATACCAGACATGTATAATAAATGCTTCACTATAGGGCAGCCCATATCAGCGATTCATCAGGCCCAGTTCCCTATTGAGTGGCCAAGATCTATATTAAGGCTTGAAGGCCTGTCGGCCTTCTTTTAAATGATAGTGAGGCTTGAACACAAGCTGGTCGGCCATATTTAGGAATGAAAATGAGGTTGGGACATTTCCCAGCCATTCGGCCATCCTTGTCTGAGAATAAGGCTAGGTATTCTTGGGCATCCATCTTTGAATTTTATAACGAGGCTTAGATATAGGGCGGTCAGCCATGTTTTGATATAAAAATTAGGCCGTGACAACTTCAGGCTGTTCAGCTATCTTGATTTGAAAATGAGGCTTGGCAGTTCCAAGCAGCCAACTTTGGGGACAGATTAGAGGGTAACTGATTGCCAATTAGGGTTGCACCTCCCCTGCTGGATGAATATATATTGTTTATGCCCCCAGTTATGATGAAACGCGTTGGGAAGAGATAACACACGTGATGTTGCAACGCCTTGATGTATTGTTTGTACTATTTGGAAGTTTTTTGGGAGTATTTTATGATTTTATGGCGAAATCCTGCATTGGCATCATTGTCATGTACACCTAATATGCTACTGGGGGATTTGAGACACCATGAGGATCTGATCAAACCATATGTACCCATCATATTGTGACAGGATACTCGTTTCAGTCTAAACTGACTCCGTCATGCCCCATACACACGGTCGAACAACAAAATCCATCAGATTTTTTCTGACGGATGTTGGCTCAAGCTTGTCTTGCATACACACGGTCGCACAAAGTTGTCGGAATTTCCGATCGTCAAGAACGCAGTGACGTACACCGCGTATGACAGGACTATAAAAGGGAAGTTCAGCACCACTTTTGGCACCCTTTGGGCTCCTTCTGCTGATCTCGTGTTTATCCCGTGTTAGTAGAAGTTTGCTTGTGCTTCAGATCGTTACTGCTCTTCAGTTTGTGCTTGTGGGTTCGTATCTGCTTTTCAGTGCGTGTAGTCAGTTTGCATTTGTTTGTCAGTGCGTGCTATTTATAGTACTGTATTTTCAGTGTGTTCTTGCCCGCTCGTTTCTAATTTTCAGTTTATTCTTTCAGGCCTTGCTGTTTTTCAGTGCTTTCTGTTAGTCTGTTCTGACCAGCCGACCGTTTTAAAGCCATGTTGCTTGTACGTATTTATCGTAGAGTTCATGCTGTGCAGGGGCTTGGTGTTGGGCTTTTAGCTTTGACACAAGCCCAGTCCATGAACAGGGCGAGGAGGAGTTCATGGAGCAAGAATAGGTTGCTCCAGCGTGACCAATTCTCGCACATGCCTTTGTTGCGTGAGATCCAGGAGAATAATCCTGATGATTTCAGAAATTCTCTCAGGATGATGGACCCTGTTTTTCACCGTCTGTTGGCTTTGCTGAGCCCTTATATCAGCAGGCAGGATATCTGCATGAGGAAAGCCATCACTCCGGAGCAGAGGCTAGTTGCCACGTTGCTGTACTTGGCGATTGGGAGAAGCCTTCAGGACCTCAAGTTCTCGACAGGCGTCACCCCCCAGGCTCTGGTAATCATTATTCCAGAGACCTGTTCTACAATAATTCAGGTCCTGCAGAAGGACTATATGAAGGTAAGTTTTCTCCTTTAACATCACATTCTATGTATTTAATGTTTGCTAATGTATTGTATTTCTTTCATTGTTCCATAATTGCCATGATTTTAATATGCTGTAATAGGCTGTGCCCCTTTGTCCTCATGCATGCTGGAAGCTTTTTAAAGTTCCTTTTTTGTCCTTCATGCATATTTGCCTTCACTAACCTCCCCAGCATGCTCTTCTGGGCCCATACACCTATAGCCTAGTCACTTAGCAATTTATTTTGTCAGCTCCATAGTAGTGCTTTTCCCTAAACACCCCCTAAAATGTGTACAAATGTTATGTGTCCTTAAATTCATGCAGAGTGCCAGAGGCTTTTTTCTTGGTGTCCCAAACTCATTTGGAACCCTCCCTCCCCCCAACCACTAAGTCAGCTGATAGCAATCCTCTATCTGCTGACTTTGCCAACCCATACACACTATACCTACCTCTTTTGTGGTCAGATTTATGGATGAATTCACCAAAGCAAGTAGTGCAAGGGCCTGCCTGAATACTTTCAAATGCTACTGTTTAAAGTTTGTTTCTCCTATTATTATATTGATAGGTGATAGCAGAATGTAAAAATGTGCTTCCATTTGTTCAGTGTGTATTTTTCTTTTGTATTATGACACTTCTTACCTGTCCAGTGGGCTGCCAATAGTGTAAATAAGGAGGGGCTGGCCAAGGTTAACACACATTATTTGTGCATTCAGCTCTCAATGAAGTGGAGAGGGCTACCTGTCCAAAACATCCCCCCCCCCCTAAATTTTTGCAATGGGCCATCAGATGGGGTGGGGAATCTGATAATTTGACCTTATACTTTTGTCTTTAAATACTCATTTCAAAAAATGTTATACTTATGTTGGCCAAAAATGTTTGTGTCTAATCTGCTTGCAATGTTGATGTGCAAAATTACAATTTTTTTTTCTTGTTTGACTCCACAGTTTCCTTCAACGCCACAGGTATGGCAGACTATGGCCTCCCACTTTGCCACCCGTTGGGACTTTCCCAATTGTGGAGGTGCAATTGATGGGAAACACGTCCACATCGTCCTACCCCCCAACTCGGGGTCCTACTATTATAATTACAAGGGGTATAATAGTATAGTGATGTTGGCGGTGGTGTCAGCTACCTACGAGTTCCTGTATGTGGATGTGGGGAAAAATGTCCGGATGTCGGATGGTGAAGTGATCGCCCAGATGGAGTTCTACTGGCGTCTCCAGAGTGGCAGCTTGGGCTTGCCACCTCCAGAGGATAATGTGGAAGGACTCCCCTTCGTCTTCGTCCCGGATGAAGCGTTTGTGCTGGGGGACCATCTTATGCGGCCATTCCCTATGAGGACCCTTACCCCGGACCAGAGGGTTTTTAATTACTGGCTGGCCAGAGCCCGAAGAGTAGTGGAGAACACTTTTGGGATAATGGCCACCTATTTTTGACTCCAATCCACATGGCGGAATATAAACTGAACCATATAGTGCTTTCCTGCTGCATTTTGCACAATTAAAAAAAAAAACTCACAAAACTAGTTGGGCCTGAGGCAGACTTTCCAGAACTTTCAAACCTGACGGCACTTGAAGCTTTGTGGGGTTGTGGGGGTGTGGTTGTGGTCTGCGGGCGGCTTATCAGAATCTGGAAGCCCCCTTAAAGAATGAGGCCCCCAGATCCCGCCCCCGCCCCATCAAGGGGGAGCTTTTTTCTTATATATTTTTCATTGGTGCCTTGTTTGAAGAAGCATGGACATCGTGGGACATTTTTTTTTTTCTTCTTTTTTAATATAGGTATTGTCAAAAACTGTCTTTTTGTGTTTTTTACTTTTTGACACTTTTTTTGGTGAATGGGTAGGGGTAAAATGTACCCATTTACATTGGGGGTGGGATCTGGGGGCTCAATTGTTAAAGAGGGCTTCCAGATTCCTATAAGCCCCCCACCGGCAGACCCCGACATCCACCGGGCAAGGGTTGTGAGGATGAGGTCCTGATCCCCATCAACATGGGGACAAGGTGCTTTGGGGTCTCCCTCCCCATGTTGAGGGCATGTGGTCTGGTATGGTTAAGGAGGGGGTGTGCTCGCTCGCCCCACTATCCTATCCTCCCCATGCTGTTTTTTTTTTTATTGTGGTGTGGAGTTCCCTTTAATGTCCATACCGGACCTGAAGGGCCTGGTATGGACTGGGGGGGGGCAAACCTATGCCATTTTTTCCTTGATTTTTATCTATATTACTGGGAACCAGCAATACATTACAGCCGCAAACATGTTTAAATTAAATTTTTTCCTTTATAAACTTCATTTTGCTGCCGGACTGTAAAACACATCAGACAGATGCGCTACTTTACAGGCAGACTAAGGGACCCCCCAGGCATGATATTTAAAGAAATACTTCATTTTTATTCTTTCACTTTAAGCATTCTTAAAATCACTGCTCCTGAAAAAACAAATTGCATTGATACCCTGGGGCAGTACACGGGTCCCTATACACTTTTTATGGCAATAACTTGCATATAAGCCTTTAAAATTAGCACTTTTGATGTCCCATAGACTTTAACGGTGTTCAAATTTTTTGCCTGTTCGCATATTCTGGTGCAGACCGAAAAGGGGGGGTGTTCGGCTCATCAAACAAACTAAATGAATCAGTTTCATTCAGTAAAATTTATATCAAATACTTACCGTAATTTTCCTTTCCTGATGGACTCCATGGCAGCCTACGTATGGGTTAATCCCGCCTCTCATACCTCATAGGACCCCACTCCCATAAATCTTTGCTCCTGGCCAGATACCGTGTTCCATAACTTAGCCTACTCCAGCAAAGGGGAGGGAGACTCCTGCTGCCATGGAGTCCATCAGGAAAGGAAAATTACGGTAAGTATTTGATATAAATTTTCCGTTTTCCTGACTGACTCCATGGCAGCCTACGTATGGGAACTAGCTAGCCATACAAACTCGGGTGGGCACAATTTGCTGGTTCAACAAAAAAAGGTTTAATTGGCACCGTTCAAACAGATAAAACATTTAAACCAAAATTAACAGAGGAAAGAGCCGCTGGCTCAACACAATAATGCCTCATAAAAGTGTTTATTGATGACCAAGAGGCTGCTTTGCAGATCACCTCCGCCGATACGTGCCGGGAGGCCGCCCATGATGTTGACATACTCCTGGTAGAATGAGCAGTCACTGTTTCTGGAGGAACCAGTCCTTTAGCCACATATGCCCTTTGGATAGCCTGGACAATCCAACTTGCAATAGTTCTAGAGGAAGCACGCAAACCCCTGTTCTTTCCATAAAAGTAGACAAACAGATGATCTGATCTTCTGAAGGGTGCAGTAGCTTCTAAGTAGCTTTTTAAGACCTCGCCGACATCCAAAGGATGGTTAGTTGAAGAATCCTCTGACTGAAAGGTTGGGAGAACAATTTCCTGGTTCTCATGAAACACTGATGATACTTTAGGATTTGATCCTAGCATTGGAACCATAACTACCCGATCAGGGAAGAAGGTAAGGAAAGGCTCTTTAGAACCTAGAGCACTGATCTCCAATACTCTTTTAGCCGATGTATCGGCTACTAAAAAGGCTGTTTTAAGGGAAATGTCCTTCATGGATAGTTCATCCATCTGCTGGAAAGAATCTTCTGAGAAGAAATCTAGTACAAGAGGAAGATCCCATTTAGAGAACCTTGGTTTTCTCTGAGGCCTAAGCCTTGATGCTCCTCTGAAAAATTGTCTGGTAAGTGGATTCCTTGCCCAGGAAATACCAGTAAAAGCAGATATTGCCGAAACTTGAACTCGTAGGGAGCTCACAGACAAAGGGAGATCCAATCCTGTCTGGAGAAATCCTAGTAGAACATCCTTTATTTCCGGATTACTACAGGAACCCCCAGAAGAGGAGATATAGTCCATAAATTTAGACCAAATTCTCTGGTAGACTTTATTTGTACCTTGCCTTCTAGCGTTCAGCAGGGTAGTAATTGCTGAACTTGGGCAACCTAATGCCTCCAGCCTCTTCCTCTTAACCACCAGACCATCAGATGGAGATGGGACGGACATGGATGGAGCGATGCTCCCTGTAGGAGAAGATCTGCCCTGGAGGGAAACGGAACTGGGTCCCGGCAACTCAACTGCAACAGGCGCGGAAACCATGGCCTGTTGGGCCAGTATGGGATGATCGCCACTATCTCTGCCGTCTCCTGTCTGAGTCTCGAAAGGAACCGAAGAATTATTGGAATTGGTGGAAAGGCATAGGCCTTGTGGAAAATCCACTGATCCGTGAGAGCATCCACTCCCATGGCTTGCGGACAGCGATACCTGGTATAATAATTCTTCATCTTGGCATTGCAAGGAGATGCAAATAGGTCCACTTCCGGAATCATTCCCAATGTCAGGATCCAGTCGAAGACTTCCGAGTGGAGAGACCACTCGTTGTTGTCCAAGGAGGTTCTGGACAGAAAGTCCGCTTGAACATTTTGGACTCCAGGAAGATACACTGCCGTCAGGTCCTTCAGGTTCGCCTGAGTCCAGGACATAATTGGACTCACTTCCTTCAAAAGGGAGAGACTGCGAGTGCCCCCTGTCTTTTGATGTACGACACCGCTGTCGTATTGTCCAATCTCATGAGGACTGAGGCTCCCGATGTCAGATGGAGAAAAGCCCGAAGGGCCTGGAAGGCAGCTCGAATCTCCAATATGTTCAAGACCACCCCCTGGGCAGGAAAAACCCACCTGCCCTGGGCTACCTCCGACCGACACAGAGCACCCCAGCCTCTGCTGCTGGCATCTGTTGTTACCATTATCCAGGAAACTGGAGCTATTGAATGGCAGTTGAGAAGATTCCTTCGTTGCAGCCACCAAGGGAGACTCTCCCACATGGAGGGAGTTATCCGGATCCAGTGATCCTGTAAACTTGGATTCGATTGTTGGAGGAATCCTTTCTGAAAGGGCCTCATCCTCCATTGCGCCCATTTTACCATGGGGGCTGTTGCCACCATGGTGCCTATTATCCTGAGGCATTGGGAGGACCTGAAAAGAGGAGCTGACATTGCCAGATGAATCCTGTCCCGAACTACTGGGATCTTCTCTAGAGGAAGAGAGATCGTGCTCTTCACTGTGTTGAACTGTGCTCCTAGGAAAACCAGAGACGGGGTCGGCTCCAGATGTCTTTTTTCTTGGTTCAAAAGCCAGTCGAATTCTGTCAGGGTAGATATGACTTGCTCCCGGTGTGACAGTAGTTGTTCTCTGTCCTGAGACAGTAGGAGTAGGTCGTCGAGGTAATGGTGTAATCGAATACCTCGGACTCTGATCAAGGCGACCACCGCCAGTAAGAGCTTGGAAAACACCCGTGGCGATGTCGTAAGCCCGAACGGGAGACATATAAATTGGAGGTATTTCTGACCCACCGAGAACCGAAGATATTTTTGGAAGCCCTTCGCTATTGGTACATGGAAGTACGCGTCTTTTAGGTCTATTGACACTAGCCAATCGCCTGGTTGGATTATCTGGCGAATGGTCAACAACGTTTCCATCTTGAATTTCTCCTTTTTTATAAAAGAGTTCAAGTAAGTCAGGTCGATAACCGGCCTCCAGAAACCGCTCTTTTTGAGGACCATAAAGAGGGGTGAGTAGATCCCCTGAAACGTTTCCTCTGACGGGACTGGAATGGCGGCACCTTGGGTGATAAGTGAGTCTGTGTAGGTCAGCAGAACCTCTCTTTTCTCTTCCGACAAAGGAAGGCTTGTGGGAACGAATCGATGTATGGGTGGATTGTTGAACACCCAGGTATGTCCCATAGAAACTGTCTTTATGACCCAGTAGTCTTGTATCGAGGCTGCCCAGACGTGGCAGAAGCGTAGTAAACGTGCCCCTATATTGTTCCGCCTATATCGAAAAGACTTTGCCGCTTCGCGGCCCCCAGAAGATGTCGATTTTAAAGGCTTCTGGCCAGAAGGCTGGTTTCTCCTCCAGTTCTTCCTAAATTCCCGACCTGGTCTATAGCGATGTGCATCCCTAGCACGTTCTGGGTCTGACCTGGACTGGACCTTCTTTTGGGCAAACAGACGGCAATCCTGGGGTAAGAACCCAGACTTCCCACCGGTAGCACGAGTAATGGCTGAATCAAGCTTATTCCCAAAAAGAGAAGAACCCTCAAAGGGAATTTTACACCAGGCCTGTTTAGAGGCCGGATCCGCCACCCAAGGGCGTAGCCACAAAGCTCGTTTGGCTGTAACGGACGACAGCATAACACGTGCCACCAGGCGGATTATATCTAGGGAAGCCTCACCCAGAAATGCCGATGCCATTTTCATCTCACATATTAGAGAGCTCTTCAAGGCTTCTTCGGACATACCTCTCAGGGCTGTCCCCATATCATCCGTCCAACACTCCATTGCTTTGGATAATGCTGCCAAGGCCAGTGCTGGCTTGCAGGCCATTCCAGCTGTGATGTAGATACGTTTTAAGTCTGTATCGATTTTCCTTTCAAGACCGTCTTTAAAGGATATCGTATCTTCTAGTGAGAGAGTGACGTGTCTCACCAGCCTCATTAAGGCTGCATCAATGAGGGGAGCAGACTCCAGGTGTTTAACTTCCTCATCTTTGAAAGGGTACATTCTGGACACTTTAGAGATAAGAGAATTCTTTCTCTCCACTTTGCTCCATTCGTCCGAGATAATTTCTCCCAGCTCACCCAGGAAGGGGAAATTTGAGCGCTCCTTTTTAAGGTGCTTAAAGTACTTCCTCTGTTTAGAGGGTGCTTCTACTGGCTCCTCCCACCTCAGTGCATCTTTCACTGCCCTTACCAGGTGAGGGACCTGGGAAAAGTCAAATCCTGCACTGGAATCCTCTACTTCAGCTTCGCTGTTCGAAGATCCGCTGAAAGAGAAGTTGTCACGGGAGGGCCCTGGGATCTCAAGGTCTTCTGCCTCAAGCACTGAGATTGGATCAGAGGGAGGAATAGCTGCATGAGCAGATTCTGGTTTGTTCAAAGATTCCCGAACAACCTTCCTGACCAATGCCTCCACTTGCTGATCACTAACATCCCTTTCTTTTGCAGCTCGGGAAAAACATATATCGCATAGCGATTTGTCTTCTGGCACTTTTGCTCTACAACCCCAACATGATCTTCCTTCTGAACGACCAGACTGGTGGTGGGAAGAGTGCCGAGACCCCGACCTTGACTTGTCAGAGCGGTGTCTGGAGGAGGACTTAGAGCGTCCAGAACTGGACCTAGAACGGTCATGTCTTGACCCAGAATGTGTATTATATTCGCGTGCTGAAGGACGAAGATCCGGTATAGAAGGGCTAAAATAGATAATAAGGAGAAAAAAAAATTCCCTTAAAAAAACTACCCTATACCAACCAACACAGGCAGAAAGAAAAACAAAATTCCTCCCTACCTGCGGCGTAAAGGCTGGCCACAAGGGTGCGACGAAACATCCATAGTCAATTCGGACAGGCTGCAACAATATCCATAGTAAAAACATTTTAACTAAGGCTGGATTCACACTGGGACAGGCTGCAACAATATCCATAGTAAAAAACATTTAAACTAAAATCCATTTTTTTTTTTGTTTTTTATAAATTTAAAATGAATAAAATCAATCTGCCAAAATCATTTTTTTATTTTCTTTAGAATTTAAAATGAATAAAATCAATCTGCCAAAATCATTTTCGAATGCATAGACATCTATTAATTCAGTAGGGAATAAAGGATCAAGCCTCTTACCTCAGTAAAGCAGAGAAAACACAGTGTCAGCGTTTGTTTGGATGCAGCAGCAAGCCTGTCTAAATCTGACAGGCATTTAAATGTGCCGCCTAAATTACGTCACAACGCCGTCAGCGTCACCCCCACGGCGCTCATGCGCATGTGCAAACGCCACCATTCATCCGTACTGCGCATGCGCCGACCAAGCCTCGATCTCAATCGAGACTATGCGGCTGCGCAGTACAGGAAAGCGGCGGGCTGGGACGCAGATGCGCTCCAGCCGCCATACACCAGGAAATGGTACATACAACAAACAAACACAGGATGCCATACGTTACCGCTCCAGCACGCCGACCACCCGACCTGGCTCCCGCCCACAGGCACGTCACTGGGGGATTATTTCAGGGAAAAGGCCTCCCACTAGTAGCTAGGACGAATGTCCATACTGCCGCTTTTCAGCCAGTGTCTAGATAGTAAGCTCTTCATGACAACGCTCTTCATCCCCATGTCCACCGTGCTAGTAGCCGGGCTATTGGACTCCAGACACCACATTTCATCATGCGTGCAAACGGCAACAGGAACCAGACCCGGATTCACGACTCCTTGAAGGTAAGAACTACTACTTTAGTCCTTAAGGAGGAGGACAAAAAAGGAACACGGTATCTGGCCAGGAGCAAATATTTATGGGAGTGGGGTCCTATGAGGTATGAGAGGCGGGATTAACCCATACGTAGGCTGCCATGGAGTCAGTCAGGAAATAGAGTTGAGCGGACACCTGGATGTTCGGGTTCGGCGGGTTCGGCCGAACTTCGGAAAAAAGTCCGGGTTCGGGACCGAACTTGACCCGAACTTGACCCCGAACTCCGAACCCCATTGAAGTCAATGGGACCCGGACTTTTGAACACTAAAATGGCTGTAAAAAGGTCATGGAAAGGGCTAGAGGGCTGCAAATGGCAATAAAATGTTGTTAAGAGCATGGCAAGTGATCTTGGCAAGCATGGCAAGCAAACAAATGGGGATAGGGAAATAACTTAAAATAACATAAAAAAAAAATAAAAAAAAAGCTGGAGGCCCCCTTCTCAGCAGAAGAGGTACAGGAAGTCATTAAGAACCTCAGAAACTCAACGGCACGATGCCGAACATATGGTGGGAATACCCCAGAATACGCACTTTCTGGAAAAAATTATTCAATTTAATGGATAAGATAGTGGGAAAATAAAATACTTGGAAATTAAAAAAAAAAATGAAAAAATTATAATCTTGACCTAGGAGGACGAAATTCAAATGGAGTAGGAGGTTGAGGTGGCGGTGGATGTGGCGGTGGAGGAGGACGAGGTAGCCAACACTGGTTCAAAAATACAACAATGGCTGGGTAAGGCTAGTGGTGAATGATGTGTCGAATTCTGTCCCCCGTCGCATAGTGTCCGCCCTGTACTGCGCTTGTTCAGTACGTAGGACAAGGGGATTTTGAAACTCTCCGAAGACGATGCGCGGTGACTCCAGGTTCAAGCCACATCATCCAAGGTTGAAGCATAGCCAAGCGAGCCCGTGAAGGGCCCTGTTACTATGTGCTACCGTATGTCCACTTGGAAGGTCGGGCTTGAACCTGCACACACTGCGCAGGCGACGTTCATCTTTGGAGATTTTGTGAATCTCCTTGTCCTCCATACTGCGCAAGCACTGCACCTGCGCAGTAAGTGGCCGGACACTATCCGATAGCAAGACAGTTTTCGTCAGAACACCGGTATATGTGTCTATTCTGTACAAGGTACGCCCAAGTCCTGTGGGATCCATGCCTGGTTCATTTTAATGAACGTGAGCTTGTCCACATTGGCTCTGGACAGGCGGCTGCGCTTGTCTGTGATAACGCCCCCTGCCGTGCTAAATACACGTTCAGATAATACACTGGCGGCAGGGCAGGCCAGCACCTCCAAGGCGTAAAGGGCAAGCTCAGGCCATGTGCCCAATTTGGAGACCCAGAAGTTGAAGGGGGCAGACCCGTCATGCAGTACGTGTAGGCGTGTGCACACATACTGCTCCACCATGTTGGTGAAATGCTGCCTCCTGCTAAGACGTTCCATCTCAGCTGGTGGTGCTGGTTGTTGTGGCGTGCTGACAAAGCTTTTCCACATTCCGTCTATGCTAACCCTGCCTTGCGAGGTGCTGGCAGTGCCCCGGCTGCGTTGGCGACCTCTTCCTCCTCCTCTGCCTTCGCCTTGTGCTTCCACCGTACCCCCGCTTCCAAGTGGGAAGGCCACCAGCAGCGCGTCTACCAGCGTGCGCTTGTACTCGCGCATCTTATAATCACGCTCCAGTGAGATAATTAAGGACGGCACGTTGTCCTTGTAACGGGGATCCAGCAGGGTGGCCACCCAATAATCAGCACCAGTTAAAATGTGGGCAACTCGGCGGTCGTTGCGGAGACACTGCAGCATGTAATCGCTCATGTGTGCCAGGCTGCCCAGAGGCAAGGAAAAGCTGTCCTCTGTGGGAGGTGTATCGTCTGTGTCCTCTGTATCCCCCCAGCCACGCACCAGTGATGGACATGAGCTGGTCTGGGTGCCACCCTGCGCTGAACATGGTTCCTCCTCCTCCTCCATATCCTCCTCATCCTCCACCTCGTCATCCTCCAGAACTGTGCCCTTGCTGCCAGACAATTGTGTACCTGGCGCTTGTTGGTGCAGGAACCCACCCTCGTAGCCACTTGTAAATGACTGCCCTGAAAGCCTTGGAAATGAACCCTCTTCCTCCTCCTCCTCATCCTGTGCCACATCCTCTTCAATCATCGCCTGAAGAGTTTTTTCAAGGAGGCATAGAACTGGGATAGTAACGCTGAGAACGGCGTCATCGGCACTGGCCATGTTGGTGGAGTACTCGAAACAGCACAACAAGGCACACAGGTCTCGCATGGAGGCCCAGTTATTGGCGGTGAAGTGGTGCTGTTCCGCAGAGCGACTCACGCGTGCGTGCTGCAGCTGAAACTCCACTATCGCCTGCTGCTGCTCGCACAGTCTGGCAAGCATGTGCAAGGTGGAGTTCCACCTTGTGGGCACGTCACATATGAGACGGTGAGCGGGAAGGCCGAAGTTACGCTGCAGCGCTGACAGGCGAGCAGCAGCAGGGTGAGAACGCCGAAAGTGCGCACAGACGGCCCGCACTTTCTGCAGCAGCTCTGGCATATCGGGGTAATTCTTCAGGAACCTCTGGACCACCAAGTTCAGCACATGCACCAGGCAAGGGATGTGCGTCAAACCGGCAAGGCCCAGAGCTGCTACGAGATTTCGTCCATTATCGCACACCACCAGGCCGGGCTTGAGGCTCACTGCCACCAACCACTCATCGGTCTGTTGTTCCATGTCCCTCCACAACTCCTGCGCGGTGTGGGTTTTTCCCCCAAACAGGAAAGTTTTAAAACTGCCTGCTGTCGTTTAGCCCTGGCTATGCTGAAGTTGGTGGTGAAGGTGTTACGCTGACCGGATGAGGAGGCGGTAGAGGATGAGGAGGCGGAGTAGGAGGAGTTAGCAACAGGAGGCAAACTGAAGTGCCCTGCAATCCTCGGTGGTGGAAGGACATGCGCCAAACTGCTATCCGCCTCAGGCCCAGCCACCACTACATTTACCCAGTGTGCTGTTAGGGAGATATAACGTCCCTGACCGTGCTTACTGGTCCACGCATCCGTAGTTAGGTGGACCTTGCCACAGATGGCGTTGCGCAGTGCACACCTGATTTTGTCCCCCACTTGGTTGTGCAGGGAAGGGATAGCTCGTCTGGAAAAGTAGTGGCGGCTGGGCACGACGTACTGTGGGACAGCCAATGACATCAGCATTTTAAAACTCTGCGTCTCCACCAGACGGAATGACAGCATTTCAAAGGCGAGGAATTTTGAAATGCTGGCATTCAGGGCCAGGGATCGTGGGTGGCTAGGGGGTACTTCCTCTTCCGCTCCAGTGTTTGGGAAATAGAGAGCTGAACGCTTCCATGGGACATTGTGGAGATGGTTGGTGACCCAGGTGGTAGTGTTGCTGGCAGATCCTCTGTTTGCGGGTTGGCAGGTGTCACTGTCACTACAGAGGTGGATGAAGAGGCAGAGACTGCAGCAGAAGAGGAAGCAGGAGGAGCCAGAGACCTTTCTTGGTTTTTGAGGTGTCTACTCCACTGCATCTCGTGCTTTGCACTTAGATGCCTGGTCATACAGGTTGTGCTCAGGTTGAGAACGTTTATGCCTCGCTTCAAGCTCTGATTGCACAGCGTGCAAACCACTCGTGTCTTGTCATCAGGACATTGTCTGAAGAACTGCCACGCTAGGGAACTCCTTGCACCTGGCTTTGGTGTGCTCCGTCCCTTGCTGCGTTGGGCAGTAGCAGACGTACTGTCTAGGGGACGGACGCTCCGCTTTTGCACCCTGCTCCCTCTTCTGCTGTGCTGGTGGCTCTGTGCGACCACCGCCTCTTCCTCTGAACTATACTGGTGACCTGCATGATGTTGATTCCATGTGGGGTCAAGGACCTCATCGTCCTCCACATCATCTTCCACCCAAAATTCACCCCTGCCCTCCTTGTCGGTCTGCACAATGGCGAAAGCAGCAGCAGTTGGCACCTGTGTTTCGTCATCATCCGAGACGTGCTGCGATGGTCCTCCCATGTACTCATCATGAAACATAAGTGGTTGGGCATCGGTGCACACAATCTCTTCCACTTCTGGGGCAGGGCTAGGTGGATGGCCCTGGGAAACCCTGCTAACAGAGTCATCAAAAAGCAGAAGAGACTGATGCATGATTTGGGGCTCAGACTGATTGGCTGATTTGCAAGGGGGTGAGGTGAAAGACTGATGGACATCGGCTGCAGGTGCCAACTCTGAACTTTCATCAGGAGACTGGGTGGGAGACAATGTGAAGGAACCGGAGGCACTGTCAGCAGCAACCCAATCTACTATCGCCTGTACTTGTCCTGGCCTCAACATTCGTACAGCCTCATTAGGCGCGCCAAAATACTGCTGCAGGCTCTGTCGCCTACTCGCACCTGAGGAAGGTGTTTCACTAGTGCGTGTAGCTGGCACAGATCGACCACGTCCTCTCCCTGCAACAGGAGCGCCACCAGCAGCGCCACCAGCAGCAGCAATGTTTTTCCAATATCAGAATACACTTTTTGATGATCTCCTCATATTTTCAAAATTTATGATCTCGCCCTAAAAGGGTGTTTTTGTCTATATCAGAATACACGTACAGTATGTAAAGCGTTTATGAAAACGCAGAAAATGCTATTGGGGAAAAAAAAACACTGCAAAATTAAATTTTTTTGCAATGTTTTTCCAATATCAGAATACACGGACAGTATGTAAAGCCTTTATGAAAACGCAGAAAATGCTATTGGGAAGAAAAAAAACACTGCAAAATTTATTTTTTTTGCAATTTTTTTCCAATATCAGAATACACGGACAGTATGTAAAGCGTTTATGAAAACGCAGAAAATGCTATTGGGAAAAAAAAAACACTGCAAAATTAAATTTTTTTGCAATGTTTTTCCAATATCAGAATACACGGACAGTATGTAAAGCGTTTATGAAAACGCAGAAAATGCTATTGGGAAGAAAAAAAACACTGCAAAATTAAATTTTTTTGCAATGTTTTTTCCAATATCAGAATACACGGACAGTATGTAAAGCGTTTATGAAAACGCAGAAAATGCTATTGGGGAAAAAAAAAAAAACACTGCAAAATTTAATTTTTTTGCAATGTTTTTCCAATATCAGAATACACGGACAGTATGTAAAGCGTTTATGAAAACGCAGAAAATGCTATTGGGAAGAAAAAAAACACAGCAAAATAAAAAAATTTTGCAATGTTTTTGCAATATCAGAATACACGGATAGTGTCTACAGCGTGTATGTATGAACACGCAGAAAATGCTATTGGGGAAAAAAAAACACAGCAAAATTAATTTTTTTTGCAATGTTTTTGCAATATCAGAATACACGGATACTGTCTACAGCGTGTATGTATGAACACGCAGAAAATGCTATTGGGAAAAAAAAAAAAAAAAAGCAAAATTAAATTTTTATGCAATGTTTTTCCAATAGCAGAATACACACAGACTATGGTGTATCTCTTAGTATATGCAGTGTTGGTCCTAATGGTGCACTGAGCAAGCAGGTAAAACTTTTATATTTTGTCTGGCACTGGCCTCATGGCACTGTTAAAAGACTGTGCACTGCACCCCAGCCAGGGTACAATTGATTTAGGAATCTCTTCAATAATTCTCTCTGCCTCTTTTCTTTTGCTTAATAATAAAGAAACTCCCTACTCTAGCTATCTAGATCGCTCACTGATCTAACTAATTAGAAGCAAAGTTAAGGAATGCTGACTGCCTGACTGACTGAATCACACTAACTCCTAAAATCCTCTCAGCAGCACAGGAACCTGTCTATAGCAGAATGCCGCTGTGTGCTGTGTGTCTGGACTATATATAGAGGCTGGGTCACATGCTGCACTGGCCAATCACAGCCATGCCATTAGTAGGCATGGCTGTGATGGCGTCTAAGGGCACACTAATGAAACGATCGTCGATTGGCTGCCCTGCAGCTGTTAAAAAGGCGCCAATACAGCGCCGAACACCGGACCCGAACCCGAACTTACAGCCAATAGTTCGGGTTCGGGGTCCGGGTCCCGAACACCCAAAAGTCCGGTACGGACCCGAACTTTACAGTTCGGGTTCGCTCAACCCTAGTGTTCATGGAATATTTTATATTTTGCCACAAGTTGCGGGAAAATTACAAACTTTTTTTTTTTTTTCACCCCACAAAATTTTTTTTATTTTATATTAAATTAAAATTACAAACCCAAAATTTTTTTTTTTTTTTAAATTATACCCCAACATACATTCTGCTGCTTCTCTTGAGTATGGGGATACCACATGTGTAAGACTTTTTGGGAGCCTAGCCACATACAGGACCCCGAAAAACCAATCACCGCCTTCAGGATTTCTAAGGCGTAAATTTTAGATTTCACTCCTCGCTACCTATCACAGTTTCAAAGGCCATAAAATGCCAATATGGCACAAGCCCCCCCCCCCCCCACCAAATGAGCCTATTTTGGAAAGTAGACACCCCAAACTATTTGCTGAAAGGCATGTTGAGTCCATGGAATATTTAATATTTTGCCACAAGCTGCGGGAAAATTACAAATTTTCTTTGCACAAAGTTGTCACTAAATGATATATTGCTCAAACATGCCATGGGCATATTTGGAATTTCACTCCAAAATACATTCTGCCGCTTCTCCTGAGTATGGGGATATCACATGTGTGAGACTTTTTGGGAGCCTAGTCATGTACAGGACCCCGAAATCCAATCACCGCCTTCAGGCTTTCTAAGGGCGTAAAATTATGATTTCACTTCCTCACTACCTATCACAATTTCGGAGGCCATGAAATGTCAAGATAGCACAAAACCCCAATAAATTACCCCATTTTGGAAAGAAGACACTTTGAGGTATTTGCTAAGAGCCATGGTGAGTATTTTGCAGCTCTTGTTTGTTTTTGAAAATGAAGAAAGAAAATACATTTTTTTTTTCTTTTTTCAATTTTCAAAACTTTGTGACAAAAAGAGAGATCTGCAAAATTCACAACATGCCTTTTTAGAAAATAGCTTGGGGTGTCTACTTTCCAAAATGGGGTAGTTTGGGGGTATTTTGTGCTATCTGGACATTTCATGGCCTCTGAAACTGTGATAGGCAGTGAGGAGTGAAATTTAAAAATGTACGCCCTTAGAAAGCATGAAGGCGATGATTGGTTTTCGGGGTCCTGCACGCAGTTAGACTGCCAAAAAATCCCACACATGTGGTATCCCCATACTCAGGAGAAGCAGCAGAATGATTTTTTGGGGCGTAATTCCACATATAATCATGCCATGTTTGAACAATATATCATTTAGTGACAACTTTGTGTTTAAAAAATAAAAATAAAAAATTTAATTTTCCCGACACTTGTGGCAAAATATAAAATATTCCATGGACTCAACAAGCCTCTCATAATTTCACGGCCTCCAAAACTGTGATAGGTAGTGAGGAAGGGAAATCACCATTTTAAATGGGGTCATTTGGGGGGATTTTGTGCTATCTGGACATTTCATGGCCTCTGAAACTGTGATAAGCAGTGAGGAGTGAAATTTACGCCCGTAGAAAGCCTGAAAGCGGTGATTGGTTTTCAGGGTCCTGTACATGGCTAGGCTCCCAAAAAGTCTCACAGATGTGATATCCCCGTACTCAGGAGAAGCAGCAGAATGTATTTTGGGGTGTAATTCCACTTATGCCCATGGCATGTTTGAGCAATATATCATTTAGTGACAACTTTGTGCAAAAAAAAAAAAAAAAGTTTGTCATTTTCCCGCAACTTATCCCGCAAATTATAAAATATTCCATGGACTCAACATGCCTCTCAGCAAATAGCTTGGGTTGTCTACTTTTCAAAATGGGGTCATTTGAGGGGGGGTTGTGCTATCTTGGCATTTAATGGCCATTGAAACTGTGATAGGTAGTGAGAAGTGAAATCAAAAATTTACGCCTAAAGCCCCATACACACGGTCGGACTTTTTCATGGATTCTGTCCGATCGGACAAGGTTGTTGAAAAATCAGACCGTGTGTATGCACCATCGGACAGTGTTCGTCGGTTTGGCTGACGGACAAAGTCTTATCTCCTGCTGGAAAACTTTGCCGTCAACACGGTCCGATCACACCAAATCCGAGCATGTGTACGCTTGTCCGACCGGACAAAGTGCTACGCATGCTCAGATCACATTACAAGACCAAAGCTATTGGCTACTAGCCTCTACGTAGTCCCGTCGTAGGCAACAAACGTCACCACGTTCAGAATGATCGGATTTTCCGACAACTTTGTCCGATCGTGTGTACGCAAAACCAACATCAGACAAAGTATGACGGACATGGTCCGACGGACCTGGTCCACGGATTGTCCGCGCGTGTGTATGGGGCTTTAGAAATCCTGAACGCGATGATTGATTTTTTGGGGTCCTGTACACGGGTAGGTTCCCAAAAAGTCTCACACATGAGGTATTCTCATACTCAAGAGAAGCAGCAGAATGGATTTTGGGGTGTAATTCCACATATAACCATGGCATGTGTGAGCAATATATCATTTAGTGGCAACTTTGTGTAATTTTTTTTTGTCATGTTTCAAACACCTGTGACAAAAAAAAATAAAATATTCAATGGGCTCAACATGCCTCGTAGCATTGGGGGGGGGGGGGTGTTCTACTGCCCTGCCATTTTAGCACCTCAAGAAATTAGATAAAACTGAGTTTATTGGATTTTTTTATAACAAAATGTAGAAGATATCATTTTTTTTTGGTCTTTTTCCGTTTATAACACAAAAAATAAAAATCACAGAGGCAATAAAATACCTTCAAATGAAAGCTCTATTTGTGGGGGGAAAAAGATGCAAATTTTGTTTGGGTACAGCATTGCATGACTGAGCAATTACTAGTTAAAGCAGCACAGTGCAAAATTCTAAAAAGTACTCTGGTCATTGAGCAGCCCAATCTTCTGGGGCTGAAGTGGTTAAAGAAGAAGAAAATTTTACAATGAAAACAAAAGGTTACCCTCAAAGGGGTTTCCACCACCACTTAAAACACAAACGTAAAACAACATTAAGCCTACTGACTTTCTTTTCCAGCACCGCTGTTCAGGCCTCAAGCTTAGACCTTTGGTCTGCTCTTTCAGACTGATTCACGGCACCTCAGTGGTAACTTCCAAACTCTGTACCTCTCCCTTTCATGCTCTCACAGCTCCATGCTGCACTGGCCCAAATCCTGGCCTTTGGGCAGAGGACCACCTTTTTCCAGACCTTTGATTATAAAGGCAGTGCTTACCTGCACACTGTGCTGGTCTCCAGTAAGATCTGGACACATGATTAGAGGTTTTGTCCCTCCCAAGACTCCTTGAAGCCTCTGAACATCAGAACCCAACCTGGGAATTCTTAATCTCACAGAAAATTGAAAACTGAATTTCCTTAGTTCATTATAGCTATTCTTGAGCCCCTCAATTCACAAAATTGAGAGCCCTGTGTGCCATTTACCCATTTACCACTTTTTACACAATGGACCAACACTGTCACTAAATATATAGTATACACATATATATATATATATATATATATATATATATATATATATATATATATATATATACTGTAGATTTATATTTTTTTATGTTTAAATGGTAGAACAATAAACATAATATTTATGATTTGTTTTAAACCATTTATGAATTTTAAAAATGTACATGTTGCATTCCTAATAGGCGAGTGTTGTAGAGCAAATGTCAGTTACAGATCCACAAAGTGTCTGTTCATTCTTCTTTTCCTGATTGGACAGTAATACCTGCAACTTATCACCCAGCAGCTCTAACCATAACGTCTCCTCTCTGTGAGTCTCGATCATTTAAAAAAAACACATTGATTTAGCATAGTCAAGCCTGACTGTTGAATCCCTTTTGCAGATGAAGATGTCAAAAGACAATCTATTGAGAGAATGACAGTGTGATTAACCAGAATCAGGCCTAAGTCAGATGCTGCATGGACCATTGGGAAATTAAGGTACCAGTTTTCACTGTCAAGATCATCTGTGATAGGGTGAAATATCCTAGCAACACAAGATGCCCCAGCCTCTCCTCCACAGTGAAAACTAATTTTGTTGTTATCCGCACCGCTGTCTTTTAATCCAAAAAGTCTTAAACACATAATACTCACATTATCGGTTTTCCAGTAATTCTTTTCTTCTCTGGTGACCTTAATTTAAAGAATTAGGTCTTAGAACGGTATTCAAATTACTTTCTGTTTTAAGGCATCCTGCATTAGCATGTGCTTTGTAGACAAAAATTCAGCTTTAACAGTCTGGGGCATTATATACTTGCAACATCAAGTGTAATTATGTTAGCCAAAGGGCTAGTCATGGTGCCAGGATACTGAGCTTAAAAAGTAATTACTGTGTGCATGCTAATTCAGAGTTAAACCTTTTATTCCATGACAATATTTTACTTTTCTACAACTAAAAGGAGGAGACGTTTTATATAAATAGTACATTAACAGTTTTTTTTTAATATGACTTATTGCTGTATGTTAATTTTAACTAGATGTTAATCCAATCAGAGTAATCTTATGCCTTGTACACACGGTTGGACATTCCGATCACAAAATCCGTCTGATTTTTTCTGACGGATTTTGTACGAAACTTGTGTTGCACACACACGGTCGGACAAAGTTGTCGGAAAATCCGATCGTTCCGAACGAGGTGACATACAAAATGTACGATGGGAGTACGTAGAGGCCAGTAGCCAATAGCTTTCGTCTCCAAATTTCTTCTGAGCATGCGGGGCACTTTGTGCGTCGAAATTCTCTACACACGGTCGGAAAAAGTCTGATCGGATTTTGTTGTCGGAAAATTTTAGATCCTGCTCTCAAATTTTTTCCGTCGGAAATTTCGATGGAAAAAGCCCGCTAGAGCCCACACACGATTGGATTTTTTCCGACAGCATGATCCGATCAGACTTTTTCCATCGGAATATCCGACCATGTGTACGGGGCATAAGTCTTTCACATGTTAATGATATTTTAAAAGTTGCTTTAAATATTTTAAAATCTGCAGCTTTTAGCCAAATAATATCTAGTGATCTTTCAGTACAGACTTTCGTTCGGCTGCTTGCTGTTTTAGGGTTACAGCACTCAGTCTCCTAGCAGTGCTTTTGCATTGTCATCCTGTCACAAGGACTTCCAGTGGTCACAACAAGCAGACATCCCAGCGCACAATATACAGGTATAGTTCACTGTTGTCACCATCATCATGAAGTGAATGCATGTAGACAGGAAGTGCTACAAAAGACTGCAGAGAAATAGCAGCACTAGGATGCAAAAAGCTGATAAGTAGTAGTACTGATTAAAAGAAAATACATGCCAAGTTTTTATGATACAAAATTCTTAACCCCTTGAAGTTGCCGCCTCCCAGCCCTTTAAGGGGTTTAGGATGCCGGGAGGGGTTTATGATCATGTGAACATCATGATTGGCTGTCACGGCAGTCACATGGTCTGAAAGCTCACAAGCAGTGATTGGAAGCTTTCCGTTAGCTGCCGTTAACTGTGCCGACACAGCTGTTTTTGCACAATTGCACGGAAATATGCGGCAGGCCGGTACCAAGAGGTTAAGCAAGATAAATGTCATGCTTTCAGAGTATAAATATACTTTAATATTAAAGTGGTATTAAAGCTTTGTTTTTTCTTGTTTTGTTTTTTAATAACTAACATGTTATACTTACCTGCTCTGTGCAGTGGTTTTGCACAGAGCAGCTCCGATCCTCTTCATTTCAGGGCCCCTCACCTGCGCTCCTGGCTCTTCCCCCTCAAGCAGTGCCCCCAGAGAAAAACACTTTCACTGGGGGCACCGCTGCATTGACGCACAGAGCACTGCTCTATGCGTCCATAAGAGCAGAGGCTCAGCCAGGCCCCCCATTCTCTCATCATTGGCTCACTGGCAGTGAATGACAGCAGTGGGAGCCAATATGCTCCCTCTTCTGTCTCAGCCAATGAGGATGGAGAGTCCCGGGACAGTCTAGGCTATCTTGAACATCACTGGATTGGAGGGAGCTTGTGTAAGGATCGGGGGGGGCTGCTCACAGAAGGTGTTCTATCCTCATGCATAGAATGCATGAGGGTAAAACAAACTTCAGCCTTTAGAACCACTTTAATGTGTGGAAAAATGCACTGTTGTGTTATTAAACAACCTTATATTGATGTATGTGTATATATATATATATATATATATATATATATATATTGAAATTATGAGTGAGGACCAGCCCTAAACTACAGTCAGGTGCTCTGCAGTGCAGTGTTGGTGGTGCATATGTTCCAAGCAGAGCAGGGTGAGAATGTGACTGACCTCATCAATCTGCTGCTGCTTCTTCATTGCCCAATTAGCAGGGTGGGGTGTATTTTTACCATGTTCCCTAACCAGTCTGTGCTTCCTGGTAGGGTTGTCTGCACAAAAACACCAATCCTCTGCCAGATAAAACAATTCTCTTTATGTATCTCAACTGTGTAACTATCGGTTTCCCTGGAATTCAGCTTTGCAATTACATGCTTCCATAATGTCCTAGCAAAGAAAAGGCATTTTAGATGTGGCATTTCTTATGGTTGGGACTATTTAAAAAAAAAATATTTTAGACATAGCTCAGCAGTAAAGAATATTTTTTATTATGGTAGGAAGCCGGTACAATGGTGAGCTTACCTTTCTTCCTAGGTGATACTGGTATAGATTTATTATGAGAAGAATAACAAAGTGGAGGTCTGAATTTGACATAATTCCAGACCTTACATTTCTTTTTTTATAGTTATACAGTATATAGTATAGTTTATACAAGCCTTTCAGAAAACCGGGTACTGAAAACCGGGTACTGTATAATAATATTGCAGCAGCGCTAAAAAAGTCCTTTATATTTCTTAAAAGAGTTCATAAAAGACCATCATGGTAACCAGAATAAAGTCTGTATTGGTGCAGTGAAGAAAGGTCCTTCTTGTGATACAGTGATAAAACTTCCAACGATAATCACTTTTGACACCACGTGCAGCTTACACTCCCCTTTGGGGATGCACTCACCAGAATTATGATAAGTATAGGCATTTCAATCAAATTCCCTGCTCACAGCCATCTCCTCAGCACGTCCACCTCTCCACCACCTGCAGGTACCAGAGCATATCCACTCCAAACCCAGCATAAGAAGAAACAAATAGTGCGGATAGCGTAGTACAGTCTGATATAAGTTTTATTCAACATCCAATATTCCCCCCCAATAAATATATGCGTACCACAATATATTTGATAAACAGCTTTGTAAAGTAAAAAGTGCACTCTGCCTTAATAGCCCTCCGTCCATCGGAAACTAGGCGCCAAATCGATGTGTAGAAAACTCTCCCCCACTTCCTGGTACCTTATACTTTTGTGATGTAATTTTTTTTTCATTAAAAACCTTTTTTGGACGAAGTTTCCTCGATCCATGGTGTGCTGGCGAATATGTACGTTTGTTTGATGTTTCCAGGACCCGACTGGTAATCGCTACAGCACCCGCCTTTTTTATGAGCCACATATACCAGGAACGAGTGCGATAGGAATATGTATTTGACTGTATGCTCCATCTGACTTTTGCTGGCGGCATTTCCACCAGCAAAAGATTGAGAGCAGGTTCTCAATTTTTCGGAAAAAGTTCCAATCCGAAATTCCGATCATCTGTACAAATTCCGACGCGCAAAATTGAACTTAATTTTCTCAGCTCGTCATAGTCTTGCACGTCACTGCGTTCTTGACGGTCGAAAGTTCATAGCATGTTTGTGTGACAGTGTGTATGCAAGCCAAGCTTGAGCGGAATTCCATCGGAAAAACCATCCATGTTTTTTCAGACGGAAAATCCACGTGTGTGTACACGGCATTAGACCTGAGGGAGGAGGAACAGCAGTATACTGATCTTTCCAGTGAAAGGCTGTGCAGGGGGGGGAGTGTCAGGACAAGTCCGGCCATTGGAGGAGAACACACTGAGTTCCCAGCATACATAGATAACTGACCACACTGTGCTCTCCTGTTTAGTGTGGTAATTTTTGAATAGGAAAACAGAGGAAATAGCAGGAACACCAGGGATTTCACCAAAGGAAGCAATACAAAGAGAACAGGATACTTTTTCATACAAGTACATGTTACAGCAGACACATATCAGGAATATGAAATGTTGGGTTTACATAGTCTTTAACAATAAAATAAACTAACTGTTGTAATTAGCTGACATTTAACCCACATACTACACACAAATACTACACAAATACCTGAAGAATGTATCTACATATAGCAATAGGATGCATGGGCATCCGCAGGTAGGGGCAAGGGGGGCAGTGTTGCCAACCGCCCGTAGATTTACGGGCAGCCCGTAAAAACTGTCTCTTTTTTCGGTGCCCGTAAATGCCTGTAGAAGCAGAAATCTGCCAGTAAAAATGTCTGCGATCGTCGCGGGCGTGAACTGCGCATGCGCAGCTCCGAATTTCCCCGAGACGATCCGAGTCTGTGTGAGTACGTGCCGCCCAACCTGCCCGCGCCTGCTGATGATGTCATGCGCAAGCCGCATTTCCCGCTACACGGCACCGGACAGAAAATTTTAAATGCCAGGAGTGAGGCAGAGGACTGGAGTCAGGACATGAGCCGAGCGGAGCGGGCTAATGGTGGAGAAGCCTGTACACTGCACTATGTGGACAGTACAGAGGAGCCGGAGGACGTGTGGCACCAATGCACCATGACACCATCAGTGTGAGAGAGAGAGAGATGGATGGACAGAGCTGCTGCCCCAGAGTCCCGGACAAACACACAAGGCCTCCTGACAAGTGCCCTGGCTCCAGCCCCCTGCCTGGCTGGTGAGTGTTGTGATTGGGTACACACACACACACACACACACACTAACTTGAACTTAGAGAGTGTCCCACCACCAGACCCCTGGCCTGACTGCAACATCCATCCATCCATCACTTGGGATGGATGCTATTTATGTGATGTCTACAGGCAGGGCAGCAGTTATCAGACAAGAATGTTAGTGGTGTAATTGTACAGTATTACAGATGTTCACAATATCTGTCATGCTATCCCCTGTGTCCTGTCCGCCATCCTCTGACCATCCCCTGTGTTCTGTCCGCCATCCTCTGACCATCCCCTGTGTCCTGTCCACCATCCTCTGACCACCTCCTGTGTCCTGCTGTCCGCCATCCTCTGACCACCTCCAGTGTCCTGCTGTCCGCCATCCTCTGACCACCTCCTGTGTCCTGCTGTCCGCCATCCTCTGACCACCTCCTGTGTCCTGCTGTCCGCCATCCTCTGACCACCTCCTGTGTCCTGCTGTCCGCCATCCTCTGACCACCTCCTGTGTCCTGCTGTCCGCCATCCTCTGACCACCTCCTGTGTCCTGCTGTCCGCCATCCTCTGACTACCTCCTGTGTCCTGCTGTCCGCCATTCTCTGACCACCTCCTGTGTCCTGCTGTCCGCCATCCTCTGACCACCTCCTGTGTCCTGCTGTCCGCCATCCTCTGACCACCTCCTGTGTCCTGCTGTCCGCCATCCTCTGACCACCTCTTGTGTCCTGCTGTCCGCCATCCTCTGACCACCTCCTGTGTCCTGTTGTCCGCCATCCTCTGACCACCTCCTGTGTCCTGCTGTCCGCCATCCTCTGACCACCTCCTGTGTCCTGCTGTCCGCCATCCTCTGACCACCTCCTGTGTCCTGCTGTCCGCCATCCTCTGACCACCTCCTGTGTCCTGCTGTCCGCCATCCTCTGACCACCTCCTGTGTCCTGCTGTCCGCCATCCTCTGACTACCTCCTGTGTCCTGCTGTCCGCCATCCTCTGACCACCTCCTGTGTCCTGCTGTCCGCCATCCTCTGACCATCTCTTGTTTTTTTATCATGTCTGCAGTCTCTGAGGGGGGGGAGACTGGAGAGGAGTCAAGAGTGAGAGTGACGCCAGGATGGGGGTCATGGAAGAGGTCAGACGTGTGTGGACTGTGGAAAGGAGACTATGGAAAAATCCAGAGCCACTAACCTGGAGTCTGACTGAGCCCAGCACGATGCACCTGAGAGGAGGTCAGTGACAGCGTCAGGCAGTCTCAAGAGGGGGGTCATTGATGTAAGGGGGAGTGAATGCAATAATGTAAGGGGTCACTGATATAAAGGTTCCCCCTTATATCAGTAAACCCCCCCCTCTTACCTTAGTGTATTCACTCTGCAGAAGGTGGTCTCTGGTCACCAGAGCCCCCAACATCAGTTCCCAGCATTCCCCTTTACATCAGAGTCTGCAGGATTCCCAGCTTACAGTTGAAAGGGGAGCTCTGATGTAAAGGGCAAAGCAGTGGACTCCGATATAAGGTGGTCTTTGGTGACCAGAGTCCCCCCTTATATCAGAGTTCCCCCTTGAATCATGATCTGCAGCATTCCCCTTAACGTCAGAGTTCCCTATCACTGTAAGGGGGAATCCTGCACACTCTGCTATATGGTGGATCTCTGTGCTGGTTGGGTTATATTACTCTGACCTTCATGTAACTTGAGAAATATGTTTTTTGACTTTTGTGTAACTTAAACACATTGCTAATCGCACTAGCTACATGTTTATAGTTTTGACATTTGCATGGTTTAGCACTGAAAACATCAAATTTAGGTACCTTTTTGCAGTGTCAGTAAAAAATGCGGCTCTGCCAGTAAATTTCATGACTATTTGCCAGTAAAAAATTGGTGCTGTTTGTAAATTTTGGCTTTCTGCCAGTAAATTTCACTTCGGGGGGTTGGCAACACTGAAGGGGGGTCAAGTGCCCCCTCCCTGGTAGGGCTGGTGCTACCTATACACAAGTGCGCAAAATCAGTTGGGGGTGCCAGGCCCGGGAGTCACATGCACAACATGGAGTGTCAGGGAGTTCTGGTGTTTTCAGCCCCTGAGCTGAGGGGAGGCAGCACGGCCAGAGGCAGGAAATACAAAGCTCTCCTGCAGCTTGCCTGTTACCTCTCACCTGCTGCCTGGACAGCGTCTGCTAATGCTCAGCCTGACCAGATCACTGATGATTTATCTCCCCTCCTCTCCTCCTCCTCGGCTCAGACTGCCGGCTGTGTGTGCTCTGTCTGGACATGTGTGAGAGGCCCAGCGCTCCCTTCTAGATAGGGGCCCCAAGAACCCCCACCGCATTGGGCCCCCAGCCTCATCTGAGCTGCTTGGCATGTACAGCTGTTGTTGGAGCCTTCCATCTGCCTTTTCTGGGGTTAGAAATCCATGTAATTCCCTTTAATTTCATATGAAGCTTGCAATATAGAAATGGATTGGAGGGGGGTTCTCCGTACTAATGATTGTATGTGTAATGTATAGAGAGTGTAATATATCTGGGTGTATCTGTACTACGCAGTCTCTGACCAGGATATTGACATTGTCAAAGAGGGGCGGCGCATGGGTGACCTTAAAATGATGCCCCCCCTGAAAAAAGTTCTGCGGACGCCCATAATAGCATGCATCTGGAGCTATTCCAGCTAGAACAAAGCAAGTGAACATATAATAACTAAAAAAATGTGTTTGGGAGAAAGGGGATTTTACTGGGGCTTTCGAAATGTAAACTTTCTTATGGTGGGGAAGTGCTGTAAATCGTTAGTTGCCTATCCAAAACTTTGTCCAGACATACAGTAAATAATGGTCATCTAACCAGAGCAGATGTTGCTGTATATACTGTAATGTTTGTTTTTATTTATGATTGTCTTTTCTCATTAGGATACCATTGTAATGGCTTATTATGAAATAAGAATATTATTTTAACATCTATGGATGGCCTTTTGTTTTTTTTTGTTTTGTTTTTAGGAATGTTTTTTTTTTCCTCTATATCATTTAACACGGATAATTTAGGATGTGGGCAATTTGCTAGGCTTCCCTTCATGTCCATATGTTATTTCATTGACCTCCACTTTGGCTATAGGCCCCTTGGAGAATTACTGATCACTCTAGTCATGTAGGGAAATCAAATTTTATATATATGTGCTCTCGCCAAAGCTCTATTCTTACCAAATGCATCCATATAATACCACATTTAGATGCGCTTAATCAATAATTAGTGTTTTAATAGCTGTTGTCACCAGTCCATTAAAACATGGAGATTGTGTCATGACTATAACTAACAACTCACTCTGCAGCACTTACTCCAACAATAGTATTAAAAAGAAGCAGTAGCCTTCTCCTGTTGTATGTGAAAAAAAAATACTTAATGTAATTAAACCTATGAACATGTGCTAATGTTTTATTATATAGTTTGCAGTTAAATATGTATCTTGTTGTGTCCCTTATCTTACTGCCACAGGGTTTGTATGAAAACAATAAACATTCTGTAGGCTCTACTGATATGAAATACACACAATACTTGGTTGGGCTAATATATTCCTTATTGATTTATGTGAATTTTAATTATTGATCCACTTTCATTTTAAATACAGTTTGGAGAAAAAAAAAAATCTCCATTAAATCTACATTGTAAGGATTATAGTAAACCCTTTTGCATATTCCTAAATCATGTATTAAATGTTTTATTAAAACAAAGATTTATAAAAATAGATTCAATTTCCATATTCCTAAGTCTTGTATTACATGTTTTAATAAAAGATTGATACAATAAATTAAATTTAAAACACATCTAAACAATTTTTTACCCCAATGCATGACAAATTTCTTTTAATTTCTTGAATGGGATGTATCTGTATATTCAAGAACAACATCCCATTCTAATCTATGGAAACAAAAAAAGAATGACAATTTTAAAAAAATATATATATATTTTTTTTACTTTCTGCTATAAAACATATCCAATACAAATAATGTAAAAAATCTAAATTTCTTTTTTTTATCAATTTAGGCCAATATGTATTTCCTGACAGGCTCCATGGCAGCATACGTGTGGGTTGGCCCCGCCTCCATAACTACCCAATAGGACCCCTCTCCCATAAATCTTTGCTCCTGGCTGCTATCCGTGTTCCTTTTTTGTCCTCCTCCGTAGGACCATGTGGTTCTCCTACCTGAAGATGACTTCACAGCGATCGATCGGCCGAATGACTGAATTGTGTTCCTCCGATAGGCCCTGACTGTTAAGCAGGGTATGGAGAGTAATTGCAGAGTAGCGCTGAAGAAATGGTTGTCTTACCTTAAGTGCACCCGGCCTGTTTGCCTGTTGCTACAGGTGGCCTTTATCTGCTGGAGGTCCGGTGTGTGCGTGAATTCGTTCGGCCATATGATCGTTGGTGGAGTGGTGAGTATGTATATTGCCATGGCAGCAGTGTTTTTGTGTGTGCCCGTTTTTAAGCTCTCTTTTCCTGTATCTATTGCTGTTCCTTGCTGTTTGCTGACGCTTCTGCGTTCCAGCAAACTATTCTCTTCAACTTCCGGGTTCGCGGGCGTTCTGCGCATGCGCGGACCCGGCATGAGAGCGAGGCTTGGTTCTCGCGCATGCGCGTTGAGCACCCGGCGTCTGACATCGCCGATGATGTCACGGGCGCCAAATTCAAAAGCCTGCAAAGCTGGGCAAGGTAGGAACAATCCCTTATGCTAGGGATATGTGCCTTTTTGTCTGGTCTGAGGTCTGAAATGTTTTCTCTTGTTACTACAGCGTCAGGTGTTTTGTCTTTGCAATGATGGATGCTTCACTGCCCCCTAGTGGCCAGCCTGCTCATGTTAGGTAGGTTCTAAATACATCTTTTGTATTTTTTAATGTTGAAGAGAGTAAGCATAGGCAGCAAGTATGACCTGTCCCTTCTGTCTGTCTTTCTGTGTTCACAGCCCTTCCAAATCTGATCCACAACCTAGTGCCTATAGACGCAGTGGATCGTCAAAATCGCACCACCACAAATCCTCCTCAAAATCCAGCCACCATAGGTCCGCCAGGTCGGAACAGCGTGACAGGGATTATTCTCGCCCCCCTGTGGCTCACTCCAGCAAGAGGCCAGAGAAATCATGTTGGGGGTGCAGGATGCCCGTGCCAGCGGATAAATCCCTATGTGACCATTGTTTCACCAAAGTAGCGGATGAAAGAGACGGCGCTGATCAGCGCTTAGAAGTAATGGTGAGGCGAGTGGTAAAGGAATCCCTGCAGGAAAGGGAAGCCCAACAGCCATGTGAATCCCCATCTGACCCATTAGATCCTACAGTGGGAGAGGGGTTACTACAAGAGACATGGGAATCATCCCAGCCTAGCCGCCACTCGGCTCCTGTCTCAGACAGTGAATCGGATCCGGAAGATCCAGGATTGGGGTTTGATTATGGTCTGGTTCCCTCCCTGGTCAAGGCAGTGAGAGAGGCTCTGAAGTGGGAAGATCCTATCACTTCCCCCCCCAAGCAAAGGAAATTCTTTAAGCAGCTCAATAAGGAGAGCCAATTTTTTTTTTTTTTTTCCGTTTCTGTCCGAATTGGGTGATATTATTTCAGAGGAATGGAGCAAGATGGACAAAAAGAGTTCCATGCAATCTAAAATCCTTAAACTGTACCCTTTTAAGGAAGAAGATGTGAAGCACCTGGAGTCAGCTCCACTGGTAGACGCAGCGCTTATGCGTTTGGTGAGATATGTGACTCTCCCCTTAGAAGATACTGTGTCATTCAAGGATCCTTTAGAGAGACGGATCGATTCAGATCTGAAGAGAATCTATTTGACCTCAGGGATGGCGTGCAAACCAGTGCTTGCGATTGCAGCAGTGTCAAAGGCCATAGAATTCTGGGCTGACAGCATTGAAGAATACCTGAGAGGCATTTCAATGGACACGGCTAAAAGACTCTCCTATTCAGGAGATTAGGAGGCATCCATTGATGTCATTCGCCTGATGTCTCGGGATATGCTGGCAGCCGTTTCAGCACGCCGCACGTTGTGGCTCCGTCCGTGGCTCGCAGACCCTGCATCTAAGCAGGCTTGGTGCCGCATCCCCTTTGAAGGGTCCTCATTATTCGGCAATAAGCTTGATTCTGCCATATCCCGGGCCACAGGTGGGAAATCTGTTTTTTCTCCCTCAGGACAGGCGTCCTCAAAACCAAAGACGCTCTTTTCCAAGAAGGCAGAATGCGGATCGTGCCAGGGATGCACGCAGCTACAAACCCGGCCGGGAATTCTCCAGGACATGGAGGTCCAGGCAGTCTTCTTTTAAGAAGGCCTCTAAAGGTGGTTCCTCTGGGAACCAGGACTCTGGGAAGTCCTTTTGAAATTGGGCCCGCTCAAACATGTCGGGTGGGGGCCCGTCTTCTCCACTTCAAACATGTTTGGGCGGCCTCAATTCGGGACTATTGGACCGTAAAGACAGTGTCGTCCGGTCACAAGTGGGTCTTCTGCAACACTCCAAAACTCAGATTTATCCCTACAACTCTTCCAGGCTCAGAAGAGAAAAGACAGGTCCTATTGACCTATGTGAGCTGTTTATTGGAACAAGGCGCAGTCGTACCCGTCCCAGAGGAAGAACGGGGCGAAGGCATGTATTCACCCCTGTTTATGGTGCAGAAGAAAACGGCACATGGAGGCCAGTAATAGACCTGACCCATCTCAATTCCTTCATTTGCAAGGAAAAATTCAAGATGGAGTCCCTGCTTACCATACAGCAGTCGGTACACCTGGGAGACTGGTTAATATCAATCGACCTGAAAGACGCGTATTTTCACGTGCCTGTGACAAAGGACTTTCACAAATTCCTCCGCTTTGCGGTAGGCAACCAATACTTACAGTTCACATGTCTACCCTTCGGGTTAACCACGTCACCCCGGGTCTTCTCCAAGGTGCTATTGGCGGTAGTGGCTCTTCTCAGGGTCAAGGGTGTTCGTCTCCACCACTACCTGGACGACTTGCTTTTACTATCTCAGAACAAGGATCAGCTATTAGATCACAAAGAGGTTGTCATCTCTACCCTGCAAGAGTTCGGGTGGCTCCTGAATTTAGAGAAAAGTCAGCTAGAGCCGTCTCAGTCCCTCGTGTTTCTGGGCGCTCTATTCAACACCGTGGAGGGTACCATCTCCCTCCCAGAGGAGAAAATCGTGGTGATCCGAGACAGGATTCTTGCAGCTCTTGGATCTTCTCACCTTCTGCTCTCCAGTGCCTGAAAATAATTGGCACAATGACAGCAACCATTCCCATGGTGTAGTGGGCCCAGTGGCATACTCGTCTTTTTCAGAAGGGGTTTCTGCATCAATGGAACTCTGTCAATCAGAATCAGCGCATCTTTCTTACCCCATCTATGAGGACATCTCTCCTCTGGTGGCTTCAAGGGAAGAATCTGCGCAACCATCATTTGATTATTCCCATCTCATGGATCACTGTGACTTCAGATGCCAGCAACCAGGGGTGGGGCGCTCATTGCCGTTCGGATGTGGCTCAGGGCAGGTGGACATTCCCGTCCCAAGGAGTCGTCTCCAACATTCTGGAACTGAGGGCAGCCTTTCAGGCACTCCTATCCTTTCGCCATCTAGTGTTGAACTCTTCCGTCATGCTAAGGTTGGACAATACAACAGCAGTGGCGTATATAAGGAAGCAAGGCGGAACTCACAGCTGGTCCCTGTTACAAGAAGTGGAGCCTTTAATGAGTTGGGCTCAGAAGAACTTAGCCAACATCTCGGCAGTATACATTCCGGGGGTCCAGAATGTGCAAGCAGACTTCTTGTCCCGGGTCAAGATGGACAACAACGAGTGGTCCCTCCACAGAGAAGTATTCGAGTGGCTCCTAACACTGGGAGTGTCTCCGGAGGTCGATCTGTTCGCTTCCCCGTGCAATTTCAAGATGCCCAAGTACCTTGCGAGGTTCAGGGACCCTTAGGCATTCGGGATAGATGCTCTCACGACCAGTTGGGATTTCCAGAGGGCCTATGCCTTCCCTCCAGTCCCGGTGATTCTACAGTTTCTGCGGAGACTCAGAACAGAAAAGGTGGAGATCATTGCGGTCATTCCATTCTGGCCCAACAGGCCGTGGTTTCCTCTGCTGCTACTCCTCAGCTATCAAGATCCAATTTCCCTGCCTCTCAGGCCGGATCTATTGTCCCAAGGCACGACGTTACACCCGTGCCCATCTTGTCTACACCTCAAGGTGTGGTTCTTGAGAGGGGAAGGCTAGAAGCCCTTGGTTTCCCAGAAGAAGCTATTCCAACCCTTCTTAGCGCCAGACGAAGAAGTACTAATAGGGTGTACGAGCGCATATGTTTCAGGTTTACTGTACACATGTCATTAAGAGAAAATTCTCGTAACTCTCCAGCAGTTCATGATATTCTGAGCTTTCCTCAATCTGGACTGGATTTATCTCTGGCAGTCAGCCAGAGTACAAGTGTCAGCCATCTCGGCCTTCACGGGAGTCTCATGGGCGAATCACGCCGTAGTTCGTCAGTTCTTTAAGGGTGCCATCAGGCTCATACCACAAAGAAGACCCAGGTTCCCCAAATGGGACCTTTCATTAGTTCTGGATTTTCTGTCAAATCTTGGGAAAGATTCTGTTGAACCTTTGTCTGTTAAGGATCTCACACTTAAGACTATCTTCCTAGTGGCAATAACGTCAGCGAAAAGGGTGTCGGAGATCAGGAATCTTGGTTCAGAGGAACCCTTTCTGACCTTTTTTGCAGACAGAGTGGTACTGATTCCAATGTTAGGGTCAAACCCAAAAGTGACCACGGTCTTCCATGAGAATCAGGAGATTGTACTCCCTACCTTCAAAACATCAAATGACCAAGATATTCATCCTCTTGATGTAGGTCACACCTTAAAGCAGTATCTGGAAGCAACGGCTCCATTCAGGCAAACGGAATTCCTCTTCGTCCTTCTTCATGGCAAGAACAAAGGGATGCGAGCGTCAGTTAGGTCAATTTCCACTTGGATTGTGCAGACTATTCAAAGGGCATACAGAGCAAAGGGCTTGGCTCCTCCTGAGGCAGTGACGGCTCATTCAACGCGGAGCATCTCGACCTCATAGGCGGCCTCTCGGCATGTGGAGCCTGAAATTATTTGTAGAGCGGCCTCTTGGTCCACAATTAACACTTTTGTATCTCACTATTGTGTTGAGCCAGCTGCGCTGTCTTCTATTAATTTTGGTTTACAAGTATTGTCGGTGGACAATGATAAATACATTTTGGTTTTCTTTGCTCAACATTTTGCCCACCCGGGTGTGTTTGGCGAGTTATTTCCCACACGTATGCTGCCATGGAGCCTGTCAGGAAAACGGAAAATTTATATCAAATACTTACCGTAATTTTCCTTTCCTGATAGGCTCCATGGCAGCAGGAGTTCCCTCCCAAATGTCTGGAGTAGGCTAGTTACGGAACACGGATAGCAGCCAGGAGCAAAGATTTATGGGAGAGGGGTCCTATTGGGTAGTTATGGAGGCGGGGCCAACCCACACGTATGCTGCCATGGAGCCTATCAGGAAAGGAAAATTACGGTAAGTATTTGATATAAATTTTCCGTTTTTGCTATTATATTATTTAAGGTAAAAAAAAAAACAATAAGAGTATATAAATTTTTTTTGCTTTGCGCAAAAGTTATAGTGTCTACAAATGGGACTGCAATATTGTGGCGGACAAATTGGACACTAACTGACACCTTTTTGGGGACCAGTGACATTATTACAGTGATCAGTGCTAAAGATATGCACTGTCACTGTACTAATGACACCGGCAAGGAAGGGGTTAACATCATGGGAGATCAAAGGGTTAACTATGTCCATAGCTGGTGTTTCAGTGTAGTGGGGGAGGTGCTTTTACTAGAGGAAGACATAGATCGGTGTGCCTGCTTTTCAGGAACACAGGATCTCTGCCTTGTTTACATAGGCAGACTGCCATTCTGCCTATGTACCGAGTGATCGCGGGTGGCGGCGGACATCAAGTCTGGGGTACTTGCCCATCAGCTACTGCTGTGAATAATCACAGCAGGAGGGAGCAACCAGTGGCGTGCACTAGCGCCCATTACCCGGAAGTGCAGAATCATATATATGTGATCCTGCACACAGCGGCTGCCATGTAGCAGTAAAACTAGGGCGGTCGCTAAGTGGTTTTAACATAAAAGAGGATATGCACATTTATCATGTTCTGGTGATGTTATTCATGCTCCCTCATTCTAACTTGTACTTCTTTATGCTTCTTTCTTGGTTGCACTGCCAATCAAAAATGGTTGCCACAAGTCTCATTTAAAGGAATTGCTGAATGTTGTTCAAATTTTATTTTGCACAAAGAGGTGAAAAACATGTATTGCTAAAGTGCTGCTTAAACCAATAGTCACAGTGCTTTTCTTTCCCACTCATGCTCATCATCATCATCATCAATGAAGCAATAGTGTTTTTCACAAGCTGTTTCAAATTTTGGTAAATTTTATTGCTATCTACTATTTGTTACAACATAGCCCACAGCATGGTGTTGGAGAATTTGCTGTTCATAAACACAAAGGAAGGATTCGTTTTTGGGGGGGGGGGGGGGAGCTAGAGTCTAGCTAGCTAGAGTCAATCAAGAGAATAATTTAGAAGTAAAAAAAATAGGACAGATGCCTGCCTGTTTTCTGTGCAGTTCAAGGACCCTGTGCAATGAACAGGAACATAATATTGTATTGATTTCTAAGAAATATATATATTTTTTTATCTTATGTATGTGTTTCATTTATTTACACATACATTAAAGCCTATATAAACCCAAGAGCAAAAAAAGCAATATATTACAGCTAACCAGTTGATAGATATGGTGGCTGCACTTCTTATGCATGCTTTTTTATCTTTTATTTATACTTGGCAATCCTGCCAGTAACACAAATTCCTTCCTAGGGTGACAACGCTCACTTACCATATTGTGTTTAAAGAGATGCAGCATCCTCAAAGACAGGTTTAAAAAAACATCTTCTCTTTTTAAAAACATAGTGGGACGTATTCTTTGGTCCACATAGAGAGGTGAAAACAATAGTAGGGCCTGGTTCACATTAGTGAGACCTTTGAATGTGATTTGGAGTGTGCTTATGCAGTGCAAGTTCTGTGCGATATTTGTGCTTATGCTTAGCGATTCAGATGCTATTTTACAGCTGCACATTTTTGGACGTGATTTGTGATACTTTTACTACTCTGGAAAGGAGAGGAATAGTTTGACAAATAACACATCAAAATTGCATAAAAAAAATGCATGTACTTGCATTCTTGATACGTTTATGTTGAACTCTATGGGCCACAAAATCACACTGCATTGTTGAATTGTTTCCGAGCATGCATAGGAATTTTGATCGTCGGAATTGCTACCGACTATTGGAATTTCCGATTGGAAATTTTCCGAAAGAAAAATTGAGAACATGCTCTCAATATTTTGCTGGCTGGAATTCGGCCAGGAAAAGTCCGATGGAGCATAAACACGGTCGCATTTTCCGACCAAAAACTCTCATCAGTCTTTTGCTGGCAGAATTTCCGATTGTGTGTATGCGGCATTAGACCCTCCAGGTATTGGGGAATACCAGTCCATGTGCCTCATATTATAGTTTAGACTAGGGGCCATAACTGCAAATGCAAGTGAATTGCTCATAACAGCATTTCAGATTGTCATATGAGATGCATAATTTTCACACTTAAAGAGGAGTTCCCCTTAAAAAAAAAAAAAAATTAAGTCAGCAGCTACAATACTGCAGCTGCTGACTTTTTAATAATTGGACACTTACCTGTTTCAGGGTCCAGCGATGCGGGGGATCGAAGCCCCGCTCGTCTCCCCCTCCGCTGGGCGGCGCCAGCATTCTAACTGTGGGCATACGGCTGTGGCTTCACAGCCGGGCACCCACTGCGCATGCGCGAGCGGCGCCGCACGCCTTGATTGGCCGCGCAGTCATCTGGGACCAGTCATGTGTCCCAG
>CM053029.1:534694570-534943116 GCA_028564925.1 Lithobates sylvaticus
ACTGTCTGGCTGAGTATTGTATCAACCATTGCTACCTGCTTTGTAATGTGGAAACATTGATGTCAAATTAACTTTGTGTATCAATAGAAATATAAAATGACTGCTTCCTTTTATGTTTCATTTTTAAAAAAAATAAAAATAAATAAGTACTATTCATTTTTGAATAAAAATGTTTTTGAAATTTGTGTGTCATCTGTAAAACTGGAAAGTTATCAAGACGCTGAGCAGCTTGCATGTTACAGAGGTAACACCAAAAAAATGTATTTATAGTTTATGTAAAACAGCCCATAGATTATGCAATTTTCTTTTCTACCACCACAATTGGAAGGATAGGAGAAAAAAAATAAAATTGCTCGATTGCTCTATCAACACAGTCATGTTGATAGGGGAATCCCTCCTGCAGCGCTATCATGTTCTGCCAGTTGGAGGCCTTCCCTGCTGGCAGAAATCAATGATACTGCTGGCTCTTATAACCACCACCAGTGGTCGCATGAAACATATCTGATAGGCTGGTTGTACGTAAGTCAGTCGATAGATCAGCCAATCAGCCTGCTCATAGATGGATTGAATCTCAGCCAGTCCCTGCTAAACCAGCCCGGATTCATTCCATCTGTAGCACGACCCCCTTGGGGACTGCTTGGATTTACTTGCTCATCTGCACCGCCATGACCTTGTGAACATTCCAACCCACCTGACACTCTGGGTTCAGACATCTTTTCACCACCTTGAAGTAATAAGTCAAACAACTCTATTGCCAAACAGATGAGGTAACAGATCTATTGAGCTTTGGCTAACAGTCCTGACTCAGTAGAGGAATCCCTCTAGAGCAGGGAAATGCAATTAGTGGACCTCCAGCTGTTGCAAAACTACAAGTCCCATCATGCCTCTGCCTCTGGGTGTCATGGTTGTGGTTGTCAGAGTCTTGCTATGCATCATGGGGCTTGTAGATCTGCAACAGCTGGAGGTCCGCTAATTGCATATCCCTGCTCTAGAGTAACACAAGGCAAGATAATTTGTAGATAAACCGTATATTATATACACATACCGTATTTATCGGCGTATAACACGCACCCCAAGTTTAGGAGGGCATTTTAAGGAAAAAAAGTTTTAGGAGGGAAGTTTAGGGGAAAAAAAAAAGCTTACAATTAAGCGTCATTTGCAGCTTGCCCAGCGTCATTTGCAGCCTTGCCCAGCGTCATTTGCAGCCTTGCCCAGCGTCATTGTACCTTGCCCAGCGTCATTGCAGCCTTGCCCAGCGTCATTGCAGCCTTGCCCAGTGTCATTGTAGCTTGCCAGCGTCATTTTCAGTCTTTTCCGGGTTTAAATTTCCCGCCGCCGAGACGCTCTGTCACGTGCGCCGCCGAAAAAGACCGAAGCGCGGCCGAAAAAAACCGTAGCGGGGCCGGAAAAAGCCGAGCCGACTGTTCGCTCCGCTCGCGGTCCCGCCTCCCTGCTGTTTCCGAAGCGAGCGCAGGGAGGCGGGACTACGAGCAGTGCCGAACAGTCTGCTCGGTCTTTTCCGGCCCCGCTTCGTTTTTTTTCGGGCGCGATTCGTTTTTATTCGGCAGCGCTCGCTATTTTTCGGCGACGCTTGCCATTTTTGTTATTTTTTGGGGGGTATCGGCGTATAACACGCACCCACGACTTTCCCCCGATTTTAAGGGGGAAAAAGTGCGTGTTATACGCCGATAAATACGGTATGTACAGTAGAATACTACTTGAACATGAAAGGATAAGCAAAGGTTAAGTATTTATTCTGGCAAACTTCTAAAGGGGGAACCCAGACCGGCCTAATAACCTTTAATCCTAATGAGAGATCAGGCTTAATAGTAATGGTATGAGGGCCCTTTAAGTAGCAATGACAGCAATGTCCCCTTTGTAGGCCTGATGGTCTTCACCGGCAGTCGGAGCTCATTAATTATATCTAATAAGGTGCATTAATAAGCAATGAGATTTCTTGAAATGGAAGAAGCCAAAGATGTCTATGTACAGTGTTCAAAGATAGGTGCAGTAAAGTATTCCCAAGATAAAGCTGTCTGTACACAGTGTCCCAGTGAAGTAATAAGGAAAGGTTTGTAAAGGTGGGCAATTACCCTCTCACGACCAGGCCAATTCAATGCCTTCTGGACAGCAGCTCCTGGAGCGACGCTCGTGCAGCAGATCCGCTGTGACAATACACCGCTCCTATACCGCTCCAAAAGATGCTGCTAGCAGGACTTTTTTGACCGTCCTGCTAGCGCACCGCTCCAGTGTGAAAGCCCGCCGGCTTTCACACTGGAGTGAATGGGGCTGCTATTTTTAGCGCTGTACCGCCTGAAAAACACCCCAGTGTGAAAGGGGCCTAAAGGTGGCTAGTGTCAGTAGGGCAAAAATTGGTGTCAAAGCAGTTGGGGTCAGCACGGCAGTGGATGGTTTCCTGTGGGCCGTAGTTTAGAGAACCCTGCATTAGACAACTTCACCTCCCTGATCAGAAATGTGTAAAATTTTTGGCCAGTGAAATATATCCCTGATATATCTCAGGGATTTGGCCGCTGGTTCTGTTCAAATTTATGTACATCTTTGCAATCAAATCTTTACGCAGTACTCCAATGCATGTGCTAGTTAAAGTAGAAAGAAAGGCTATGAGATCAAACTACCTAATCAGTGGTGCTCAACCCGTGGCTTCCCATGGAGACCTCTGATGTGGCCCACGACCCCAAACCAGGGAAGTGCATGACCAAGCTCGGGTCAGCAAGCCTAGATCACGATCAACGTGTTGCCGACTCACCATCCCAGAGCATCAGAGTGCTCATGGAGCATCATGAAGCAAGCACTGGAAGCAAGGAAAGCAGGTTGCCATGGAGGGAACAGGAGTCACATAATCTCATGCTTCTGTAGTACTGCCTCCTGTCCCAGGCAGAGTGATATCAAGTGCACTTCAACTGGGACCTTTTTAACAGCCTGAAGAGCGATACCAGCAGAAGCTGGAGAAGGAAGAGGTAATTGTATTAAGCAACACATACACTGCACGTTTACAATGGACAGAAATGGTTTAGACTAATTGAATGGGAAAGGAAAAAGGGTTCAGGTCCACATCCCTTGTACAATATGTAAAAGAAAATTTCCTCAAAAATGGGACCTTGAAGGACCATGAACACTCAAAAAATTGGAATTTGTATAAAATATTTAAAGTTTATTACAACAAATAATTGACATCATATACTAAAGGCTAAAACACATAACACTGAGATGGTCAGCACATAAGATTGAGACATGAATAATGAAAGAAGCCCAAACCAACTGTCAACCAGACAGATGAAAACCAACGCGTTTCGACATGTAGGGTGAGGGTCTTCTTCAGGTATAAAAGGAAAGGGCTGAGAAACTTCCATACAAGTACGAACAATCTATAAGATTGATACAGAAACCATGATTATACATACAATACCATATATTTACAAAAAAACAGTGACTAAATCTATACAGATATTCATGTATTGATATCAGTACTGACCTCATGTGTTAGACGTTTAAAGCACCGAAGATCATATGCTCAAAACGAGAAGGGAGCAACAATGCCCACAAGAAGAGCCAAAGATGGAACAAGGAAATCTCAGTTCAAGTGCAGCGCCCTTGTGCCACAGAAGTATCACCGAAAGGGAGGATGGGGGAATGACCAAAGGATGAAGGGGAAGGGGGAGGGGAAACACAACAAAGGCAAGAGAAAAAAAATGGCCACTCCTTGATAGTTAGTGTACCATCTTAGGTCAAGGTATAAAACCTGATGGTAAAAAGATATAATAAAGAAATTAAGTACCAAATAAGTTCAGCAAACTAAAGGAAAAACAATAATATTTATTCCAAAAGGGATAGGCTAATCTATCAAATATAGACACATACCTATCACTATGAGGTTTCTTCCTGAAATCTTGTATAACACACTTTTTGTAGTAGCCAATAGCTTTGGTCTTGTAATGTGATCTGAGCACGTGTGGCACTTTGTCCATCGGAATTCGCTACACACGATCGGAAAAAGTCCGATAGGACTTTGTTGTCAGAAAATTTGAGAGCAGGAGATAAAACTTTGTCCGTCGGAAAAAGTCCTATGGATAGGCTAATCTATCAAATATAGACACATACCTATCACTATGAGGTTTCTTCCTGAAATCTTGTATAACACACTTTTTGTAGTAGCCAATAGCTTTGGTCTTGTAATGTGATCTGAGCACGTGTGGCACTTTGTCCATCGGAATTCGCTACACACGATCGGAAAAAGTCCGATAGGACTTTGTTGTCAGAAAATTTGAGAGCAGGAGATAAAACTTTGTCCGTCGGAAAAAGTCCTATGGAGCCTACACACGGTCGGAATTCCCGACAACATTGTCCGATAGGACATTTTCCGTCGGAAAATCCGACCGTGTGTACGGGGCATTAGAGGGAAACCTCATGACCAGCAGAGTTGTGTTCCCCATAAAAAAAAGAAGGCAAAAGCAGGGAAGAAGGTATGAGCCTATACTAGATATATATAGGTAGGCAGGGACCAAGAGTAAAAAAAAACAAAATTCAAAACTAGTAAAGTTGATATATGCAATATTAAAAAACATATATCCATCAAGGGGTGTAATCCAAAGGTCTTACCCAAAGATAGAAAAAAGCATAGATGTGTCCCAGATCTCCAAGATGCACAAGACTTGAATGAGCTAGCCAGTTTATAAAGGGCTCTAGATAGTAGAATAAGGTGAGGAGAATGTACCACACCTGGATCGATATATGACGCTCGAAGATAAGCCCTCCCCCTCCCACCCAGACAGCAATCCAATCTCCATACCTCCCCTGGGCCGGTGTTCTGACACGAACAGTCCGGCTATCACCAAGTGTCCGCTGTGTACTGCGCATGCGCAGTACGGAGCATAAGGATTTTCGGAAAATCTCTGAAGATGAACGGCGCCTGCGCCGCGAGTCGATGTGTAAGCCCCACCATCCAAGCGGACATAGGGCTACACAAACTTAGGGGGCCCCTCGCGGGCTCGCTTCACTCGCCACGCTTCGGCACGGCCTTGCTGCGCTCGGCTCTTTTATATTCTAACTCTATGTCCACTTGGATGGTGGGGCTTGAAAGTGGACTCACGGCGCAGGCGCCGTTCATCTTCGGCAATTTTCAGAATCTGGGTGTCCTGTGTACTGCTTATGCGCAGTACACAGCGGACACTTTGTGATGGGGGACAGTAAATGATAGTACACCGGCAGCGCATCGCGCCACCACGCCCACACACTATGTGTGCAATGTGACAGCGTGACAGACACGGCCACGCCCAACAGCGCCGTAGCCGAGGAACACCAGAGATGTTGTCATGGGAACAAAATGCCACAGCCAGTCACATGACGGTGCGGCGCCTGCCCACAGACACAACACAGGGCATAAAGACGCAAGAAAACGAATCGCCGCAGCCCGACCACAAGCCGATGTCACCACCCTCCATTGGGAGGAGCAGACCGTATGGCTCTAACACCCTAGAGAATAAAATGGCGGTCGTTGCAATACTTTTTTTCACACCGTATTTGCGCATCGGTCTTACAAGCGCATTTTTTGGGAAAAAATTCACTTTTTTTAATAAAAAATAAGACAACAGTAAAGTTAGTCCAATTTTTTTTTATATATCGTGAAAGATAATGTTACGCCGAGTAAATTGATACCCAACATGTCACGCTTCAAAATTGCGCCCGCTCGTGGAATGGCGTCAAACTTTTACCCTCAAAAATCTCCATAGGCGATGTTTAAAAAATTCTACAGGTTGCATGTTTTGCGTTACAGAGGAGGTCTAGGGCTCAATTATTGCTCTCGCTCTACCGATCGCGGCAATACATCACATGTGTGGTTTGACCACTGTTTTCATATGCGGGCGCTGCTCACGTATGCGTTGGCTTCTGCACACGAGCTCGTCAGGACGGGGCACTTTACATTTTTTTTTTTTTCTTATTTATTTTACTTGATTTTATTTATTTTTTACACTGTTTTAAAAAATAAATAAAATTGTGTCACTTTTATTCCTATTACAAGGAATGTAAACATCCCTTGTAATAGAAAAAAAGCATGACAGGTTTTCTTAAATATGAGATCTGGGGTCAAAAAGTCCTCAGATCTCATATTTGAAAATAATATCATTTGAAAAAGTGACATTGAAAAAATGTGCCTTTAAGAGGTATGGGCGGAAGTGACGTTTTGACGTTGCTTCCGCCCTGCTATGGTATAGAGACAGGTGGGGGCCATCTTAGCCTCACTCGTCTCCATACCCAGCAGAGGAAAAGACCCGATCGCCTCTGCCGCTACCAACGGCTCCGGTAAGCGCGGAAGGCGCGGCAGAGCGTCGGGAGGGGTGGGGTCACCTCTCCCGCCGCCGCTAACAGTGATATCGCGGCGAATCCGCCGCGGAGACCACCATTATCGTAAACATGACCGGTGCATGAAGAGATGGATATCTCGGTTGTGGCAGCAGCTGCTGCCGTTACCGAGATATCCCTTTTCGAAAAAGGGACGTACATAGTCGTGCGCTATATTTTAAATTACGCACTCCTACACTATATACACTATATTGTACATTACACACTCCTACACTATATTGTACATTACACACTTCTCAAAGTTTTTAGTGTCAACAGCTGCTGGTTTTTAAGCAGTCTGACTATTTTAACTACTTGTAGACCAGGCCTATTGACGACATTTGTTGCTTACAAGTTAAAATCGGAATTTTTTGCTAGAAAGTTACTTAGAACCCCCAACATTATATATAATTTTTAAATAGATACCTAACATGTCATGCTTTGAAATTGCGCACACTCGTGGGAAAAGCGACAAACTACGGTACTTAAAAATCTCTAAAGGTGACGGTTACCCATCTAGAGTTACAGAGGAGGTCTTGTGCTATAATCATTGCTCTCGCTCTAACGATCGCGGTGATACCTCACATGTGTGGTTTGAACACCGTTTACATTTGTGGGCGTGTTTACTTTATCAGACGAGCACGGAGGGATGGGGCACTTTAAAAAATATATATATATTATTATTTTTGCACTGTCCCTTTAATTTTTTATTTATTTTTTATCACTTTTAGGCTGGGTTCACGCTGATACTACATGACAGTCATACTACTTTCATCCTACTTTGCTCTGCTACATCAGTCCTACATCAGTCCTACATCCATCCTACTTGAATGAACAGGATACTACTGTGATCCGACTTTGTGATAGTCTGCCTTGTCCTTTGACCAATCAAAACAATCCCAGTGTGAGATAAACTCCTTTTACTGCTGCTGTAATGTCTGATGTCAAAAGTCGGATGGTTAGGACAAGGATCCTACTTTGATCCGACTTCAATGATATTCAATGGGCTGAAGTAGGATCAAAGTCAGACCAAAGTAGTACAGGGAGCATTTTCAAAGTCGGACCGACTTGTGTCGGACCAGTTAAGACGGCTCTCATAGGGAAACATTGATTTTCATATGTCATGCGACATGAGCTCCCAATGTCGGAGCGTTTGTCGGACCAGTGTGAACCCGGCCTTAGGGCTGGTTCACACCACAAATGATGGCAGTGGGCGGATTCTTTAGCCATGGATCTGCCTGCTGTCAATCATAAGGAGAGCAGACCTGCTGGGGAATCAGTGTCCGTGAATTCCCATCAGGCTCCGCCCAGCCATATACAAAGCTCCCCACTGCTGTGACAGCTGCAGCAGCAGGGAGGAAACGCGGTTACATTGGAGCCAGAGTGTCCGCTGGCGTTGTAGACAGACAGGTACTGTACATGCATCTGGAGCATACACGTGAAGGACGGAGGAATTCTAAGACACTCTTTCTCAAAGCTGCAAAGTAATGCAAAATCCTATGCAACCTACCTAGATTTCACTGTATTGGAGTCTTATCAGCTGAAGATGAAGTTTTATGTTTACATGTTACTGCATTTTGCTGGTTTTTGGTTTATTAAGACCCCTTTCACACTGGAGCGTTTTTCAGGTAGCGCCTGTAAAGAGCCTGAAAAACACCTCCCCTGCCACCCCAATGTGAAAGCCCGAGTGCTTTCACACTTGGATGCTGCACTGGCAGGACGTTAAAAAAAGTCCTGCAAGGAAATACCGGAGGCGACCTGGCAAACGATCTGGTCCCAGGCAGCGAAAAGCTCCTACTGTACTCTTTATAAAGAAAACGCATACAAAATCCTGTACTTCTGGTACATGACGCCGGATGTCCTACACGCCATATACCCCTCCAGCTCAGACAGATGCTGGCGTTGCCGGGAGCACAGAGGCACCCTCCTCCATGTATACTGGGAATGCCCTAAAATAACACCATTCTGGAAGGACACTCAGCTCCTACTAACCCGGCTTTTGGGGACCCAGATTCCCCTGTCCCCAAAATTTTTCTTACTAGGAGTCGCATCTCTGCGAATTTATAAACCCTCCAAAAAACTGATGAGACACATAATCACAACGGCCAGGAGCCTGATAGCACTTCACTGGAAATGTCAACCCCCCCCCCCCCCCCAGGAAGACCTGTATGCTAGAACAGTGTTTCTCAACTCCAGTCCTCAAGGCGCCCCAACAGGTCATGTTTTCAGTATTTCCCTCAGATGAAACGGCTGTGGTAATTACTAAGGCAGTGAAACTGATCACATCACCTGTGCAAAATAATGGAAAGCGTGAAAACATTACCTGTTGGGGCGCCTTGAGGACTGGATTTGAGAAACACTGTGCTAGAATAAAGGACGTAGAAAACGGAAAAGATGACGGCCAGATTACAAGACAGGTTGGAAATGCACAACATGGTTTGTGAGGAATGGCGCCGCCATGAGGATCCGCCCAGAGCCGAGAAATGGGGTCCCGTCTCTGATCCCTTCCCCTCCCCCCTCCCCTCTTTTCTTACTTTCTCTCTTTCTTTTTCTTCCTCTTACCCTATATGTTTTTTGTTCTGCCTATATCGCTCTCCGGGTTTCTTTTACTCGGGGGATCGACATGGACAGATCATCTTTGATATCTGATACTTTCAGCAAGTTGCCGAACATGTGTAACTACTGTTTAAAATGTTTTGAACTGACATTAAGTACCGGCTATATTTTGGCCCTAACCCTGTAAATATGTTGCAATGCACAGGCTGTGTACAATTTCCTTCTGAAAATATCAATAAGAAGTTATTTGAAAAAAAAAAAAAAGTCCTGCAAGCAGCATCTTTGGAGCGGTGAAGTAGCGGTGTATACACTGCTCCTATACCGCCCCTACCCATTGAAATCAATGGGCACCTCTGCCGATGCGCCTGCAAAGTGCTTCGGCAGCGGCGCTACACAGGCGCATTGAACCCTTTATTCAGCTTCTAGCGGGGGTTAAATCCGCCCTGCTAGCGGCTTAATAGCGCCGCTAAAATGGTGTTAAAAGAGGCTGCGTTTTACCATCAATGCCCGCCCCAGTGTGAAAGGGGTCTAAAGGATTTACTTTTACAAAAAAATGTAATAAATAAATGCATGGGTGTAATGCCATGGTCCTGCAGACTGTATGTAGCTGTCTGCCCATACCTGCATTACAGGCAGGCAGTTACACTATAACAGGAAGCTCAATGAACTACTAGAGCAATTAACAGCTCCCTGGTAATTTTTTGAGAACTACAAGCCGACAGCCGCAAAGGCTGTCAGGATTGTAGTTTTCCCATTAATAGAACACTGTCAATGAATGATGTGGCTGGGTAGGCATGTCCTTTTTATTAGAAGATCCCCTGAATATGGGTGTAACACATAAGGCCCCTTCCACGCGGGGTTTCCGATCGGGTCCGCCTGTCAGTTTTTCAGGCGGACCTGATCAGACACTCCTTTCACCCCTATGTGGCAGTGGATGTCAGAGGTGACCTGTCCACTGACACCCGCTGCTATCTGATCCTGTCCGCCAAATACAGACAGATGGTGGCCCTATTTTCCATCAGTCTGGCGGATCGGATGGCAGCATACACATATGGGTTGTGGCTCCGCCCCCACAACCTGATAGGACCGCGTAGCTATTAAACCCTGAGAGGACCCCCGCCCCTACATTCTCCTTTTTTTCCTCACCTGACAAGACCGCAAGAACAGCACCTCTTACCGCTATCGCCCCAGCCAGGTTCAAGCCTCTCCTGGGTGGAAGTCCTACCTGTACAGCCTCTAAATTAGCTAAATGGGGGAACCCCACTCTGATGGTCTCAGGGGTATGTAAATGCTTCTCTTACCTTGACAAGCCTTAAATAGGCTTATAATGCAGCGGCCTCCAACCCTGTCCTGCACCATGGTTCTTGGGGCTTATGTGTATCTCCTGCACTCTGTTTTGTTCCAGGCATGTTCAGAACGCTGGGGACATCTTCCCCTCTCCCTCTAGGTTACTTCCGCCCGGCGCCGAGTGTCTCAGCGCTTCTGCGCAGGCGCGGGCGGCTAATACATCCATCCTATAGCCTTGCCAGGCTCCAAAATGGCGCCGGGACGCGCACGGCGCTTCTGCGCATGCGCGGGAGTGACGTCACCGCGTCGGGAACGGCGCCAAATTTAAAACTGTGTCAGAATCTCCTTTCCCTGTGGCTGTTTTGCACAGGAGAAAGAGAGATTTTGGTAGTTTTTTTTGCAAAAACACTCATTTAGCTGCACCTGCTCCCCTATTAGCTTCTATTAAAGGTTAGTAAATTTTCTTCCCATTTCACCACTGCACCCCTTCTTACCTATGCTTACACTGACTTCCCTGCCTAAATAGATTTCCTTCATGGAGGCCGCTGCCCCAGCAGACCATCGCCCACCGACTAGGTAAGAGGGGAAGACGGGTAAGTAAGAAGAGGAAAAAGAGAGCCTGCCACTAACGCTGTCTAACCTGCACAGCCCTACCAGGTCATCAAGGTCATCACGGCGCTCAAGAAGGAGTCGCTCTGGCCACAGACAAAGTCGCTCGGATCGCGGTAGAAGCCGCTCAAGACGCAGAGATTACGGATCAAGCCGCAGAAGAAGTCGCTCAAGGTCCTACTCCCGCCATGGCCATTCCTATCATAGGAGATCGCCTACGCACAGGCACCCCTCACACGCACAAGGTCTGCGTCCATCTGGGAATTCCTGCTGGATCTGCGGCGCAATAGCGCTGCCAGAAAAACTGGCCTGTCGCGCGTGCTTCAATGAGGCAACCAGAGACAGAGAACCAGAACCAAGGGAGTTAGCAAAAGAATTACCACTACAATCCGCAGAGCCAGAAGCAAGCAGAGCTATGCAGGGCACCTCGTCCTCCGCTTCCTCTCCGCCTAAAACGACAGATCCCCTGTCAGATAGCGAAGACGCGGAAATGTTTTCTGGATTCGATTTTACCTTAGTCGAGCCCTTCATTAAATCGATAAAGGAGGCTATAGATTGGGCCGAGGAGAAAGAGACCCCTCAGAAAGTGAAGAGATACTTCCCAAATCTCAAAAAAGATCCGGAAACCTTCCCGTTTATCGACGAGCTGGAGGATCTAATTAAAGAAGAATGGCAGAAGCCTGAGAAGAAGGCCAACCTCAGCAATAGGCTGACAAAGCTCTACCCCCTAAAGGAGCCTAATGCTAATCCCCTGACGTCCGCACCGGTAGTGGACTCCTCACTGATGCGTCTGGCTAGACATGTGACCCTCCCAATCGAGGATGCAGTCACATTTAAAGACGGGCTAGACAGGAAGATAGACCTCGATCTGAAGAAGTCCTACCTTTCTGCAGGGGGTGCATGTCGACCCGCAATAGCCCTAGCGGCTGTCGGAAGAGCCATCTCTAGTTGGTCCTCTAATGCAGAAAAGCTGGTAGCAGAGGGAATAGAACAGGAAAGGGTAATTGCCGCCCTCCAGGAACTCTCCCTCGCAGGCGACTTTGTAGCGGAGGCCTCAGTGGATATAATAAGATCCACCTCAAGGGCTATGCTTAGCTCAGTGACGGCCAGAAGGGCACTTTGGCTGAAGCCATGGTCGGCAGACCCAGCCTCAAAGACCAATTGGTGTAAAATTCCCTTTGACGGGGCTAACCTCTTTGGGGAAAAATTAGACTCGGCCATTTCTAAGGTCACCGGCGGGAAGTCAGGCTTGATTCCTTCAGACCGAAGGCCCAAGCAACAGAGACCACCAACCTTCAGGCGTAACCTCCCTGATAGGTATAGGGAAGCTAGATCCTACAGACCCGGGAGGGAGTATAGGAAAAACTGGAAGAACCCCCAGTCATCCTTCCTCAAGCTCCAGAAACCTAAGACCCCTACCCCGGGAGATCAGAAACCTTTTTGAAGGTGTGTCCGCCCAACCAGCTTTAGTGGGAGCCAGGCTCACGAAGTTCGAGCGGGTCTGGGCGGAAATGATAAAAGATCCTTGGGCAGTAGCCACGGTTCAATTGGGCCACAGGTGGAGATTCCGGAGACGACCAAGAGACCGGTTTTGCGTTACAAAAACCCCAGCATCTCGAGAGAAAAGGCTGCTAATGACCAAATACGTGCAAACTCTCGAGCACAAACAGGCCATAGTAAAAGTTCCCCTACTACAGAGGGGGAAAGGGGTCTACTCACCCCTATTCCTGGTGAGAAAGAAGACAGGAGATCTCCGTCCCGTCCTGGACCTAAAGGGTCTAAACCGATCAATCCGAGTCGAGACGTTCAGGATGGAGAGCCTACAATCAATCCTACAGGCTATAAATATCGGAGATTGGATGCTCTCCATCGATCTGCAGGATGCCTATCTTCACATCCCAATCCACCCTTCATACCAAAAGTTTCTCCGCTTTGCGGTAGATCGGCACCACTTTCAGTTCAGAAGCCTCCCCTTCGGGATTTCCACGGCTCCAAGAACGTTTACCAAGGTTCTACTCCCTGTAATAGCTCTACTAAGGGAGCAGGGCCTAAGAGTACACCACTACCTGGACGACATCCTTCTGCTGGCAGACACCCAGGTCTCCCTCCTAAAACATCGGGTAGTCCTTGTCACCACCCTGCAGAAGTTCGGATGGTTGATAAACTGGGAGAAGAGCCACGTACATCCTACCCAGAGGATGATCTTTCTAGGGGCCGAGTTAGATACCCGCCTCAACACAGTAGAACTCCCGGACGAGAAGATACCCACTCTGACTCAGAGGGTGAAAGGGATATTGCGGGCCTCCGCGGTACCAGCGAGAGAATGCCTCGGTGTCCTAGGGACCATGTCAGCAACTATCCCAATGATCCGCTGGGCTCAATGGAACACAAGACCCCTCCAAATATCCTTTCTGGAACAATGGAATGGTGTGTCAATGTCACAGCCAATAGCGATCCGGAAGGAGGTAAAGAAATCACTATGGTGGTGGACCAGGACCCGCAATCTCAAGAGGAGCAAGAGCATAGTCCTTCCCTCTCAACAGGTGGTTACCTCAGATGCCAGCATGGAGGGCTGGGGAGCACACTACAATCACTACGCAGCCCAGGGGCGCTGGCCATTCAGGACGCACAACATTGTGTCCAACATCCTGGAAATAAGAGCGGCATTCAAGGCCCTAATAGCCTTCAGCACCTTCCTGAAAGGGAAGGAGGTCCTACTAAGGATGGACAACCGGGTAGCAGTTGCCTACATAAACAGGCAGGGGGGCACCATGAGTCGCTCAATGCTCAGAGAAGTCATCCCAATCTTCGAATGGGCCCAACTATCCCTATCCGGGCTGAGAGCAGCCTATGTACCAGGAACCCAGAATCAGGTGGCCGACACCTTGAGTCGGGAGTTCTCGTCCAATCACGAGTGGGCTCTAAACCAACAGGCCTTCGCTCTAATAACCGAGACTTGGGGGGTACCAGACATGGACCTAGCAGCATCACCAGCCAACACGAAGTGTCGGAGGTACCTGACGAGAGTTCCCTTTCCATCAGCGGAGGGCACGGACTGCCTACAACACAGCTGGGATTTCCACCTAGGCTACATCTTCCCACCAATTCCAATCATACCGAGGTTTTTACTCAGACTGAAGAAGTCAAGGTCCACGGTGATAGCAGTCCTCCCTTTCTGGCCGAGACGCCCATGGTTCACAACCCTTCTCCAGCTCAACACAGCAGAACCACTGTCACTCCCGGTGTCAGCAGACCTACTCTCTCAGGGACAGCTCCTCCACCCGTGCCCAGAGAGACTACACCTGACGGCATGGAGGCTGAGAGGGCTAGATTTATAGCGCAGGGATGTTCACAGGGGGTAGTAAATACCCTTCTACAGGCCAGGAAAGTCTCCACCAACATTGTCTACAAGAGAATTTGGGCCAAGTTCCTTACAGTAGCACAACAGCAATCCTGGGATCCATCTTCCCCAACAATAGCGCAAGTCCTGGATTTCTTGCAGTTAGGCCTGGACAAGGGCCTTGGGTCGAATACGCTGAAAGTACATGTCTCAGCCCTATCGGCCATGACAGGGGTAAGGTGGGTACAAGAGCCTCTCATCGCCCAGTTTCAGAGGGCCTGCCTGAAACTAAGGCCTCCTAGAAAACCGACCTTCCCAACATGGGATCTTTCGGTAGTACTGGACTTCCTGGCACGCGAACCATTCTTCCCAGTAGAAGATATATCATTGTGGGACCTGACACTAAAAATCACTTTCTTGATAGCAATCACTTCGGCCAAGAGAGTTTCCGAGATGCACGCTCTACTGTCAAAGGAGCCATACTTAACTATCTATCCCGACAAGGTGGTCCTGAGGCCTTCAGATCGATTTGTTCCTAAAGTGGCTACCTCCTTCCACTTTAATCAGGAAATATGTCTTCCCACTCTGGCTACAGAACAAGGCAACCCGCATCCGCTAGATATAAAAACTAACATCCTGGCCTACCTTTCAATGACACGTAGCCTGAGGAAGGCGGAAAATCTCCTGGTAATACCTTATGGTGCCAGAAAAGGACAAGCAGCAACTTCTCGGACTATCGCAGCCTGGCTGGTGAAGATCATCAAAAGGGCCTACTCATCTAGCCAGGCACAAGTACCTGAGGGCTTAAGGGCACATTCCACTAGGGCAGTGGCGACCTCCTGGGCAGCTTTCTGCAGAGTCTTAGCGGAAACAATCTGTAAGGCAGCCACTTGGTCCTCAAAAAACACGTTTATGGCACACTACAAGGTGGATGCCGCTAGGCTGTCCACAGCAGAATTTGGGAGGTCTATCATACAGGCCAACTCCTCTATACCCTGTAAATAAACCTTGTTTGCTCAGCCCCACCCAGTATGCGAGTTATTCCCCATATGTGTATGCTGCCATGATGCGACAGGAAAACGGAAAATTGTATACTTACCTTCCGTAATTTTCCTTTCCTGTTGCATCACATGGCAGCATACAAATGCCCACCCGCTGAGGTGAGGTATCTGGATACTGAGAATGTAGGGGCGGGGGTCCTCTCAAGGTTTAATAGCTACGCGGTCCTATCAGGTTGTGGGGGCGGAGCCACAACCCATATGTGTATGCTGCCATGTGATGCAACAGGAAAGGAAAATTACGGAAGGTAAGTATACAATTTTCCGTTTTTCTCTCTCTCTCTCTACAGTGGGAGCCGCTGGGACCCACCGAGAGAAGCAGAGCGGCGGTCTGCCGATGTAAACAAGGCAGATCGCTGTTCTGGGAGAAGAGAAGTTAGTGATCCTGTGTTTCTGCCTTCCCACAGTACAAGCACATCCCCCACAGTTAGCAAGCACTCCCTAGGAACACATTTAACCCTTTGATCGCCCCTGATGTTAAACCCTTCCCTGCCAGTGTCATTAGTACAGTGAGAGCATATTTTTTTTAGCATTGATCATTGTATTATGCCGCGTACACACGTTCGGACTTTGTCCGCCGGACCTAGTCCGGCGGACAATCCGAGGGGGGACTTGCCCACACACGCCCGGACTTCCGAGCGTGTGACTTGCCCAGACTTCTCCGGCGGACAATCCGTGGGAAAAAGTCCACGGGACTTTTGAAAATGAACGGACTTGCCCACACGCGGAGCAGTCCGTTCATTTAGAACGTAACTGCAGGTAGACGGGGCTAGCGAAGGCAGTGAATGCCGCCGCGCTAGCCCCGTCACCTGGCAAGGATTTAAAGGGAATCCCCACACCGAAAAAACGGCGTGGGGTCCCCCCCAAATCCATCTCAGACCCTTATCCGAGCACGCAGCCCGACAGGCCAGAAAAGGGGTGGGGACGAGCGAGCGCCCCCCCTCCTGAGCCATACCAGGCCGCGTGCCCTCAACATGGGGGGTGCCCTGGGGAAAGGGGGGCCGTGCGGCCCCCCCACCCCAAAGCACCTTGTCCCCATGTTGATGAGGACAAGGGCCTCTTCCCGACAACCCTGGCCGTTGGTTGTCGGGGTCTCCGGGCGGGGGCTTATCGGAATCTGGGAGCCCCCTTTTATAAGGGGGCCCCCAGATCCCGGCCCCCCACCCTATGTGAATGAGTATGGGGTACAAGGGGACAGGGTCACATGCTCATGTCACATGGTGACCCCGCCCCCTTGTGATGTCACAGTCCCGGAGGATGCTGAGACTGTGACATCACAGGGGGCGGGGTCACCATGTGACATGAGCATGTGACCCTATCCTCTTGTCCCTATATAAGTCCCAGCACAGCTCTGGCATTCCGGCCAGAGACAGCGACAGGTCAACATCGGAAGAAGAAGAAGAAGGCGGCGCCGGCGGCGCAGAAAACGACGACCGCGGCAAGAACAGAAGAGACCCCGGAAGACCCCCAAAGGCGGATCGAGACCCCCACACGGCGGCGTCGACGACGAAGAAGATAACCGGCCTCCTCTGCTCGGTAAAAGAGCTAGGTAAATGGCGGAGGAGTCCGGCGAGAAGACCCCCCAAGACGGAAGAAGACCCCCGGAGCAGTGCAATAAAATATTTTTTCAAAATTGTGTGTTTTTTTTTCTTTACATTTTACACCTTAGGTGAATGGGTAGGGGTACATCGTACCCCATACTCATTCACATAGGGTGGGGGCCGGGATCTGGTGGCCCCCTTATAAAAGAGGGCCCCCAGATTCCGATAAGCCCCCCGCCCGCAGACTCCGACAACCAACGGCCAGGGTTGTCGGGAAGAGGCCCTTGTCCTCATCAACATGGGGACAAGGTGCTTTGGGGTGGGGGCACCCCCCATGTTGAGGGCACGCAGCCTGGTATGGCTCAGGAGGGGGGGGCGCTCGCTCGTCCCCACCCCTTTCCTGGCCTGCCAGGCTGCGTGCTCGGATAAGGGTCTGAGATGGATTTGGGGGGGACGTCCCATGCCAGGTGACGGGGCTAGCGCGTTGGCATTCACTGCCTTCGCTAGCTCCGTCTACCTGAAGTCACGTGCTAAATGAACGGACTTTCCGATGAGCGGCAAGTCCGTTCATTTCAAAAGTCCGGCGGACTAGCCTACTAACGGCGGGATTGTCCGCCGGACTGCCAAGTCCAGCAGATAATTTTAAAACAAAACTTAAAACCTAGTCCGCCGGACTTTTGGCGCCAAAAAGTCCGCCGGCGCCCACAGACGAGGGGATTGTCTGGCGGACTCGAGTCCAGCAGATAATCCCGCGGGATAGTCCCTTCGTGTGTACGCGGTATTAGTGTCACTGGTCTCCAAAAAGTGTCCAAAGTGTTAGGTGTCCGATTTGTCTCCTGCACGTCGCGGTTCCGCTATAAGTCACTGATCGCTGTCATTACTAGTAAGAAATAAATAAATAAAAACATCCAATAGTTTGTAAACATTGTAACTTTTGTGCAAACCAATCAATATACGCTTATTGGGTTTTTTTTTTTTTTTTACCAGAAATAGGTAGCAGAATACATATTGGCCTAAATTGATGAAGAAGTTCTATTTTTTTTATTGGGTACATTTTATAGCAGAAAGTAAAAAAAATAGTTTGTTTTTTTTTCAAAATCATCTGCCTTTTTTTGTTTATAGCGCAAACATTTAAAACCGCAGAGGTGATCAAATACCACCAAAAAAAAAAAAAGCTTGATTTGTGGGGAAAAGGATAAACATTTTTGTTGGGTACAACGTCACGCGACCAAAGTAAAGCAGTGTTGTATCACAAGAAAATGAGCTGCTCATGAATGGGGAGTAAACCTTCCGAACTGGTTAAAACCACTTTTTTCACTTGTTTGCATAAAAAATAAAGACTACTGTTCCATTTCTTTTGTTTTTTTGCAGTGTGATTGAGTTTAAGGCAGAACTAAACTCTCTCAATCACCACATTTTTCATTTAAAATCCTTCTGCAGCTAACATAAGTAAATAGTTAGGATATATTATATTTACTGGTTTTACATCTTTTTTTTATTTCTTCAGTTTCTTCAGTTGCTTCCTGGTTTCTGCCCTATGCCAAAATGATGTCATACATCCCAGAAGTCTGCATAGGCTTTTTTAAATTTTTAATCGGGAGGAGGGGCTTTCTCAACTAGCAGACCCGTCTGCCTGCATGCCTTAGGTAAGGGCAGATGGATACCAGGAAGTAAATGCTACACAAATCATCTGCCCTTACTCAAGATGACCACGACTAGAAATGCTTGGGGAGTGTTTTTCAAAGAGATTTCTCAGGAAAATAAAGCACAGAGACATGGATTGATGGTGGAGTTTAAAGGGGGTTGTAAACCTTCAAGGTTTTTTACCTTAAAGCGGTTCGGCACACATTTCATTTAGTAAATCTCTTTGCCTTCCAAATCAGGCAAAGAGTACTAAATGAAATGTGTTTTTTTTTTTTTTTCACTTACCTTGTAATTGATGACTTCCTGTCCTCAGTCTCTGCAGGGGTGGGCGGGGTCTGTGCGGGGATCCTCGTCACGACGCACTGTCTCCTGGGATCTGGTGTCATTGATCCCAGGAGACAGTGCGGCCATCTTCCGAAATCTCGCGAGATTTTGGACACATCTTCCGAAATCTCGCGAGATGTCGGCAGATGTGCCGACATCTCTCGAGATTTCGGAGAACGTGAGCTGCACTTTGCCGTTACTGCGCACGCGCGAGCTCGGCGCAGTAACGGCGGTGCATGCTGGGCCATCTAAAGTGCCTGTGGGGTTTCACATGCCCACAGGCAAGATGGCCCCCAGCAGAGAAGAAGAATATAAAGAATCTTATCGGAGGAAAACGGAGGGCGATCGAGATGGAAGATGGAACAGGTGAGTCCCCCAATTTAGGTAAACATCCTTTGTATACCCCCCCCCAAAAAAAAAAAAATAAACACAGTGCAGAACCGCTTTAATGCATTCTATACATTAAAGTGGTTGTAAACCCTTTACAACCACTTTTGCCTACAGGTAAGCCTATAATAAGGCATACCTGTAGCTATCGAGAATATCTCCTAAACTTGCAAAGTTTAGGAGATATTTACTGTTCACGCATGTGCCGACGACATGCGGCTCGTTTGTGCCGTTTCTCCAGCTAGTTTGCGGTTACCGGCGGCATGCGCGGGAGTGACGTCATCCCGCCTCCGGCCAATCACATCGCCACATCGGAGCCCGCTATACCCGGAAGTAACTCTGGGAGACATGTCGCCGGCCAAAGCAGTGTGCCAGGACCACGGGGGGGGCTTTGATCTAAGGTAAGTATATCATAATGAGCTAGTATGCTATGCATACTAGCTCATTATGCCTTTGTCTTGCAGTTTTTTTTTTTTTTTGTCCCCGTGGGTTTACAACCACTTTAAGGTGAAAAACCTTCTGTAGTGCAGCAGCCCCCCAGAGCCTCCCTTTTACTTACCTAAACCTGATCGTTCCAGCGACTGGGACGAACACAGCAGCTCCAGCCGATGTCTCGGGTCCTCATTGGATAGATTGATAGACTGTCAATCAAATCCAATGACACAGGAGCTGGAGCCGAGTCCTGCTGTCTGTGTCAATGGGTGCAGCAGCAGGACTCGGAAGCACGCCCGCACGAGTGCCCCCAGGGAAAGCGGCTCTCCGAGGGGGCACTCGAGAAGAGGAAGAGCCTGAGAAGAGCAGGATTGGGGGCGCTCTATGCAAAACCCTTGCACAGAGGAGGTAAGTATGACATGTTAACCACTTCCAAGCCGCCCACTGCATATATACTGCGGCAGGGCATCCTGGCTGTGCAAATTTGTGCACGTGGCCTAGGGGCGCACGCGATGCCCGCTTCGACCCGCCAATCGTTCTGTGGAGAGACGGAGCAGAGGTATACCTATGTAAACAAGGCAAACGGCAGATCTGTCAGGGAGCAAAAGAGAGATCTTGTGTTCCAGCCAAGCTGAAACATGATCTTTTTTCCTCCAGTGTATCTGTCCCCCACACAGAAAGCACCTCCCAGGCACACACTTAACCTTTTGATCGCCTCTAGAGTTAACCCCTTCCCTGTCAGTGTCATTTATACTATGACAGTGCATTTTCTTAAGCACTGCTCAATGTATTGGTGTCACTGGTCCCCAAAAAGTGTCACTTAGTGTCCAATTTGTCCGCCGGAATGTCGCAGTCCCAGTAAAAATTGCAGATCGCCACCATTACCAGTAAAAACAAAAAAATGTATTAAAAGTCCCTAAATCTATCCCCTATTTTGTAGACGCTACAACTTTTGCGCAAACCAATCAATATACGCATATTGGGATTTTTTTTTTACCAAAAATACGTAGAAGAATACATATTGACCTAAATTTTGTTTGGATACAACGTTGCACAACTGCGCAATTGTCAGTTAAAGCGATGCAGTGCCATATTGCAAAAAATAGCTGGGTAATTAAGGGGGTAAATCCTTCCGGGGCTGAAGTGGTTAAAGCAACGCAGTGCTGTATCGCAAAAAATGGCCTTTCCAGGAAGTGGGTAAAACCTTCCGGAACTGAAGGGGTTAAAGAAGAATTATCGCTGTTTTTATTATACAGTTCCTCATGGGACAAAGAACTTTTATAACTTTACAATGAAAGCCATTGTTGTTTTTCAACATTCTGGAGTCCAAACTGCGTCATTCTTGTATTTACTGAAAACAGCAAACATTGTATTCCCCCTGCAGAAGCCTGACTCCATCAAAACTCTCACTGATAGTTAACTGTTCAATGACGCGATAAATTATATGTCTTCCATTGAATAGAATTGGGGGGGGGGGGGCACAGGCACTTTATAGGTTATAGAACGTGACAGGTTTGACAAAAGGCACGAGCGCCTGTCATCTCAGCTTCCTCCATGACCGGATCAGTGGAGGTAAAAGTCTGCCATTCAGGAAATCCATTGGTGGCCTTATTGGCAGGTGAACAGAGTATGAAGCTGTTCCTGTACAAGGACCATTGTCTGGAAAACAATAATGTTCTTTTGGCCTGGAAACAAAAACCTGAAACTAAGAACTACGAATAAAACAAATAAGGTCGGGAATTAAAACTGTATCTGTAAGTTTAGAGTATAGAAAAGAGAAGTTTCTGTTTGAATACAGTAGTGAACCCCAAAACAAAAATGTAATATATTGCAGCATAATTATTATTCTTTGGGGTGGGGTTCTCTTTTCTTCCTCTTTTTTTTATTTATTATTATATAAAAATTGGCATTGATAGCTAATACTTTATTATATCTCACTCGTACAATTTCTTGTCTCTATTAACCACTTCAGCCCCGGACCATTTGGCAGCCAAAGGACCAGAGGTCTTTTTTTCAATTTCGCACTGCACTACTTTAACTGGTAATTGCGCGGTCATGCAATTTTGTAACCAAACGAAATTTGCGTCCTTTTCTTCCCACAAATAGAGCTTTCTTTTGATGGTATTTGATTGCCTCTGTGATTTTTATTTTTTTGCGATATAAACGGAAAAAGAGCGAAAATTTTGAAAAAAAAAGAGATTTTCTACTTTTTGTTATAAAAAAAATCTAATAAACTCAATTTTAGTCAAACATTTGGGCCAAAATGTATTCAGCCACATGTCTTTAGTAAAAAAAATGCCAATAAGCGTATATTTATTGGTTTGCGCAAAAGTTATAGCGTCTACAAACTAGAGTACATTTTCTGGAATTTACACCGCTTTTAATTTATGACTGCCTATTTCATTTCTTGAGGTGCTAAAATGGCAGAGAAGTACAAAACCCCCCCAAATGACCCCATTTTGGAAAGTAGACACCCCAAGCTATTTGCTGAGAGGCATGTTGAGCCCATTGAATATTTTTTTTTTTAGTCCCAAGTGATTGAATAAAGACAAAAATAAAAAAGATTTTTTTTTTTTTTTCAAAAAGTTGTCACTAAATGATATATTGCTCACACATGCCATAGTTATATGTGGAATTGCACCCCAAAATACATTTTGCTGCTTCTCCTGAGTATGGGGATACCACATGTGTGGGACTTTTTGGGAGCCTAGCCGCGTACGGGGCCCCGAAACCCAAGCACCGCCTTCAGGATTTCTAAGGGTGCAAATTTTTGATTTCACTCCTCACTACCTATCACAGTTTCGAAGGCCATAAAATGCCAAAATAGCACAAAACCCCCCCAAATGACCCCATTTTGGAAAGTAGACACCCCAAGCTATTTGTTGAGAGGCATGGTGAGTATTTTACAGCTCTCATTTGTTTTTGAAAATGAAGAAAGTAAAGAAAAAAAAAAAATTTTTTTTTTTTTTTCTTTTTTCAATTTTCAAAACTTTGTGACAAAAAGCGACATCTGCAAAATACTCACAATACCTCTCAGCAAATAGCTTGGGGTGTCTACTTTCCAAAATGGGGTCATTTTGGGGGGTTTTATGCCATCTGGGCATTCCATGGCCTCCGAAACTGTGATTGGCAGTGAGAAGTGAAATAAAAAAATTACACCCTTAGAAAGCCTGAAGGCGGTGATTGGTTTTTGGGGTTCCGTACGCAGCTAGGCTCCCAAAAAGTCCCACACATGTGGTATCCCCGTACTCAGGAGAAGCAACAGAATGTATTTTGGGGTGTATTTCTACATATGCCCATGACATGTTTGAGCAATATATCATTTAGTGACAACTTTTTGTAAAAAAAAAATATATATATTTTTTTTTTTTCATTATTCAATCTCTTGGGACAAAAAAAAAAAATATTTAATGGGCTCAACATTGCTCTCATCAAATAGCTTGGGGTGTCTACTTTCCAAAATGGGGTCATTTGGGGGGGGTTTGAACTGTCCTGGCATTTTATGCACAACATTTAGAAGCCTATGTCACACGTCACCCACTCTTCTAACCACTTGTAGACAAAGCCCTTTCTGACACTTTTTGTTTACATGAAAACATATTTTTTTTTTGCAAGAAAATTACGTTGAACCCCCAAACACTATATATAATGTTAAAGCAAAGGCCCTACAGATTAAAATGGTGGGTGTTGCATTTTTTTTTTTTCCACACAGTATTTGCGCAGCGATTTTTCAAACGCATTTTTTGTGGAAAAAATACACTTTTTTTTATTTTAATGCACTAAAACACACTATATTGCTCAAATTTTTGATGAAATAAAAAATATGATCTTAGGCCGAGTACATGGATACCAAACACGACATGCTTTAAAATTGCGCACAAACACGCAGTGGCGACAAACTACATACATTTTTAAAAGCCTTTAAAAGCCTTTACATGATACCACATTAGATTCACGGAGGAGGTCTACTGCTAAAATTACTGCCCTCGATCTGACCTTCGCGGTGATACCTCACATGCATGGTGCAATTGCTGTTTACATATGACGCCAGACCAACGCTTGTGTACGCCTTTGCGCAAGAGAAGGGGGGGCAGGGGTGCTTTTTTTTTTTTTTTTTTTTGTTTTTTTTTTTATTTATTTAGCTTTTTTATTTTATTTTTAAACTGTTCCTTCCATTTTTTTTCTTTGTTATGATTTTTATTGTTATCTCAGGGAATGTAAATATCCCCTATGATAGCAATAGGCAGTGACAGGTACTCTTTTTTTGAAAAAATTGGGGTCTATTAGACCCTAGATCTTTCCTCTGCCCTCAAAGCATCTGACCACACCAAGATTGGTGTGATAAAATGCTTTCCCAATTTCCCAATGGCGCGGTTTATATCCGGGAGGGGGGACATTCCCTCCCACTGCTTGTAAAAGCAGTCTAGAGGCTAATTACCCGCTAGAATTGCTTTTACATGAAAGCCGATCACTGGCTGAAAAGAATGATACCAAGATGATACCTAAACCTGCAGGCATCATTCTGGTATAACCATTCAAAGTCCAGCAACATACTGGACATATATTGTAATCTTTTTTTTTTCATGCAGCCTCTTGGCTGAACGAAAAAAAGAGATTGATTGGTGGGTATGCCCACCATTAGAATACCTCCCTTCATCCACCCACTTCTAATGATGGGCATACATGCACCATTTATATATGCCGATGCATGGGGGCATCCTCCCGCAAAAGTTATGCCGTGTACACACGGTCGGAATTTCGACCGTATGTACGTGGCATTAGGAGCCAATCGCTCCTCCCCCCCCCTGCTGCCCCCATGCTTCGGCATATATGCTCTTTTTTTTAACTGTGGTGGTGAAATCACCTCCTACAGTGTTGGAGTCGCGTCTTTATGTATCGTGGGAGCAAACGCTGTTGCTGTCAAGATAAATAAATCCGCGTTGCAACTGAATGGCGCACCTGAAAACAAAAAAATGCTTAACACTAAAACACAGTAAACAAAATTACATACCTGAAAAGCAAGCATGATAAAACATAATAAAACATAATAAAACATTGCAGAATAGAATGGAGTAAAAAAAGAGCAACAATAGAGAGAGAGAGAGAGAGAGAGAAACAATAAAACGACAACTATTTTTGTTTTTTTTATTTTTTTGAGATTCACAGGTAAAAAAGCTCCTGACTGAAGCGACTGAATCAAAACGCTACCACAAAAAAACTGTTAGCGATCGCAGGGATCAGGCCTGACTCTGCGAACGCTGCAGTTATGTGTGCTTAGTGTTTTGTAAGTGACAGTGATCGATCGATACTGCACTTGGGTGGGCTGGGCTGGGCGGAGGGGGAAAACGCAGGTGCTAGCAGGTATCTGGGCTGATCCCGCTAACAATGCGTTTTTTTTTGGAACCCTAAACTGCTGGGACGCTAGTATAGATCTGATCAGATCAGATATTGATCTGTTCAGATACTGTGCCACTAAGGGAGGTGTATGCTTTGTGCGTGGGTGTTTGCGGTACTGGCACTAACCTGGGGCGACGCAGACCTTATTTGACCCTAAAACCTAATTGATATCACCCGCCGGGCGATCAGGGGGTTAAACCGTTATTGGGTAATAAATGGCGGGTGCCCTGACAGTATAAAAAACAAGCTAACTAACCAGCGTCACCCGTAACAGTAATACAAAAAAAAACTGGTTACCTAGCGACACTAATGCAGCGATCAGAAAAACGATCGCTTAGTGACACTGGCAAAAGGGGGTGAAAGGGTTAACTAGGGGCAATCAGGGGGTTAAACCTTTATTAGGTAATATATGGGGGTACCTGACGCTATATAAAAACCTGACGGGGAACCTAAATAACGAAATAACTAACTGGCTAACCAGCGTCACCAGTGACAGTTATACAGTGATCACTGGTGAAAGGGTTAACTCTAGGGGCAATCAGGGGGTTAAAACCTTTATTTAGGTTGTAATATGGGGGTACCTGACCTATAAACCTATTTATGAACCTATATAAACATGGCGGTTACCTAAAAAAAAAAAAATGGTTACCTAGCGACACTAATGCAGCGATCAGAAAAACGATCGCTTAGTGACACTGGCAAAAGGGGGTGAAAGGGTTAACTAGGGGCAATCAGGGGGTTAAAACCTTTATTAGGTAATATATGGGGGTACCTGACGCTATATAAAAACCTGACGGGGAACCTAAATAACGAAATAACTAACTGGCTAACCAGCGTCACCAGTGACAGTTATACAGTGATCACTGGTGAAAGGGTTAACTCTAGGGGCAATCAAGGGGTTAAAACCTTTATTTAGGTTGTAATATGGGGGTACCTGACCTATAAAACTATTTATGAACCTATATAAACATGGCGGTTACCTAAAAAAAAAAAAATGGTTACCTAGCGACAGCAGTGACACTAATACAGCGATCAGAAAAACGATCGCTTAGTGACACTGGCAAAAGGGGGTGAAAGGGTTACCTGGGGGGCAATCAAGGGTTAAACCTTTATTAGGGGGGGGTAGGGGGCTACCTTGGACCTAAAACTAACTGCCCTGACAGTTATTACAGTCACACTGACACTAAATGCAGTGATCAGTAAAAAAATGATCACTGCAATTAGTGACACTGTGACTGGGGGGGGAGGGGGTGATCTGGGGGGTGATCAGGGGGTGACAGGGGGGTGGAATATGTGCCTAACTGTACTGGTGTCAGTGTACTGTTGTGCACTAACCTTTACATGTTCACCGCTCGGCGTCTCCGGTCACATAGACCGGCGCACCGAGCGTGACATCACTTCCGCCTTCCTGTCTATACAATAGACAGGAAGGGGAAGCTTTTCATTGGCCAGGAGCGATCGCGAGGGGGTGGCCAGAAACCACTGGCCGTCCCCTCGTCCCGGATCGCTCCTGACACGATCCCGACCGTCCCCGCCGGCGGAGGGGGGTCCGATCGGACCCCCCAACCGCCGGAAGAATGTCACGTACAGGTACGTGATTCTGCCTGTACGTGCCATTCTGCCGACGTATATCTACATGGGGCGGTCGGGAAGTGGTTAAACCACTAGGGGGCGCGCGTGGGCCCACCACGTCGCTGGGGACCCGATGCACGTGCCTGGCGGCCGCGATGTCCGCCGGGCACCCGCGATTGCCCACTAACTGATCAGGACGTGGATCTGTGTGTGTAAACCCACAGATCCACGTACTGTCAGAGGAGAGGAGACCGATGGTGTGTCCCTTGTACATAGGGACACACCATCGGTCACCCCCCCCCAGTCAGTCCCCTCCCCCCCACAGTTAGAATCACTCCCATAGGGAACATATTAACCCCTTGATCACCCCCTAGTGTTAACCCCTTCCCTGCCAGTCACATTTATACAGTAATCAATGCATTTTTATAGCATGGATCGCTGTATAAATGTGAATGGTCCCAAAAGTGTCCGATATGTCCGCCGCAATATCGCAGTCACGATAAAAAAAATCGCAGATCGCCACCATTACTCGTAAAAAAAAAAATAATAAAAATGCTATAAATCTATCCCCTATTTTGTAGACGCTATAACTTGTGCAAACCAATCAATATACGCTTATTGCGATTTTTTTTTTTTAACAAAAATATGTAGAAGAATACGTATCAGCCTAAACTGAGGAAAAAATGTGTTTAATAAAAAAATAAAAAATTGGATATTAATTATAGCAAAAAGTTAATAAAATATTGCGTTTTTTCAAACTTGTCCCTCTTCTTTTGTTTATAGTGCAGGAAATAAAAACCGCAGAGGTGATCAAATACCACCAAAAGAAAGCTCTATTTGTGGGGAAAAAATTAGAAAAATTTTATTTGGGTACATCGCTGCATGACCGCGCAATTGTCATCCAAATTGCGACAGCGCTGAAAGCTGAAAAATGGCTTGGTCAGGAAAGGGGTGTTTGTGCCTGGTAGGCAAGTGGTTAATAAACTCATTTAGTTGTGTACATATTGGCAAGAATTCTTCTTTGATAAAAGAATACAAAATAAAAATTAGAGAGGAATTTCTGTTTCAATGGTTTTTATTAATCGTTTACGTAGATTGTTAAAGAACCGTCAATAGAGCAGTGAACAGTCCTCGTTTGCTCCACATGTATCATAAGAAAAATAAATTCTGTTGCACATGAAAACAATCATCCAAGCATGGAAACAATACAATTCAACAATTGAATGCTAGGCTTATTACAGACAAATATGGACCTGACTCAGGTTAGGTCTTTCATTGCGGTCCCCCCAGCATAGGTTAACTAGTACGGGAGGCAGGACAGTGTCTAGTGTCGAGATATTGGAGTAACACGGAATCTATCTGTACTCTGTGGTGGAGTCATTCTATCAGCCATTCCGTACGTTGTGTGTTTGTAGGACAACTTGGTCTCTGTGAGACTTCCCAACTAGAGTATCATCACAGCAAGATAGTCTTGGTGGCTTGATACCATAGCGCAGGGGTCTCCAAACTGCAGCCCGGGGACCAGATGCGGCCCTTTGCCTGCCATTATCTGGCCCTTGGGGCACTATTCATCCCACTGATGTAAGACACTATCCTGCTTTCTGACACCAAAAATGGGACGTAATTAATGCCACTGGCACCAACAATGGAGCACTAGTTCTCCCCCTAATATCAAAGATGGGGCACTGTTCACTCCAACTAAAGCCTGGAAAGTTATCTATTCCGAATGGCCATAGTCCGGCCCCCCTAAAGTATGAAGGACAGTAAACTGGCCCTTTGTCTAGAAAGTTTGGCGACCCCTGCCATAGCGGGTAAGATTCGTTCAACAGTTGTTTAACCTAACTGTCCCCTATAGGGTGACCTATGATCAACCATATTCCTAGGTCAGTCTAGGTTAACCAGGAAGAAGGGAAACTGGAAGATCGTGGAGGCATGATGCCAGAGGCAAGCATGAGAGAAAGCTATGGTAGAAGAGAAAAGGAGAGAGAAGAGGGAAAGGTGGGTCCATCCGGGAATCCGTGGTCGGCCGTCTGGGTGGATAACTTTATGTCTCGGAGGCCTGTAGGTAAGTGAGCCATGGGGACCATATTTTCTCGAAGAGGGGTAGTTTGTAATTTAGAATGCTCACTACCATATATTCTCGAGTATAAGCCAAGTTTTTCAGCACATTTTTTTTTTGTGCTGAAAGTGCCCCCCTCGGCTTATACTCGAGTCAATCACTTTTCTGCAGCAGAAAATGACATTTTCTGACACGACTTTGGGGCCCCATATCTCGGGGGGCCACCTGGTGCTAGGAACCCCAAAATTGGTATACTAGCACTACATATCCAAAGATGGGGTTCCTAGCACCAAGTGACCCCGAGATACGGGTCCCCAAAGTCGGTTCGGAAAATGTCATTCTCTGCTGCAGAAAAGTGCTTGACATTTTCCGACCCGAATTTGGGGCCACTTGGTGCTAGGAACCCCAAATTTGGTATTCAAACCCGCTGGAACAGGGGTTCCTAGCACCAAGTGACCCCGAGATACATGGCCCCAAAGTCGGTCAACTGTGTCCATCTGCAGCAATGTCATTTCGGGACCCTTTAGGTCCAGAGACCCCAAAATTTGGCTGCTGATAGGGGGCATTTAGGTACCCTTAACTACCAAGTTTGAAGTTTGGGGGACCTATGGCTGCAAATGGGCACAGTGAGGCATGCAAATGGTAACAGTGAGGCTGCAAATGGGCATTGTTGACCCTCTTTTCCACTTACAGTAGCTGCGCATTTCTCACCCTAGTCTTATACTCGAGGCAATACGTTTTCCCAGTTTTTTGTGGTAAAATTAGGTGCCTCGGCTTATACTCGAGTATATACGGTATTTTCTCATTTAACATGATCCAATTTAATTTGCGTTTCATCAATGCTATGTCTACTGGAGAGGAATTTCAGGAGGAAGCTCCTTTCTTGCATATTCCCTGTACGTGGGTGTTCGGCAGCACACTATAGGATGAGTCCTTATAAGATACATTTTAGAAGGGATTCCTTCCTCCAAACCTTTTTTCTGATCCTCCTACACAGATTAAGCTCTCTGTCTTATCATCACATTTGTCATATTCAATATCTAGCAAGGAAAGCAGAACCACAACCAATTTCCATTACACCGAGATGACAAAGGACTTGTCAAGTTATCTGAGCACTATACGAAGCATGACTCATCCCGAGTAGGCAGTGTTGTCACGACAACTGCTTCAGTGACGTAATCCTTTTCTATTATCCACACTGCATCTCCATCTATTTCCATTCATGGGCTCCCCGTATAGTGAAGGATGCTCTATTGTTGGACACACGCAGTGTTCCAACCACTCTATAATAGCCTCTTTCTGGGAATATTTATAGCTATTTTCCGTTACAAACTCAATGGGTTTCACGGAAATCATGTTATGAATGAAAGTCAAACACTTTCTTTGATGTCATCATTTATATGCAAGTGCTTTAGAAGAACATTTTTATTCTACAACATAGAACCCGTTTACCAAACAATAGTTATTCCAGGTGATAATTTTCACATTAAAGAATATGTAAACCCATCATTTCATATGTCTGATATAGGACTGCAGTTCTCTTCTCTTTGTATTGCTTGCTTTGTGTGAAATAGCTGGTGTTCCTTCCAGTTCCTCTCTGCTTTCCTAATAAAAACTGACCACACTAAGCAGGAGAGCACAGCATGGTCAGATCTCTAGCTGTGCTGGAAGGCAGCCTGCTCTCCTCCAATGAACTTCTGCTGACATGACCGCCCCCCCCCCCCCCTGCAAAGCGATTCACTGGAAAGACCAGTGTACTGCTGTTTCTGCTCCCTGATCTCCTTATGCAGCTGAGAACAGAGGGTATATAAAAAAAGTGGTCTCCAAACTGTGGCGCTTTGCTTGCCTTTACCTGGCCCTTGGGGCACTTTTCATTCCATTGACAACAATTGGACAATATTCCTGCTTCTGACATTAACAATGGGACAATATTCCTTCAAATTACTCCTAAGATAGGGCACTATTCTTCTCACTGTGTCAGGGCTGGGCTCAGCCCTTCCTTTTCTGAGCTGGCCGCTCAGCTGTCAGCTATTTGCTAGCTCCTATCTCTCCACAGTTACTCAGCTGTTGATGATATCCTGGTCATCAGTCCTGCCTACTTAAGCCAACGAGTCCAGAGGATCTCTGCCTTCGCCTTGGTCAACATCACAGAAACTATCTCCTGCGATCCTGTTCAAGACTGGCTTTGCTGACATCCCTTCTGGCTCCAGATCCTGCTTGCTGTTCCACTACATTGATCCCTGACTTCTGGCTTGGCTGACTATCCGTTCCGGTTACTGAACTTTGGCTATGTTTTGACTACATTTGTTCTTTTTACTTTTATTATTAAACAAGTGGGATTTAATTGTACTTCTGTCTCGGCCTGATTTCATGGTTTCTGACACACTGATGCCAATGATGGGGCACTATTCTTCTAACTGACGCCAATGATGGTGCACTATTCCTCCCATTGACAGGGCCCTACAGACAACCCTTCCTCTGGCCCAACCATAGGTCCTTCAGCACAGCTGACTCCCATTACAATATCACGCTGGATGCTACCGTTTTTCCTGGATCAAACTTAGTGCATGGAGTATGAAGCCATTACCACGTTTATATATCATCAGCATGAGGTTTGGATATCTTGGATGACATAGATGCACCATGGACTATCCCCATGATGTGAGAAACAGGGAAGGATATCTCCACCAGCTAATCTGAATATGGCATCACGGACGGCTGTGAGTTCTAGATTTCACATTACCCCTGACTATACAGCTACATACTAGCGGATGTATGTACAGGTGGAGAGGTACCCATATGATCTGGGACCCTCCCTGTGTATGCCAACAGTGTGACACAATACTTGCCTGTATAACATGCCCCAATGATTAATCACCTGCTGGTTGTTTGGAGGCACCCATACACAGATTATTGCCTATCTTGGAACTCTTTTCACCAGTTCCGGCATCTTGTCATATCTAGAGGATGGACTATCAATGCTTGATTTACCCAGTGTAGCCGATGCATTCTCTCCCAGCTCAATCTCTAGGGACCTGTCACTTCCTGCATTGCCTTATTCCATTCATTCCCTCCCTGACTATGACTGATCTTTTTTAGCGGGTTCACATGGGAGGGCAGCTTCTGTGGTGGGCTATGTCAGCACTGTGATGAGATGCCCAATTTGCCCATTGAGGTTTTAAGGTATGACAAAATCAGCAGTGGGTCATATCTTGCCACAGCAGAATTAATTGGGCCATCTGTAGGAGGTTCCTTTTGGGGGTTGTCTAGGCCCAGCTCCCTGAGCTGGCATCTCTTTTTGTTAGCACTATTCTTCCCACTGACACCAATGACGGGGCACTATTCTTCCTACTGGCATCAATGATGGGGCACTATTCTTTCCACTGACACCAATGACGGGGCACTATTCTTCCCACTGGCACAAATGACGGGCACTATTCCTCCCACTGACACAAATAATGGGGCACCATTCCTCCCACTGACGGGGCACTATTCCTCCCACTGACGGGGCACTATTCTTCCCACTGAAACCAATGATGGGGCACTAGTCCCCCCACTGGGTATTAGTGAGCTGCCATGTGTACTAAACTTTACATGTGAGCTGCACCTAACACATTCCCATATATTTGTACTAAAACACACATATTGTGCTGTGCTTTGCTACATTAATATCTTATATCATTCATCATTATAATATAATATCCAAAAACATAAAATAAAACATATAATATATATAAATATATATCCACACAATTATGACTTAAAACCACAAATCTATGAATATCAAAAAGAAAACACTAAACAAATAAAGTTCTAAATATTCTAATATTAAATATGCGCAGTCCAAATAACTGCAACTTTCTTCACAAATGTGTCTTCTTTTTAAATCCCCATGTGTGCTCATAATCCAGTAATCAACGTGCTCCCCCTCTACCAGATCTGCTCTAACCTGGATTTTTGTGACCTTACAACTAAGTATGGTCAAAAACGATTTCGTCCCATCAGGGACTGATACTGATGTATTCAGAAGGTGAATTCCTCCAGTTTTACTTCCTTCCCCATGCATCCATTGACAAAGACAGCAGGACTCAGCCTCGCCCCCTGCTCCCTCGTCAGTGCCTTTGATTGACAGCACTGTAAGCCAATGGTTCCTGGTGCTCCAGCAAAGCCCCCAGCAAAGCCAGCGAGATCCAGAAGTGAGGGGAGAGAAGATCAGCAGATGTGCACAACGGTATTTCCGAATGTGGCGCGGGGTGAATTTTCAGTACCAAAAGCTGTAACCCCGAGCCACACTCAGGATCGCATGCAGAGAACTGGACAAACCACTTGGGACAAAAGGGAGGTGACATTTTTTCATACAGTAATGTAATCTGTAAGATTACAGTGTACTGTATGTATTGTGTGTGTTTCACTTTTTGAATTTGGCACCGTTCTCCATCCCCATTTGTCGCAACGATTGCAGGGAACGGAGCCCGGCACTGTGATACATCGAGCGGAGGATGGCTCGCACGCACAGCGGGGAGACATCGCAGGATCCTGGGGACAAGGTAAGTAACTGTATCTGGATCCTGCAATGTCTCCCCGCTGTGTGTGCGAGCCATCCTCCGCTCGATGTATCACAGTGCCGGGCTCCGTTCCCTGCAATCGTTGCGACGCACGGGGACGGAGAACGGTGGCAAATTCAAAAAGTGAAACACAAACTATACATACAGTACACTGTAATCTTACTGATTACATTACTGTATGAAATTATTTCACATACCTTTTGTCCTTAGTGGTTTGTCCAGTGTCCTGCATGCACTTTTATATTATAAATACTGTTCTTTCTGCCTGGAAACTGGAGATTGTCCATAGAAACCAAAACCGTCCCTTTACATCAAAAGCCGTTTTAAACCAGCTAGAAAACAGCGAAAATAAATTAGAATCACTTGCAGAACTGAGCGATAGTGATTGGTGGGGAAATTCATCATCAAACACTGAAAGTAATGACAGTGACAATTCTGCAACCAAGCAAATTTAAGTGTTTTTTGATTTGATTACAATATTGGATAATTTTTTATTATTATTATTTGTTATAATTATTTATAGTTATTTATTATATTATAAATGTATGATTTCGTGTTTCAAACTTTATCATACCCGGGATGTCTACTAGACTCTTGTTTGGACAGATTTAAGTGTGCTATTCCTAAGAATTACAAACCTACAATATAAAACGCCAAATTTCCATGCAAAACAATTGTACCGCTGAAATCTGAAATAATCACCTCCAGGGAGGTTAATGCAAGGAATGCGTAAAAATTGATTAGTCTTTACAACCACTTTAATAGCTTGCATTTATGGGTACAGAAATTTCTTCCTGTTCCCTTTTCATAATCATCCCAACCTCCTCCATGGATGGCTGATCAACATGTCTCCACTTCTTCCTCTTTAATCTCAGACTTTATATAATCCGTTCTTCACCCTTTGCTGCTTCCAGCTTCTTCTCTCTTCTTCCCCATAACTTACCTCTCACCCAGGACTTCCACTATTCCTCCCACCAACGATGGAGCACTATTCCTCCCGCCGACACCAATGATGGGGCATCATTGGTGATTCCTCCCACGCCGCCGACACCAATGATGGGGCACTATTCCTCCCACCGACACCAATGATGGGACACTATTCCTCCCACGCCGCCGACACCAATGATGGGACACTATTCCTCCCATGCCGCCGACACCAATGATGGGACACTATTCCTCCCGCCGACACCAATGATGGGACATTATTCCTTCCGCCGACACCAATGATGGGACACTATTCCTCCCGCCGACACCAATGATGGGGCACTATTCCTCCCGCTGACACTAATGATGGGGCACTATTCCTCCCGCCGATACCAATGATGGGACACTATTCCTCCCGCCGACACCAATGATGGGACACTATTCCTCCTGCCAACACCAATGATGGGACACTATTCCTCCAATTGAAACCAATGACGGGCACTATTCCTCCACCTAATACCATTGTTTTACTCCCACTGACACCAAAAAAAACTTTTAATACTCCCAATGGTCACAGTCCGGCCCCCCTAATGTCTGAAGGACAGAAAACTGGCCCTTTGTTTAGAAAGTTTTGAGAACCCTGGTTTAGTTGATGCAAGAAATGTTAAAAATGGGGGACCAATGGCCATCAACAATGTTAAAGGGTAAGTTCACCTTTACAGATAAAAAGAGACTTTACAATCACTTTGGATGAGGGTGACCACCACAGCATATGGGCACAAAACTTTTTCTACCATCCAGATCTGATTATATCAAACGGTCATAAATGTAAAATGGTCCCAAAAAAAAGCCAACATCCAATAGAGGCCACCCATCAGCCAGTAAGTACCATAATAAACCAACAGCATACAAGCAAAATGGCATCAGCAAGCACGTGGACCAAGCAACTCAGAAGGTATGTTAATTATAAAAAGGGGGGGGGGGAGGTATTTATGTGTTTTTATATGTATACATAAATATTTTGCTTTTCATTTCTTTATCTACCCCAGTTCACACTGCTGCAACTTTGAATCCAACATTCCTGCATGACTTCATCGCAGCTTGCATACAACTTCTTTAACAGAAGTCAACGCAAGTAGTGTTGAAGTCACACCAAGAGTAGTGCAGGAACCTTTTTCTTCGACTTGAGTCGCACCGATTAGAAAAGTGACTTGTCGTGGTAATGTGAACCATAGAAACCTGAATGGGCTGTTTTTCAAGGTGAGGGCTTACATATATTTTATCAGATTGGAGTCAAATTTAATTGAATACGTTTTAAGCATTGATATAGAAAGCATATTACCGCTTACCTCTTGGAGAACATCATTGGATACTTTCCCATGATCTCTCAAAAAAACTTAAGTCTGGACCGCACAAAGCCTGAATGGGGATGAAATAGAAAGATAACTACTTTTAAAGAGGAACTAAACCTGCCTATCCTTTACAGCCAAGAAAGCTGCCATCTTAGCCTGTTTGATCAACAGCCATTGGATAGCCTGACAGTTCAACTGAGATCAAAAGTAACTGTGACAGTCATCATTTGTGGCAATCCTTGAATGTAACCGTTTTGAGAAATAGTTCAAGCGGAACTTAAAGCGGTGTTCCGGCCGAAATTATAATTTTTAAATAAAAATACCCCTATAATACACAAGCCTAATGTATTCTAGTAAAGTTAGTCTGTAAACTAAGGTCCGTTTTGTTAGTTTATAGCAGTAGTTTGTTATTTTATAAACTTACAGCAGGCCGTGGCCATCTTAAGTGTGGGCATCTGAAGCCAGACTGTATTTCTTCCTGGATCTCATCCTTGCAGATCTCGCACATGCTCAGTGCAGCACAAGCAGTGTAATAGGTTTCAGGTCAGGTTTCCATAGCAACGGCAGTGTCAGAGGAAGTTGCCGCCCCCTTCCCAGGAGGCATTGCAAACAGGAAATGATGCGATGGGCCGCGGCCAGGGAGGAGGAAGTGAACAATGAATACAGCAGATATACAGTAGGTGCTGAGAAAAAAAAAATATATATATATCCAATTCGTTTACAGTGCACACTTTGGTGAGGAATGCTGAAGAGTTCTAAAAGTGGGTGGAACTCCACTTTAACCCTGCTATCCTTTAGTAAAGGAAACTGCCATCTTGGCCTCTATTTGAACTGCAGTTATCATTGTGCTGAACCTGTGAACAGTTATGACACCAGCCATTTCATGGCTTGACAGTTCAGTTGAGAGCACAAACAAATGTAACAGTTATCACAGATGGAATGCCTTGATTGTAACTGTTTTTGGAAACAGTTAAATCAATAGACTTACTTCTGCTTCAAGCTGGCTATATAACAGTAGAATTTTGTTTAAACATTTTTCTTTTTTGAAAGTTCCACTTTCTGTTGGTTAGCAGGGTCCAATAATCTCAATTGTTTTTGAGCTTGGTGATGAAAAAATGGAAACTTATTCTCAAACAAAATTCTGTTAATGTGGTTTTTGTTTGGCAAAAATCATACATAATTGTGTATCATCATAAGGTACCAGTATCTCGCAGCCGGTCCGGCAATACCGTATGAGTGTAGATCCATTTAGTGTCCTTCAACTGAGCCTCCAGGCTCCTTCAGAGAAACCAGCCTTGTGCATGGCCTTCTCCCGAAGGGTCCTCCCTGGATGCTTCTCCAGTTGCTATACCTCAGCTTAGACGAGACGGCACCAGATCACTCTTGAATCATTGGGCCCCGATATCCATTCAGGCCTATCCAGCCCCGAGACTCGGAATTGCATGGATCCACACCCCAGGCCAGGAGGGCCACGGGGGCTGGTCAGGAGGACCAGGACCAAACAGACAGAAAATATCTTCTGGACCGGAACCCAGAAGCACGTGATCTCAGTACCTTAAATACCACCTCCCAGAATCACAGCAGGATGACACTCCCATTGGGCTGGTTCCAAGAATGAATGGTACCCAATACGCCCAGCCAAACTGCATTCTAACTCCCGCTGGCGGTGACAGCGACACCTACAGCCAAGTAGAACTCAGTGCAATTCCAGCTAGACTGGTACTGAAACCATAATTTGGCATAATTAGCCCTAAAACCCAACTGTGGTTTCAGGAATATTAACTCTGAAAAACACATAGTGTGTTTTTCAAAAACAGGAGCCAGCGCTACAATTGTAATGCAATTGATTTAATACAAATGGGATTCCATTCCAATTAACAGGTTCCGATGTATTTTTAAAGCTGTAGTAAACTGCTGGGTGTCTTTTTTTTAAACTGAAAGGTCATGTCATAATGGGCTAGTATGCATCACATACTAGTAGCCCATTATGTGAAACTTCCTTGAAAACAAAGCCTTCCAGCAGTGCGTTGTCACCGCTGAAGGCGCTTCCATCTTCACATGGTCTTCCTTCTGTGTTCGTGGACTCCGGCTTTGTGAGTGGCTGGAGCTGCAATGACTGAAGGAATGGCCCAGGTGGCTGTTCCCTCAGAGTGCATGTGCCGGTGAGGTCACTGGCTGCATGTCCACTAATTATCTCCTAAGCAGTGCAAGTTTAGGAGATATTTACAGTACCTGTAATTCATACATGGGAATTTACTCCCACTTTAACCACTTGCCGTCCACCATATAGCAATATGTCATCGGCAAATTGGTTCCGTTATCCTGACCGGACGTCATATGACTTGATCAGGATAACAAGCCGCCGCACGCCCGCAGGGGCGCGCAGCACCGCGATCGTTGTTGCGGCATGTCAGTCTGACACACCCCGACTCTGATCCAGGTAAAAAGTCTCTGATGAAGACTTTTTTTTTTTTTTTAATCTTTTTATTGAGTATAAGACATACAAACAGACAAACAACAGTAAACCTGCCGCAGCATTGGGACTAGACCCATGCAGGGGTCAGTGCCAGCCGGCAATTGGGCTGCTTCTATCATTAATGATATACAGCTGTAGCACGTCCACAAGAAAAGAACAAACCAACTACCTAGTGCTGTATTGGCTCCTGCTCAATTGAAATATCTAAGGATCAAATCTTGTCCGCAGTCTCTGACAGTCTCTTGGACCATGTCCGCAGTCTCTGACAGTCTCTTGGACCATGTCCGCAGTCTCTGACCATCACCTGTACTACGTCTGCAGTCTCTGACCGTGATAATGTGATAATGACATTGTTGAAATGGTCAGAGCATGGGTGACCTTAAAATGATGCCCCCCCCTGAAAAAAGTTCTGCGGACGCCCATGAGTGCACCACTGTCTTCCCACTACAGACTCTGGCAAGATTCTAGACAAGTACTGACCATGCCCAGTTGGCCCTTCCCCCTATGTGACAGAGCTAGGGCTTGGCTGTGGGAGGCCCGGGTGTTACATGTTCCCTCATGCCTGTTATTTTAAATATGGCTGCAGTAGGGATCATGGGGTGGATGATTATACACTGCAATGTTGTATTCTTTTTTTTTTTTCTATGTTATGTAACACAAAATTTAAAATTCTAAACATTATGTATCATTCTCATGTAAACATCGTTAATTATATGTAATAGAATCTGTCCATTATGTCCTGTAAGTCATCGTATTATTTTTTTATTTTTTTTGGTAAACTTTGCTGACATTGGGAATTTTCAGTATTGTTTTTATGAAAGTTGCCTGCCATATGCTGGAAAATAGATCACGTATATTATTTTGTCTTTGCATCTCAGGAATGCACTAATTGATACTTCTATTTACTGAACACTGTCTGGCTGAGTATTGTATCAACCATTGCTACCTGCTTTGTAATGTGGAAACATTGATGTCAAATTAACTTTGTGTATCAATAGAAATATAAAATGACTGCTTCCTTTTATGTTTCATTTGTAAAAAAAATAAAAATAAATAAGTACTATTCATTTTTGAATAAAAATGTTTTTGAAATTCGTGTGTCATCTGTAAAACTGGAAAGTTATCAAGACGCTGAGCAGCTTGCATGTTACAGAGGTAACACCAAAAAAATTAATTTATAGTTTATGTAAAACAGCCCATAGAATATGCAATTTTCTTTTCTACCACCACAATTGGAAGGATAGGAGAAAAAAAAAAAAATTGCTCGATTGCTCTATCAACACAGTCATGTTGATAGGGGAATCCCTCCTGCAGCGCTATCATGTTCTGCCAGTTGGAGGCCTTCCCTGCTGGCAGAAAACAATGATACTGCTGGCTCTTATAACCACCACCAGTGGTCGCATGAAACATATCTGATAGGCTGGTTGTACTTAAGTCAGTCGATAGATCAGCCAATCAGCCTGCTCATTGATGGATTGAATCTCAGCCAGTCCCTGCTAAACCAGCCCGGATTCATTCATGCATCATGAAGCAAGCACTGGCAGCAAGGAAAGCAGGTTTCCACGGAGGGAGCAGGAGTCGCATAATCTCATGCTTCTGTAATCTGTAGTACTGCCTCCTGTCCCAGGCAGAGTGATATCAAGTGCACTTCAACTGGGACCTTTTTAACAGACTGAAGAGCAATACCAGCAGAAGCTGGAGAAGGAAAAGGTAATTGTATTAAGCAACACATACACTGCACGTTTACAATGGACAGAAATGGTTTATACTAATTGAATGGGAAAGGGAAAAGGGTTCAGGTCCACATCCCTTGTACAATATGTATGTAGCACTGACCCCCGAAGGAGCTGCTGCTTTTATTGGGCTTACCGCTACCTTCTTCACCTCGTCTCCGTCTAGGGTTTCTCGTGGTAGATGGCCCAAAGAAATGTAGAAACTGACATTTTATCTTCCTTTTTTGGGTTATTTATTCAAAAGATAAAACAGTCTCTTAAATGTAGGGTAGAGGGTTAGGATGAAAGTTCAGGTACTTTGGAACTGCAAGAATAGGAAGTCTCTCACTATAGAAATCTAGAGAATTACCGTTTCACAGCTGGATTTTCACAACCACCGAATAGACCTCCTCTCACTAGGCCTAGCAGCCGGCGGGGTATTAGGTAAAGCAAAGTCTCTGCCACAGAATTGAATGTAGAACACTTGAACAAAGTCTCTGCCACAGACTTGGATGTAACTGAGGGACTTAGACAAATTTAGAGAGCTATCATACAGTACCAGTATCTCGCAGCCGGTCCGGCGATACCGTATGAGTGTAGATCAATTTAGTGTCCTTCAACTGAGCCTCCAGGCTCCTTCGGAGAAACCAGCCTTGTGCATGGCCCTCTCCCGAAGAGTCCTCCCCTGGATGCTTTTCCAGTTGCTGGGCCTCTCCTTAGATGAGATGGCACCGGACCACTCTGGAATCAATGGGCCCCGAAATCCATTCGGGCCTGTCCCTGCAGTTGCTTCGCCTCAGGCTATCCAGCCCGAGACTCAGAATTGCATGGATCCGCACCCCAGGCCAAGAGGGCCCCTGAGGGCTGGTCAGGAGGACCAGGACCAAACAGACAAGAAATCTTCTGGACCGGAACCCAGAAGCACATGACTTCAGTACCTTAAATACCCCTTCCCAGAATGCACAGCAGCATGACACTCCCATTGGGCTGGTTCCGATAATGAATGGCACCCAATACACCCAGCCAAACTGCGTTCTCATACCTGCCGGCGGTGACAGCTACACCTACGGCCAAGGAGTGCAGTTCCAGCTAGACTGGTACTGAAACCATAATTTGGCATAATTGGCCCTAAAACCCAACTGTGGTTTCAGGGATGTTAACTTTACAAAAACACATAGCGCAGGCTCGTCAGGAGCCAGCACTACCTGAGTGGAGAGCCTGACTTTGCTGGGAGAGGGCCTCTCTTACGGCTCTGGTTCAGGGCCCACTGAAGTGGAGACAGTGGTCCCGTGAGCACAGCGGGGTAGGAGTGCCTGGACTGGATGCGGTGGCAGATGTAGCTGGCCGGTAACACTCTCCTGGAAGCTGAAGCAGCAGAGACTGGCAGGCAGCGGAGCAGGGCCCGGATACCGGATGACCCCGAGATGGCGTCAGCGATTCTGGAGGTGTGCAGCATGTAGAGAGACAGGCAGAGGGGTCGTCAGGCAGGCCGGGTCTGGATACACTTGGCAGGCAGGTAAGTGGGTTCAGGCAGTAGAGAGGTCAGACAGGCAGGAGGTCAGCGTTCAATATCAGTCAAAGCAGAGTCAACAAGCCGGGATCAGGGACGGAGAAGGCAGCAGAGTCAAACGGAAGCCGGGTCAGGTTTACAGGAAGGTACAGGCAGGTTTCACAAGGGTCAAACTGTAGACGAACAGCACCAATCAAGTGCAACTGCCACTTCTTTTAAAGGGCCACTGGCGCCAAACAGCGGTAGCGCGCCACGTGTGCGCCCGCGATGCGCGCGCCCGCGCTCGCCACGCACGTGCGCGCGCCTGAGGGATACGCCGGAGCGCACCCCCATTCCGACGCCCGGACTAATCAGCGGCGCGTGTGCGCATGCGCGCGCGCCGATTCGACCGCACGTCGCAAGTGGGGCCCTGACATTGCCCCCCCACAAAAGGCAACCTCCGGGTGCCCAATTGATCGTCCTTCTCGGGGTGCGAGATGAAAAAGGCACGAATTAGTCTTTCAGCATGTATATTGTCCTCGGGTTCCCAAGAGTTACTCTCCGGGCTGTAGCCCTTCCATTTAATTAGAAACTGTCTTTGCCCTTGTCGCCTTCTACAATCTAGCACAACTTCTACCTCGTTTCCATCCACTAGGACAGGGTCAGGAGGCCCGGACTCCCTATTGGGAAAGGGGTCGGGTACCGAGGGTTTCAACAGGGAGACATGAAACACGGGATGTACCTTCATGGTGTCAGGCAGAGATAGTTCATAGGACACCTCATTGATCCTCCTCTTTACTGGAAAAGGGCCCAGGAACTTGGGTGCCAACTTCTTAGATGGACAGGCTAACTTTAAATTAGAAGAGGAAAGCCATACCTGATCCCCGATTTGCAGATTTAATTCTCCCCTCCTCTTTTGGTCAAAGGCTTTCTTACTGTCCGCCTGGGCCTTGGTTATGGCATCCTGAAGAACTTGGTTGTTGCGGCTAAGGAAGGTCACTGTGTCCTGGACTGCTGGAACAGAGGATTCTGCAAGAAAATCTGGGAGAAAGGTTAAGTGGAACCCATAATTAGCAAAAAATGGGGACTGCCCCGTGGTTGAGTGACTGGCATTGTTGTATGCAAATTCCGCTAAGGGCAGTAGAGACACCCAATCATCTTGCACGAATGAAGTGAAACACCTAATATATTGTTCAAGAGTCTGGTTCGTGCGCTCAGTCTGCCCATTGGTTTGTGGGTGGTAAGCCGAGGATAGGGCCAGCTCGATCTTCAAGCTCTCACACAGTGCCCTCCAGAACCGAGAGGTGAACTGGACTCCCCTGTCCGAAACTATGTTCTTGGGTACCCCGTGTAACCTAATGATCTCTCTGATAAATACACGGGCCGTCTCTGCTGCGGATGGAGTTCCCCTTAGGGGCAGGAAGTGGGCCATCTTTGAGAGTCGGTCAACGACTACAAAGATGGCCGTGTGACCTTCAGAGGGTGGCAACTCGACTATGAAGTCCATCGTAATCATACGCCAGGGTCGGTCGGGTGCAGGAAGAGGCTTAAGTAAGCCCCAGGCTCGGCCCCTAGTGGTCTTGCTTCGGGAACACACTGGGCAGGAACTAACGTACTTGGAACAGAATTCCTTCAGACCAGGCCACCAGAAGGTGCGCTGCACCAGATCGAGGGTTTTACGGGCCCCAAAGTGTCCTGCTAGTGGGTGGTCGTGGAGGAGGGCCAATACTTTAACCCGGACGGGTTCGGGGACAAACACCTGACTATCCTTCCACAGTAGTCCTTCTCTCGGGGTTAGTGCAAGTCCTGGGGGAAGGAGCGGGTTCAGGGATGCTTCCCTGATCTGGGACAGTAAATCCGGTTGTAACAAGAGGAAACTGCTTGCAGGAAGGATGGTATCTGGAGGCGTGGGGTCCTTAGGGCAGTCATACATGCGTGAGAGCGCATCTGGCTTCACGTTTTTAGATCCAGGCCGGTAGGTAATGTGGAAGCTGAAACGTGAAAAGAACAGGGCCCAGCGGGCTTGTCGTGGTTTTAAGCGTTTCGCCGTCCTTAAGTATTCGAGATTTTTGTGGTCCGTGTATATTAACACGGGATGGACTGCCCCCTCCAGCAAGTACCGCCATTCCTCCAACGCTGACTTAATGGCTAGCAGTTCTCGGTCACCCACGTCATAGTTCCTTTCCGCAGGGGAAAGTTTCCGGGAGAAGAAGCCCACAGGGTGCATTAGGTCGTTATTGCCCTGGCGTTGGGAGACCACGGCTCCCACTGCTACCTCGGAGGCATCCACTTCCAGGATGTATGGGAGAGACGGGTCAGGGTGACTGAGGATGGGAGCGGATGTGAATCGCCCCTTGAGTTTTACAAATGCCTCCTGGGCCTCTGGACCCCAATGAAACCGTACGTTCTGCCTTGTTAGCTGCGTGATTGGTGAGATGATGGCCGAGAACCCCTTGATGAACTTCCTGTAAAAGTTCGCAAATCCGACAAAACGCTGCACACCTTTTTTATCAGAGGGGGCCGGCCAGTCTAGTACAGCAGTTATCTTTTGTGGGTCCATCTCAATGCCTGCTGGGGAGATCTCCAGTCCCAAGAATTGGATGCTCTGCTGTTCGAAGGTGCACTTCTCTGCTTTGGCATATAAACCGTGTTGACGGAGACGGAGTAAGACTCGGCCCACATGTCCTCGATGCTGCTCAAGCGTCCTGGAAAAGATCAGGATGTCATCCAAGTATACAATGACAAAAATGTCCAGGAAGTCTCTGAAGACCTCATTTATGAGGTGCTGGAAGGTGGCCGGAGCATTACAGAGGCCAAAGGGCATGACCAAGTATTCGTAATGCCCGAAGCGGGTACGAAAAGCAGTCTTCCACTCATCGCCTGGTCGGATGCAAACCAGATTGTAGGCCCCCCTTAAGTCCAGTTTGGAGAATATGGTGGCCGCTCTTAGCTTTTGGAACAGTTCTGGGATTAAGGGTAGGGGATAACGGTTTTTAATCGTAATCTTGTTCAGTTCCCGGTAATCCACACAGGGTCGGAGTGACTGATCTTTCTTGGTCACAAAGAATATGCCGGCCCCAGCAGGTGAAGTAGAGTGACGTATGAACCCCTTCTTCAGATTTTCTGAAATGTAGGCCTTCAGGGCCTCTTGTTCCTTCTCAGAAAGGGGGAAGATACGCCCGAATGGAATCTCGGCCCCTGGCAAAAGTTCTATAGGGCAATCATAGGTGCGGTGTGGAGGTAGAGAATCCGCCCCCCGTTTGCTAAAAACGTCCAGGAATTCGTGGTAGGGTTCCGGCACTACTTGATCAAGGTTAACATCAGAGTCCAGACAGAGAAGCGTAGTGGGTTGTGCCGGAACTTCATGTAGGCAGTGCTCCAAGCAGTAGGGGGACTGGAACTTGACCTCCCCGTGGACCAACTGATGGTTGGGTCGTGAGCCTGCAGCCAGGGAATACCCAGGATTACCGGAAACAGGGGGGAAGAGATCACATCCAAGGTTAATAGTTCCTTGTGGTGAAGGGAAGAGATGGTGAGCAAGGGTTGGGTTTCTTGAATAACTTGGCCTGATCTAATGCGGGAACCGTCAGCCAGAAAGACGGATAGTCCATGGGCCTTTTTCCGGAGAGGAATGTCGTGCTGGCTGGCAAAAGTGGCATCGATGAAACAGCTGCAAGCTCCCGAGTCAAGGATAGCGCTGGTGAGAACCGTCTTTCCCAGGAACTGAAACGACAGGGATAGAGAGATGTGGGTGGCATGGACTGGCAAGGGTACAGAGTTGGCTGACACAGACGAAAGGCACTTACGTGTCTTACTCTGGCATCGGTTCACAAAGTGTCCAGACCCACCGCAATACAGGCACAAGTTTAGTTGCCGGCGTCGGGCTCGTTCCTCCGGGGACAGAGTAGGTCGCATGAGACCAAGCTGCATCGGCTCGCCGGCATCAAGAGAAGAATGGGTAGGGCCCACCGGTTGAGCGGGCAGGTAGCGGGTGGCCGGCAATGGGGCTCTTGCGGTCATCCAGGCCGGGCGGTGGACTTGGGCAGAAGATCTCTCAACTCTGCGCTCCCGGAGCCGACGGTCAATCTGGATGCTCAGGGTTATCAGGCCCTCCAGGGTGTCTGGGGTGCCCACGCAGGCAAGTTCGTCTTTTAGGCCTTCAGAGAGGCCCATGCGGAACTGGTGCCTTAATGCAGAGTCGTTCCATTGGGTGTCTGCGCTCCAGCGTCTAAAGTCTGTCACATAGTCCTCGGCCGTTCTGCGACCCTGCTGGAGCGCAGACAGAGCAGATTCGGCTGTGGTGGTTAACTGGGGGTCCTCGTAGAGTTGCGCCATAGCCTCCAGGAAGGATGAGAGGGATTGGGTTAGCATGCTATTCCCCTCCAACAGGCGGTGTGCCCAGATCTGAGGCTCACCCTGCAGCAGTGAAATCACAAACCCCACTTTAGTGGCCTCTAGGGAGAAAGTTCTGGGTTGTAGAGCGAAATATAACTGACAGGCGTTGCGGAAGACCCGGAACTTGGAGCGATCACCGGAGAACCGATCTGGAACAGGCACTCTTGGTTCCGGAGGCAGCATTACCACTGCAGGTGGAGTAGCAGGTGGTGCAGGAGGCAGAGGAGGTGCAGGGGCTGCGACGTCGGGACCAGCAAGTTGCTGCACTCGTCCTTCCAGTCTGGTATATCCTTCTTGAAGGGATTGCACCGCCTGGGTGAGGGCTGCCAGGTGGGAGCAGAACTCCTTCATGGCAGAGGCTTCTCCCGCAGGCTCAGTCATGGCTGTTCGTACTGTTAGGTACCTGAGTGGAGAGCCTGACTTTGCTGGGAGAGGGCCTCTCTTACGGCTCTGGTTCAGGGCCCACTGAAGTGGAGACAGTGGTCCCGTGAGCACAGCGGGGTAGGAGTGCCTGGACTGGATGCGGTGGCAGATGTAGCTGGCCGGTAACACTCTCCTGGAAGCTGAAGAAACAGAGACTGGCAGGCAGCGGAGCAGGGTCCGGATACAGGATGACCCCGAGATGGCGTCAGCGATTCTGGAGGTGTGCAGCATGTAGAGAGACAGGCAGAGGGGTCGTCAGGCAGGCCGGGTCTGGATACACTTGGCAGGCAGGTAAGTGGGTTCAGGCAGTAGAGAGGTCAGACAGGCAGGAGGTCAGCGTTCAATATCAGTCAAAGCAGAGTCAACAAGGCGGGATCAGGGATGGAGAAGGCAGCAGAATCAAACGGAAGCCGGGTCAGGTTTTCAGGAAGGTACAGGCAGAGACAGGTTTCACAGGGGTTAGACTGTAGACGAACAGCACCAATCCAGTGCAACTGCCACTTCTTTTAAGGGGCCACTGGCGCCAAACAGCGCTAGCGCGTCACGTGTGCGCCCGCGATGCGTCCGCCCGCGCGCGCCGCGCACGCGCGCACGCCTGAGGGATCCGCCGGAGCGCACCCCCGTTCCGACGCGCGCCGGAGCGCACCCCCGTTCCGACGCCCGGACGAATCAGCGGCGCGTGTGCGCATGCGCGCGCGCCGATTCGACCGCACAGTCGCAAGTGGAGCATTGTGCCACCACGCCCACACACTATGTGTACAATGTGACAGCATGACAGACACGGCCCCGCCCAACAGTGGCGTAGCCAAGGAACACCAGAGATGTTTGCATGGGAACAAAACGCCCCAGCCAGTCACATGTCGGTGCGGCGCCCCAAGTCACGCGCCCACTGACGCAACACAGGGTGAGAAAACGCATATGACGCATAAGGAAGCAAGAAAACCAAGCGTCATAGCCAGAACAGAAGTCATCGTCACCACCCTCCATTGGGAGGAGCGGACCATATGACCTGGGTGTGCCAGCTGGGAGATAAACCCGAGGTGACACAAGAGTGAAGGAACCGCACAAGATTCATGACAGGGAAAAGAGAAAAGAGGGGGAGAAAAGAATGATAGCACTTGGGGTCAAACTGACCTGGGGGGAGAGGATTGCACTGAGGGGCAGACTAACCTGATAGAGGATGGATTAATCAGTTATTCATTCAACCTTAAAGAGTCTGCGTTTTACCATCAATGCCCGCCCCAGTTTGAAAGGGGTCTAAAGGATTTACTTTTACAAAAAATGTAATAAATAAATGTATGGGTATAATGCCATGGTCCTGCAGACTGTATGTAGCTGTCTGCCCATACCTGCATTACAGGCAGGCAGTTACACTCTAACAGGAAGCTCAATGAACTACTAGAGCGATTAACAGCACCTAGGTCGTTTTTTGAAAACTACAAGTCGACTACAAGTCAGGATTGTAGTTTTCCCATTAATAGAACACTGTCAATGAATGATGTGGCTGGGTAGGCTAACCCCCCGCACATGGCATTTTTATTAGAAGATCCTCTGAATATGGGTGTAACATATAAGGCCCCTTCCACATGGGCTTTCTGATCGGGTCCGCCTGTCAGTATTTTAGGCGGACCTGATCAGACCCTCCATTCACCCCTATGGGGCAGCGGATGTCAGCGGTGACATGTTCACCGACACCCGCTGCTATCTGATCCTGTCCGCCAAATACAGACAGATGGTGGACCTATTTTCCATCAGTCTGGCAGGTTGGATGAAAATGGACAGGCGGTCCGTTTTTATCCGATCTCCCTATAGAGGAGAGCGAGGCTCTGACAGGTCCATCCCAGCACAGTGAGTGGAGACGGACATCCGCCTGCTCAGCGGGGATCAGCGGATCAATCCCCAACTGAGCAAAGTGGAATCCGCCGAGCAGACCGCCCGTGTGAAAGGACCCTAACATGTTACAAAAGGTGAACTTATCCTAAAATGGGATCCTTGGTTTCAACACTCCTTATCATTTTTTAATCCAATCTGAGAATGTCTACACACAAAGCGTCAGTCTACCCTTTATATTGTACTATAAACCATAATCAAAACTTTTGTACCACAACTAGATATTCATACCTAATTATTTGTATCATACAATGTTACATATGTAAAACGTTTTATTACTGTTAAAGTTTCAACATATTTTTGTACTCTTTTTGTACCATTTTTAGCACCCAATAAAAAAGTTTGTAAACAAAAAAAAAAGACTGTACACAAAAAAAATAAATAAATAAATAAATAATTACGTTCAAAGTCATATCTAATATTACCCAGCAGGTGGCAGTATAAGGTCATAACAAACATCTACACTACTGATGTCAAAAGTTAATAACAAATCTCGTTGAGTAATCCAGCATTCACCAACCTCTATCATTGGGCCTCAAAATCCATGAACAATGATTTCAGTTTATAAATTAGGCTAGGTTCACACTGATGCGGTGCAGGAAACACATCGATCCCCATAGTGCAAGATGTTAAAGTGTAAACAAAGTCAAAAGCAAAAAATTACACATATTCAAGTTTCACAACTCAACTGTTTCATTCAGTTTCTTTAAAGTTCTATGTACATTTAGTCCCTATGAATAGTTTACAATCCCTCTAGAGATCCCAAACTGCATCTGAAATTCATTTAGCTCTCTCTCTCTATTTCCCTTAGTAGCCACTCATTCAGATGCACTAAATGCTGAAACCACAAGCATATGTTGACGATTGGTGAGCAAGAGTAAAAGAACACATCCCGGTCATCCCTTTAGACGAGCATGTTCCTCCTTGCAGGAGACTAAATGGACTTAGCTACCTTATATATATATATATATATATATATATATATATATATATGCGCAATATTGCATCTGAATAGTATGTTTATTCTCAGTGTCCTCTCATCCTTCTAAAGAAACAAAATTAAATAGCTGAAGGCAATTTTTAACCGATTACGGACCGCCCCATGCACATATAGTGCTGCAGGGCGGCCGCTCTGTGCCAAATCAAGTACCTAGTGTTCTGCGTGACCTGACACTTCTGTGTGTGCACGCCCCTGACGGTGGCCAACTCCCGCTGTTATTGGACACAGTTGGAGCCAATCAGTGGGTCCAGCTGACTCTATGTCCGCTGGGACCCACCGATCATTTCCGAGAGAAGCAGAACGGCGGTCTGCCGATGTAAACAAGGCAGATCGCTGTTCTGGGAGAAGAGAAGTTAGTGATCCTGTGTTACTGCTAAGCAGGAACACAGATCTCTGCCTTCCCACAGTACAAGCACATCCCCCACAGTTAGCAAGCACTCCCTAGGAACACATTTAACCCTTTGATCGCCCCTGATGTTAAACCCTTCCCTGCCAGTGTCATTAGTACAGTGAGAGCATATTTTTTTTAGCATTGATCATTGTATTAGTGTCACTGATCTCCGAAAAGTGTTAGGTGTCCAATTTGTCTGCTGAAATGTCCCAGTTCCGCTATAAGGTGTCCTTTTATGAAACTGAGATCAGCTGCGATCCCAAGTCTCACAGCTGATCTCAGGTCTTTACCAGTGTATGAACCTGAGGTAATCAGATGAGAACATGTTCTCCACTGATTACCTCAGCACAGTGAGAATCTATAACTGACTGTCACAGAAACGGCCAGTGTATGAAGGTGCGATCTCAGCACCTCACTGGCGATCTGTGACAGAATTCTCACTTTCTGATTCACCATCTCAGAGGTGGAGAATCAGAGAGAGAAGCGGGAAGCTGCCTCAGTATTCTGGAGAAAGCAGGAAGTCTTTTGACTTCCTTCTTTCACTCAGGAGCAGCCATACAGTGAGAGAACATCTTCCCCACCATTACACACCCCAAAATGAGCAGGTTAGCGATCTAAAGTGTATATATATGTATGTATATATATATATATAGATATATTTATTTCTATATCTATATATATATCTATATCTATCTATCTATCTATCTATCTATCTATATATATATATATATATATATAAATAGATAGATATACACATACACATTGAAATAAACACACACACACACACACACATATATATATATATATATGCTATATGCTATGATATATATATATATATATATATATATATATATATATATATATATATATATATATATATATATATATATATATATAGATAGATATAAATATATATAATATATATATATATATATATATATATATATATATATATATATATATATATATATAGATATATATATATATGTGTATATATATTATTCTACCTGCATTTAAATGCTATTATTAATGTCATTTTTATATCATTTTTAATTTATTAGTAAATAAAATTTTGTAAACCCTGAAATATGGTTTTACCCATGGCATGTTCCATTAGGCTACTTTCACACTGAGGCGCTGGGCGTGCTGGCGGTAAAGCGGCGCTATATTTAGCGGCACTTTACTGTCGTTATAGCGGCGCTTTTCGAACGCTAGCGGGGCAGTTTTACCCCCGCTAATGACTGAAATAGGGTTAAAACCGCCCGCAAAGCACCACTGCAGCGGCGCTTTGCAGGGGGGTTTGGAGCGCTGCCCCATTGTTTTCAATGGGAAGAGGCGCTTTAGGAGCGGTAAATACACAGCTCCTACAGCGCTCCAAAGATGCGGCTTGCGCATTTTTGGACATTTTTCAGCATCCTGCAAGCGCTCCAGTGTGAAAGCCCGCGGCTGTTTGAAGGCGCTTTGCAGGCGCTATTTTTAGAACTTTAGGCCCCTTTCACACTGGGGCGGTTTTTTAGGCGGTACAGCGCTAAAAATAGCGCCTGTACACCGCCTGAAAAAACCGGCCCCATTCACTCCAGTGTGAAAGCTGGCGGGCTTTCACACTGGAGCGGTGCGCTAGCAGGACGGCAAAAAAAGTCCTGCTAGCAGCATCTTTGGAGCGGGATAGGAGCGGTGTATTCACCGCTCCTATACCGCTCCTTTACATTGATTTGAATGGGACACCGCGGTAATACCGCGGCAATACCGCCGCAAAGCGCCGCTACGGCGTCGCTCTGCGGGGGATTTTAACCCTTTTTTGGCCGTTTGTGGGGGGTAAAACCGCACCACGAGCGGCTGAATCTCGCGGGCAAAACGACGGTAAATATAGCGCTGCTTTACCGTCACGGCGGCTCCCGCCCCAGTGTGAAAGGGGCCTTTCACACTGGGCCTTTTCCAGGCGCTACAGCGCTAAAAATAGCGCCTGAAAAAATCCGGCCCCTTTCACTCTGCTTTCACACTGGAGCGGTGCGCTAGCAGGACGGTCAAAAAAGTCCTGCTAGCAGCATCTTTGGAGCGGTGAAGGAGCGGTGTATTCATAATTCAAATTGAAATCAATGGGACAGCGCGGCAATACCGCCGGCAAAGCGCCGCTGCAGCAGCGCTTTGCGGGCGGTTTTACCCCTTTTTCTGCCGTTAGCGGGGGTTAAAACTGCACTGCTAGCGGCTGAAAACCGCCGCTAAAACGACAGTAAAGCAGCGCTAAATAAAGCGCTGCTTTACCGCCAACGCCGACGCCACTCCCGCCCCAGTGTGAAAGGTGTCTTATACAGGGATTTATCAATTATGAAATATATTTTATTTTAATTTATTAATAAATTTTTATACTTGTATACTTTATTAAAATTATTTTTTAATGATTATAAATGTATTTTACATTTATATGAATGATGTATAGCTGCATTACATATGTGGATTACATTCATTTACTATACACCCTTCACATTTAAATAGGCACATGTATGACATTTAAATATTGATAAAAAACAATGTTTTATAATAATTAGGTTAATGTATATTGTGTAGGGGGAATTTAACTTTATTATTTTATTAATATGTAGGGGAATAATGTGTTAATTAGTGTTTAACTTTTGTATTTTAAATCGCCTCAGACTGTAATCCCCCTACATCTCGCGAGATTACAGTGTGAGGAGAATTTCTGAGGAGTTCCCGGCGTTTGTAGATCGCTTCTCAACTCAGCATGAGAAGCGATCTACAGACAACCATAAACAGGCACTCAGGGGAGAGCGATCTCCCCTGAGAATGCCTGAGAAATGAATAGCGGTATTTTACCGCACTTTAATAAAAGGACACCTAAGTCACTGATCGCTGTCATTACTAGTAAAAAATAAATAAATAAAAACATCCAATAGTTTGTAAACATTGTAACTTTTGTGCAAACCAATCAATATACGCTTATTGGGTTTTGTTTTTTAACTAGAAATAGGTAGCAGAATACATATTGGCCTAAATTGATGAAGAAATTCAATTTTTTTTTATTGGGTACATTTTATAGCAAAAAGTTAAAAAAATTTTAGTTTTTTTTCAAAATTTGCCTTTTTTTGTTTATAGCGCAAAAAATAATAATAAAATAAATGATTTGTGGGGAAAAGGATAAACAATTTTTTGGGTACAACATCACGTGACCAAAGTAAAGCAGTGTTGTATCACAAGAAAATGAGCTGCTCATGAATGGGGAGTAAACCTTCCGAACTGGTTAAAACCACTTGTAATGCCCCATACACACGGTCGGAAATTCCGACCACTGGTGCATACACACGGTCGGACAAAGTTGTCGGAAAATCCGATCACTCTGAACGTGGTGACGTTCGTTGCGTACGACGGGACTACGTAGAGGCTAGTAGCCAATAGCTTTGGTCTTGTAATTTGATCTGAGCATGCGTGGCACTTTGTCCATCGGAATTCGCTACACGCGATCGGAAAAAGTCCGATCAGACTTTGTTGTCGGAAAATTTGAGAGCAGGATCTCAAATTTTTTCCGACGGAGATTCCGATGGAAAAAGTCCGATGGCGCCCACACACAGTCGGATTTTCCGACAACATGGTCAGATAGGACCTTTTCCGTCGGAAATTCCGACTGTGTGTACGGGGCATTAGTTTGCATAAAAAATAAAGACTACTGTTCCATGTCTTTTGTTTTTTTGCACTGTGATTGAGTTTAAGGCAGAACTAAACTCTCTCAATCACCAAATTTTTCATTTAAAATCCTTCTGCAGCTAGCATTAGTAAATAGTTAGGATATATTATATTTACTGGTTTTACATCTTTTTTTTATTTCTTCAGTTGCTTCCTGCTTTCTGCCCTATGCCAAAATGATGTCATACATCCCAGAAGTCTTCATAGGCTTTTTTTAATTTTTAATCAGGAGGAGGGGCTTTTTCAGCTAAGCAGCCTGCATGCCTTAGGTAAGGGCAGATGGATACCAGGAAGTAAATGCTACACGAATCATCTGCCCTTACTCAAGATGACCCCGACTAGAAATGCTAGGGGAGTGATTTTCAAAGAGATTTCTCAGGAAAATAAAGCACAGAGACATAGATTGATGGTGGGTTGTAAACCTTCACCTTAATGCATTCTATGCATTAAAGTGGTTGTAAACCCTTTACAACCACTTTTGCCTACAGTTAAGCCTATAATAAGCCTGTAGCTACCGAGAATTTCTCCTAAACTTGCATAGTTTAGGAAATATTTACTGTATACGCATGTGCCGACGACATGCGGCTCGTATGTGCCGTTTCTCCAGCTAGTTTGCCGTTACCGGCGGCATACGCGGGAGTGTCATCATCGTGTCTCCGGCCAATCACATCACCTGAGCCCGCGATACCCGGAAGTAACTCTGGGAGACATGTTGCCGGCCAAAGCAGTGTGCCGGGACCGCTATGGGGGCTTTGATCTAAGGTAAGTACACCATAATGAGCTAGTATGCTATGCATACTAGCTCATTATGCCTTTGTCTTGCTTTTTTTTTTTTTTGTCCCTGTGGGTTTACAACCACAGCAACGGGGAACGAACACAGCAGCTCCAGCCGCTGTCTCTGGTCCTCATTGGATAGATTGATAGCAGCCATTGGTGTCAATCGAATCCAATGACACGGGAGCCGGAGCCGAGTCCTGCTGTCTGTGTCAATGGGCGCAACAGCAGGACTCGGAAGCACGCCCGCATGAATGCCCCCAGGGAAAGCGTCTCTCAGAGGGGGCACTCGAGAAGAGGATGAGCCAGGAGTGCCGATGTGAAGAGGAGGATCGGGGCCACTCTGTGCAAAACCCTTGCACAGAGGAGGTAAGTATGACATGTTTGTTATTTAAAAAAAAAAAAAAAAAAAAAAAACCTTTACAAGCACTTTAATTTGAAAATAAAAAATGTATTTAATTGCGTTTTTGGTTGATTGGGTTTTTAACCACTTCCAGGCCCCCCACTGCATATATACTGCGGCAGGGCATCCTGGCTGTGCACGCAGCCTAGGGGCGTGCGCGATGGCCGCCGCGACCCGTCAATCGTTCTGTGGAGAGATGGAGCAGAGGTATACCTGTGTAAACAAGGCAAACGGCAGATCTGTCAGAGAGCAAAAGAGAGATCTTGTGTTTCAACTAAGCTGAAACATGATCTCTTTTCCTCCAGTGTATCTGTCCCCCACACAGAAAGCACCTCCCAGGCACACACTTAACCTTTTGATCGCCTCTAGTGTTAACCCCTTCCCTGTCAGTGTCATTTATATTGTGATAGTGCATTTTGTTAAGCACTGCTCACTGTATTGGTGTCACTGGTCCCCAAAAAGTGTCACTTAGTGTCCAATTTGTCCGCTGGAATGTCGCAGTCCCGGTAAAAATTGCAGATCGCCTCCATTACCAGTAAAAACAGAAAAATGTATTAAAAGTCCCTAAATCTATCCCCTATTTTGTAGACGCTATAACTTTTGCGCAAACCAATCAATATATGCATATTGGGATTTTTTTTTTTTACCAAAAATACGTAGAAAAATACATATTGACCTAAATTTACCTAAATTTTGTTTGAATACAACGTTGCACGACTGCGCGGTTGTCAGTTAAAGCGATGCAGTGCCATATCCCAAAAAATAGCCTGGTAATTAAGGGGGTAAATCCTTCCGGGGCTGAAGTGGTTAAAGCAACACAGTGCTGTATCGCAAAAAATGGCCTTTCAGGAAGTGGGTAAAACCTCCTGGAACTGAAGGGGTTAAAGAAGAATTATCGCTGTTTTTATTATTATCATTATACAGTTCCTCATGGGACAAAGAACTTTTATAACTTTACAATGAAAGCCATTGTTCTTTTTCAACATTCTGGAGTCCAAACTGCGTCATTCTTGGATTTACTGAAAACAGCAAACATTGTATTCCCCCTGCAGAAGCCTGACTCCATCAAAACTCTCACTGATAGTTAACTGTTCAATGAAACGATAAATTATATGTCTTCCATTGAATAGAATTGGGGGGGGGGGGGGGGGGGGGGGCACAGGCACTTTATAGGTTATAGAACGTGACAGGTTTGACAAAAGGCACGAGCGCCTGTCATCTCAGCTTCCTCCATGATCAGTGGAGGTAAAAGTCTGCCATTCAGGAAATCCATTGGTGGCCTTATTGGCAGGTGAACAGAGTATGAAGCTGTTCCTGTACAAGGACCATTGTCTGGAAAACAATAATGTTCTTTTGGCCTGGAAACAAAAACCTGAAACTAAGAACTACGAATAAAACAAATAAGGTCGGGAATTGAAACTGTATCTGTAAGTTTAGAGTCTAGAAAAGAGAAGTTTCTGTTTGAATACAGTAGTGAACCCCAAAACAAAAATGTAATATATTGCAGCATAATTATTATTCTTTGGGGTGGGGTTCTCTTTTCTTCCTCTTTTTGTCTTTTTTTTATTTATTTTTTATTATTATATAAAAATTGGCATTGATAGCTAATACTTTATTATATCTCACTCGTACAATTTCTTGTCTCTAAGCTGGTTGAAGCACAAGAGGCAATGAGGAAATATATAATTTGGTTGGCCCGTGTAATTTAGGTCACAGTTATTAAGTATTGTTATTTCCCTTCCTTATTTTCTTTTTTGTACAATGCCACTTCTTTCAAAAAATTATATATTAAAAACTAATATATTGCAGCATATAAATCCTTAAATGTTTTGGCTGCATTTGTTTTTTGTAGTATTTTTTCCTTAATCTGGCCATTAAAGTGGTTGTAAACACTTTACAACCACTTTTCACTACAGGTAAGCCTATGTACAGGTAACTATGTAAAAATATACCCTGGAATTCTTTAACCTCTTCCTGACTGCCCACTGTCATATGACGGCAGCAAGAAACATCTGTTGTTCCGGGCCGCCGTTGTTCCGGGCCGCCTTGTACATAGGGACACACCATCGGTCACCTCCCCCAGTCAGTCCCCTCCCCCCCACAGTTAGAATCACTCCCATAGGGAACATATTAACCCCTTGATCACCCCCTAGTGTTAACCCCTTCCCTGCCAGTCACATTTATACAGTAATCAATGCATTTTTATAGCATGGATCGCTGTATAAATGTGAATGGTCCCAAAAGTGTCCGATATGTCCGCCGCAATATCGCAGTCACGATAAAAATCGCAGATCGCCACCATTACTAGTAAAAAAAAAAATAATAAAAATGCTATAAATCTATCCCCTATTTTGTAGACGCTATAACTTGTGCAAACCAATCAATATACGCTTATTGCGATTTTTTTTTAACAAAAATATGTAGAAGAATACGTATCAGCCTAAACTGAGGAAAAAATGTGTTTAATAAAAAAAAAAAAAATTGGATATTAATTATAGCAAAAAGTTAATAAAATATTGCGTTTTTTCAAACTTGTCCCTCTTCTTTTGTTTATAGTGCAGGAAATAAAAACCGCAGAGGTGATCAAATACCACCAAAAGAAAGCTCTATTTGTGGGGAAAAAATTATAAAAATGTTATTTGGGTACATCGCTGCATGACCGCGCAATTGTCATCCAAATTGCGACAGCGCTGAAAGCTGAAAAATGGCTTGGTCAGGAAAGGGGTGTTTGTGCCTGGTAGGCAAGTGTTTAATAAACTCATTTAGTTGTGTACATATTGGCAAGAATTCTTCTTTGATAAAAGAATACAAAATAAAAATTAGAGAGGAATTTCTGTTTCAATGGTTTTTATTAATCGTTTACGTAGATTGTTAAAGAACCGTCAATAGAGCAGTGAACAGTCCTCGTTTGCTCCACATGTATCATAAGAAAAATAAATTCTGTTGCACATGAAAACAATCATCCAAGCATGGAAACAATACAATTCAACAATTGAATGCTAGGCTTATTACAGACAAATATGGACCTGACTCAGGTTAGGTCTTTCATTGCGGTCCCCCCAGCATAGGTTAACTAGTACGGGAGGCAGGACAGTGTCTAGTGTCGAGATATTGGAGTAACACGGAATCTATCTGTACTCTGTGGTGGAGTCATTCTATCAGCCATCCCGTACGTTGTGTGTTTGTAGGACAACTTGGTCTCTGTGAGACTTCCCAGCTAGAGTATCATCACAGCAAGATAGTCTTGGTGGCTTGATACCATAGCGCAGGGGTCTCCAAAATGCAGCCCGGGGACCAGATGCGGCCCTTTGCCTGCCATTATCTGGCCCTTGGGGCACTATTCATCCCACTGATGTAAGACACTATTCTGCTTTCTGACACCAAAAATGGGACATAATTAATGCCACTGGCACCAACAATGGGGCACTAGTTCTCCCCCTAATATCAAAGATGGGGCACTGTTCACTCCAACTAAAGCCTGGAAAGTTATGCATTCCGAATGGCCATAGTCCGCCCCCCCTAAAGTATGAAGGACGGTAAACTGGCCCTTTGTCTAGAAAGTTTGGCGACCCCTGCCATAGCGGGTAAGATTCGATCAACAGTTGTTTAACCGAACTGTCCCCTATAGGGTGACCTATGATCAACCATATTCCTAGGTCAGTCTAGGTTAACCAGGAAGAAAAGAAACTGGAAGATCATGGAGGCATGATGCCAGAGGTAAGCATGAGGTAAAGCTATAGTAGAAGAGAAAAGGAGAGAGAAGAGGGAAAGGTGGGTCCATCCGGGAATCCGTGGTCGGCCGTCAGGGTGGATAACTTTATGTCTCGGAGGCCTGTAGGTAAGTGAGCCATGGGGACCATATTTTCTCGAAGAGGGGTAGTTTGTCATTTAGAATGCTCACTACCGTATATACTCGAGTATAAGCCAAGTTTTTCAGCACATTTTTTGTGCTGAATGTGCCCCCCCTCGGCTTATACTCGAGTCAAGCACTTTTCTGCAGCAGAAAATGAAATTTTCTGACCCGACTTTGGGGCCCCATAAACCCCAAAATTGGTATACCAACACAGTGGAACTAGCACTACAACATATCCAAAGATGGGGTTCCTAGCACCAAGTGACCCCTAAAATAAGGGCCCCAAATTCGGTCAACTGTGTCCATCTGCAGCAATGTCATTTCGGGACCCTTTAGGTCCAGAGACCCCAAATTTTGGCTGCAGCTAGGGGGCATCTAGGAACCCTTAACTATCAAGTTTGAAGTTTGGGGGACCTATGGCTGCAAATGGGCACAGTGAGGCATGCAAATGGGCATTGTTGACCCTCTTTTCCACTTACAGTAGCTGTGCAGTTCTCACCCTAGGCTTATCCTGGAGTCAATACGTTTTCCCAGTTGTTTGTGGTAAAATTAGGTGCCTCGGCTTATATTTGAGTCGGCTTATATAAGAGTATATACAGTATTTTCTCATTTAACATGATCCAGTTTAATTTGCGTTTCATCAATGCTATGTCTACTGGAGAGGAATTTCAGGAGGAAGCTCCTTTCTTGCATATTCCCTGTACGTGGGTGTTCGGCAGCACACTATAGGATGAGTCCTTATAAGATACATTTTAGAAGGGATTCCTTCCTCCAAACCTTTTTTCTGATCCTCCTACACAGATTAAGCTCTCTGTCTTATCATCACATTTGTCATATTCAATATCTAGCAAGGAAAGCAGAACCACAACCAATTTCCATTACACCGAGATGACAAAGGACTTGTCAAGTTATCTGAGCAATATACGAAGCATGACTCATCCCGAGTAGGCAGTGTTGTCACGACAACTGCTTCAGTGACGTAATCCTTTTCTATTATCCACACTGCATCTCCATCTATTTCCATTCATGGGCTCCCCGTATAGTGAAGGATGCTCTATTGTTATACACACGCAGTGTTCCAACCACTCTATAATAGCCTCTTTCTGGGAATATTTATAGCTATTTTCCGTTACAAACTCAATGGGTTTCACGGAAATCATGTTATGAATGAAAGTCAAAAATTTTCTTTAATGTCATCATTTATATGCAAGTGCTTTAGATTAACATTTTTATTCTACAACATAGAACCCGTTTACCAAACAATAGCTATTCAAGGTGATAATTTTCACATTAAAGAATATGTAAACCCATCATTTCATATGTCTGATATAGGACTGCCGTTCTCTTCTCTTTGTATTGCTTGCTTTGTGTGAAATAGCTGGTGTTCCTTCCAGTTCCTCTCTGCTTTCCTAATAAAAACTGACCACACTAAGCAGGAGAGCACAGCATGGTCAGATCTCTAGCTGTGCTGGAAGGCAGCTTGCTCTTCTTCAATGAACTTCTGCTGACATGACCCCCCCCCCCCCCGCAAAGTCATTCACTGGAAAGATCAGTGAGCTGCTGTTTCTGCTCCCTGAGCTCCTTATACAGCTGAGAACAGAGGGTATATAAAAAAATGGTCTCCAAACTGTGGCGCTTTGCCTTTACCTTCCTTGCATTGACAACAATGGGACAATATTCCTGCTACTGACATCAACAATGGGGCAATATTCCTTCAAATTACTCCTAAGATAGGGCACTATTCTTCTCACTGTGTCAGGGCTGGGCTCAGCCCTTCCTTTTCTGAGCTGGCCGCTCAGCTGTCAGCTATTTGCTAGCTCCTATCTCTCCACAGTTACTCAGCTGTTGATGATATCCTGATCATCAGTCCTGTCTACTTAAGCCAACCAGTCCAGAGGATCTCTGCCTTCGCCTTGGTCAACATCACAGAAACTATCTCCTGCGATCCTGTTCAAGACTGGCTTTGCTGACATCTCTTCTGGCTCCAGATCCTGCTTGCTGTTCCACTACATTGATCCCTGACTTCTGGCTTGGCTGACTATCCGTTCCGGTTACTGAACTTTGGCTATGTTTTGACTACATTTGTTCTTTTTACTTTTATTATTAAACAAGTGGGATTTAATTCTGTCTAGGCCTGATTTCATGGTTTCTGACACACTGATGCCAATGATGGGGTACTATTCTTCTGACGCCAATGATGGTGCACTATTCCTCCCATTGACAGGGCACTAGCCGGTGGGCGGAACAAAACATGTAGACAATGTTTACACAGGGACGAGCCCCCTACAGACAACCCTTCCTCTGGCCCAACCATAGGTCCTTCAGCACAGCTGACTCCCATTACAATATCACGCTGGATGCTACCGTTTTTCCTGGATCAAACTTAGTGCATGGAGTATGAAGCCGTTATCACGTTTATATATCCTCAGCATGAGGTTTTGATATCTTGGATGACATAGATGCACCATGGACTATCCCCATGATGTGAGAAACGGCGAAGGATATCTCCACCAGCTAATCTGAAGACGGCATCACGGAGGGCTGTGAGTACTAGATGTCACATTACCCCTGACTATACAGCTACATACTAGCGGATGTATGTACAGGTGGAGAGGTACCCATATGATCTGGGACCCTCCCTGTGTATGCCAACAGTGTGACACAATACTTGCCTGTATAACATGCCCCGATGATTAATCACCTGCTGGTTGTTTGGAGGCTCCCATACACAGATTAATGCCTATCTTGGAACTCTTTTCACCAGTTCCGGCATCTTGTCATATCTAGAGGATGGACTATCAATGCTTGATTTACCCAGTGTAGCCGATGCATTCTCTACCAGCTCAATCTCTAGGGACCTGTCACTTCCTGCATTGCCTTATTCCATTCATTCCCTCCCTGACCATGACTGATCTTTTTTAGCGGGTTCACATGGGAGGGCAGCTTCTGTGGTGGGCTATGTCAGCACTGTGATGAGGTGCCCAATTCGCCCATTGAGGTTTTAAGGTATGACAAAATCAGCAGTGGGTCATATCTTGCCACAGCAGCATTAATTGGGCCATCTGTAGGAGGTTCCTTTTGGGGATTGTCTAGGCCCAGCTCCCTCTTTTTGTTAGCACTATTCTTCCCACTGACACCAATGACGGGGCACTATTCTTCCTACTGGCATCAATGATGGGGCACTATTCTTTCCACTGACACCAATGACAGGGCACTATTCTTCCTACTGGCATCAATGATGGGGCACTATTCTTTCCACTGACACCAATGACGGGGCACTATTCTTCCCACTGACACAAATGACGGGCATTATTCTTCCCTGAGGTGTGCTATGTCAGCACTGTGGTGAGGTTCCCAATTCGCCCATTGAGATTTTAAGGTGTGACAAAATCAGCAGTGGGTCATCTCTTGCCACAGCAGCATTAATTGGGCCATCCGTAGGAGGTTCCTTTTGGGGATTGTCTAGGCCCAGCTCCCTGAGTTGGCATCTCTTTTTGTTAGCACTATTCTTCCCACTGACACCAAAGATGGGGCACTATTCTTCCACTGACACCAATGATGGGCCGCTATTCTTTCCACTGACACCAATGATGGGGCACTATTCTTCCCACTGACACCAATGATGGGACACTATTCTTCCCACTGACACAAATAATGGGGCACCATTCCTCCCACTGACGGGGCACTATTCCTCCCACTGACAGGGCACCATTCTTCCCACTGAAACCAATGATGGGGCACTAGTCCCCCCACTGGGTATTAGTGAGCTGCCATGTGTACTAAACTTTATATGTGAGCTGCTAGCACCTAACACATTCCCATATATTTGTACTAAAACACACATATTGTGCTGTGCTTTGCTACATTAATATCATTCATCATTATAATATAATATCCAAAAACATAAAATAAAACATATAATATATATATAAATATATATCCACACAATTATGACTTAAAACCACAAATCTATGAATATCAAAAAGAAAACACTAAACAAATAAAGTCCTAAATATTCTAATATTAACTATGCGCAGTCCAAATAACTGCAACTTTCTTCACAAATGTGTCTTCTTTTTAAATCCCCATGTGTGCTCATAATCCAGTAATCAATGTGCTCCCCCTCTACCAGATCTGCTCTAACCTGGATTTGTGTGACCTTACAACTAAGTATGGTCAAAAACGATTTGGTCCCATCGGGGACTGATACTGATATATTCAGAAGGTGAATTCCTCCAGTTTTATTCTTTCCCCATGCATCCATTGACAAAGACAGCAGGACTCAGCTTCGCCCCCTGCTCCCTCGTCAGTGCCTTTAGGCCCGTACACACGATCGGACTTTTTGACAATCAACATGCAAATTAGCTGGTTTGGACCAACATCCGACCGTGTGTACGCTCCATCGGACCAACTTTTTCCAGGTTTCATCTGACTTTTGTTGGCTGTGCGAACGGACCAACTTTCTGCCAACAAAAGTCCGATGGACCAAAGTCCGACCGTGTGTACAGAAAACCATCGGACTTTTGTCCACAGTACAAACACGCATGCTCAGAACCAATGCAAAAGATCAGACAACAATATAGAAGTTGACCAAAGGTGGCGCTGGAGTATTCGAACATCCTCTTTTGAAGTGTCGTCAGTACGTTTAAACGTCACTACGTTCATGTTGGTTGTCTCAAAAGTCCCACCGTGTGTATGCAATACCAACTTGAGGGCCAACGCCCTTTGGACAAAAATCCACAGGAAAGTTGGTCCACGGTCCGATCGTGTGTATGAGGCTTTAGATTGACAGCACTGTAAGCCAATGGCTCCTGGTGCCCCAGCAAAGCCAGCGAGACCCAGAAGTGAGGGGAGAGAAGATCAGCAGATGTGCACGACGGTATTTCCTAATGTGGCTCGGGGTGAATTTTCAGTACCAAAAGCTGTAACCCCGAGCCACACTCAGGATCGCATGCAGAGCACTGGACAAACCACTAGGGACAAAAGGGAGGTGACATTTTTTCATACAGTAATGTAATCTGTAAGATTACAGCGTACTGTATGTATAGTGTGTGTTTCACTTTTTGAATTTGGCACCGTTCTCCGTCCCCGTGCGTCGCAACGATTGCAGGGAACGGAGCCCGGCACTGTGATACATCGAGCGGAGGAAGGCTCGCACACACAGCAGGGAGACATCGCAGGATCCTGGGGACAAGGTAAGTAACTATGTCTGGATCCTGCAATGTCTCCCCGCTGTGTGTGCGAGCCATCCTCCGCTCGATGTATCACAGTGCCGGGCACCGTTCCCTGCAATCGTTGCGACGCACGGAGACGGAGAACGGTGCCAAATTCAAAAAGTGAAACACACACAATACATACAGTACACTGTAATCTTACAGATTACTGTATGAAATAATTTCACATCTCTTTTGTCCCTAGTGGTTTGTCCATTGCCCTGCATGCACTTTAATATAAATACTGTTCTTTCTGCCTGGAAACTGGAGATTGTCCATAGCAACCAAAACCGTCCCTTTACATCAAAAGCGGTTTTAGACCAGCTAGAAAACAGCAATAATAAATTAGAATCACTTGCAGAATTGAGCGATAGTGATTTGTGGGGAAATTCATCATCAAACACTGAAAGTAATGGCAGCGACAATTCTGCAACCAAGCAAATTTCAGTGTTTTTGATTTGATTACAATATTGGATATTTTTTTATTATTATTATTTGTTATAATTATTTATAGTTATTTATTATATTATAATTTATGATTTTGTGTTTCAAACTTTATCATACCCGGGCTGTCTACTAGACTCTTGTTTGGACAGATTTAAGTGTGTTATTCCTAAGAATTACAGACCTACAATATAAAAATGCCAAATTTCCATGCAAAACAATTGTACGGCTGAAATCTGAAATAATCACCTCCAGGGAGGTTAATGCAAGGAATGCGTAAAAATTGATTAGTCTTTACAACCACTTTAATAGCTTGCATTTATGGGTACAGAAATTTCTTCCTGTTCCCTTTTCATAATCATCCCAACCTCCTCCATAGATGGCTGATCAACATGTCTCCACTTCTTCCTCTTTAATCTCAGACTTTATATAATCCGTTCTTCACCCTTTTCTGCTTCCAGCTTCTTCTCTCTTCTTCCCCATAATTTACCTCTCACCCAGAACTTCCACTATTCCTCCCACCAATGATGGAGCACTATTCCTCCCGCCGACACCAACGATGGGGCATCATTGGTGATTCCTCCCGCGCCGCCGACACCAATGATGGGGCACTATTCCTCCCACCGACACCAATGATGGGGCACGATTTATCCCATGCCGCCGACACAAATGATGGGACACTATTCCTCCCACACCGCCGACACCAAAGATGGGACACTATTCCTCCCGCCGACACCAATGATGGGACACTATTCGTCCCACCAAAACCAATGATGGGACACTATTCCTCCCGCCGACACCAATGATGGGACACTATTCCCCCCGCCGACACCAATGATGGGACACTATTCCTCCTGCCAACACCAATGATGGGACACTATTCCTCCAATTGAAACCAATGACGGGCACTATTCCTCCACCTAATACCATTGTTTTACTCCCACTGACACCAAAAAAACTTTAAATTTTTTTTTTTTTACCAACAAAAAGGTTTTTATTGAACAAAAAGGTGGTATACATCCAACAGTAACAAACCAGCAGGTAACACTTCCTGTTGTTTAAACGCACACTATTGCATATGATAACAAGGCACATCTTCACTTTATTCTTACATTATTGCCAATACAATCATTTACTTTATCCCTCCATTATCCAAGCAACCTGTCCATGACCAGATCCACCGGGGCAAGCCCCGGTGTGTCCAGCCATGGGGCCCAGAGATTTTCATATTTCCTAGTGCTCCCCCTATGCTGGTATATAAGTTTCTCCATGCGCAGCATTTCCCCTATTTTACCTATCCATTCCCTCGAGGTCGGGGGTGTCTCAGATTTCCAATAAAGCATAATCAACCTTCTGGCTTGGAATAATACCCTATTTACCGCCTCCCTGGTGTGAACTGCCAACACAAATTCCTCCACCACCCCCAAGAGGCACACTTTGGGATCAACCGGTAATGACAGCACAAATACAGAGTTAATCAGGTTTACCACTTCATTCCAGTATAAATGTAATTTGGGGCAGCGCCACAGAAGGTGTATAAGATCCCCATGGTCTCGACGACATCTGGTACACGTATCCTCAGATTGTAAGCCCATCAACCTTAGTCTGTGCGGTGTATAGTACACTCTCAAAATAATGTAAAGTTGGGTAAGCCTTTGGGCCACATTTAGAGAACAGACACTCACCACCTGAAATATCTCTTCCCATTCCTCACCGTCCATTTGTCCCACATCCCTCTCCCATTTTTCTCTCACTTTCAGGGGGTGTTGCCCCAGGAAGTATTGTAAGAGTGCAGTGTAGCTTTGCGAGATGAATCCTTTCGAGGTGTCAGCATCTCTGATGATGTCAAACACCGGAGTAGGCGACAAGCGCCACTCATTTGACCTGCTCTGTGCCCGAACTGCGTGCTGCAGCTGAAGGTATTGGAAGACCATTGAGGAGGGCAGGCTAAATTCCGCCTGCAGGTCCTCAAACGTCCTCAGAACACCATTCCTAAAAACCTGTTTAACATGTGTGACTCCATGCACTATCCATCTAGCCCCGTCCTGTAGTTTAGCTAGTTCTGTGTAAGTATCATTATGCCACAGGGGACTATATACAGTATACCCCTCAGCCTGCTGTAAGTATTTGCACTTGTTCCAAACCTTCTGTATTAGGTTGTATGTAGGGTACTTTTTGTTGGGCCTGGCAAATGCCAGGGATTCCAGTGCCATGGGGATGGGACCTGCGCCTACCGTGTGTAACATGAGTGCCTGGGAGGAGCCAGCCGGCTCTGTCCCAAAGCACCCTACTAGGTGCTGTAGCTGAGCGGCAAGATAGTACAACCACGGGTTGGGCAATGCCAATCCGCCATCGTCTTTGGACCTCTGAAGATGTTCCAACTTTATTCTTGGGGGCTTATTTTTCCACAATAAAGCGCGAAAGATGGAGTTAACCATACAAAATATTTTTAAAGGTATTACCACTGGGGTATTATGTAGGTAGTAGAGCAATTGGGGCATAAGAATCATTTTAACCAAGTTTACTTTACCCGCCACCGACATGTGCAGGCCATTCCATGTCCGCACTCGCTCTCTAAACCTCTGAAGCAGGGGTGAAATATTCAACCGACCGAAATCACGCAGGTTAGACGTAACCTGGATCCCCAGATATTTAAATGAGGTGGTGATAGGTATGGGACATGACTGAGCCACTACCTGTGTGGCGTCGCCATCTAGCAGCAAGAGGGCAGATTTTGACCAATTAATTTGCAACCCTGAGTACATCCCAAATTTGGTAATGGTTCGTCCGTATCTCCCAACATAAGTAGGGTGTCATCTGCGTATAGCATTATCTTCTCCTGCAGGGGGCCATAGCGGAATCCCACAATTTGCTCGTTCGCCCTTACGTCGATCGCCAAGGGCTCAATGGCCAGCGCAAAGAGCAGAGGGGACAACGGGCAACCTTGCCGCGTCCCCCTCCTCAAAGCAAAGTCTTGTGACAGAAAGCCAAAAGCTCGAATAGCAGCTTCAGGCTTACTGTATAGTAGACGCACCCATGCGATATATGTGTCGCCAAACCCAAACCGTTCCATTACTGCCCACATGTACGTCCAATCAATGCTGTTGAACGCCTTTGTGGCGTCCAATGACAGCAGGGCCCTGCTACCCGCATTGTCTACATTAGATTGCATATTCAAAAATAACCGTCGCAAGTTGATGGCAGTAGATTTATTTGGCATAAACCCTGCCTGATCATCATGTATGAGGGAAGTTATGACCGTGTTAAGGCGTTGGGCTAATACTTTCGCTTGAATCTTAATGTCACACTGCAATAGTGAGATTGGCCTGTATGCTCCTGGATCCACCGGGTCCTTGCCCGGATTCAAAAGGAGTACAATGTTTGCTTTTGCCATGGAGGGCGGAAGTTCTCCCGCCTCCCGGGCAGCATTAAATACCTGTAGTAAATGGGGCATTATTGCTTCTGAATGTTGTTTGTACACTTCCATGGGTATACCATCCTCCCCCGGGGCCTTACAGTTAGGGAACAGCCCTACAGCTTCTTGTAATTCCTCCACCGTGAGAGGTGCGTCCAGCCCATCCCTCTGTTCCTTGGTGAGTCTGGGAAATGTCAGCCCACCAAGGTACCGGTCTAGAGCCTCCATGTCATAGGCGGCACCAGAGCAGTATAGCTCTTCATAGAACCCAGCTAACTCCTGCATAATGCCCTCGGGCGTTCGGACCAGTGGCCCGGCTTTAGATTTAATGGCCCCTATAGTAGGTGATCTTTGGTGTGAGTTTGCTATGCGGGCAAGCATACGCCCTGTTTTTTCCCCTTCCTCAAAAAATGCCTGTTTGGAGAAGAAGCGTTTTTTTTCGGCGGTTGAGGTAAGCACCCGCTCATACGCTAATTGAGCGGCCCGCCACACCTCCCTCGCCGAATCTGAAGGATCTAGAATAAATTGTTGCTCCAACTCCTTTACTCTATTCTCCAGGTCCACCACCATAGCGGAAGAATCCTTCTTCACTTTAGTCATCTCATTTGTCAACAACCTTTTCAAAAAGACTTTAAAGGCCTCCCACTGCTGTGCACTTGAACCCTCCGGGTTCTGAGTGGTGAAAAACCCACGCACGCTCTCGTCTATGGATTCTGGATTTTTAAACAGTTTCAGCCAGTATGCATTGAATTTCCAAGGAGCTCTTGGGAGTGCTGCTGGTCGGGAGACCACCAGATAAACCACTAGTGGAGAGTGGTCAGATATGCTACGGGGTCTATAGTCCACGGAGGACACATATTGGAGCATGCGTGCGTTTCCCACCCCCATGTCTATTCTAGACAGACTACCATGCGTTTTTGAAAAGCAGGAGTATTGTTTTACCCCCGGGTGGCGATGTCGCCAGACATCCACCCAGCCCACCTCTTGCAACAACCTCGCCAGGGGGGTACCCCTGGAGAGGGCAGAGGCACCTACGGCCGGGTGCCTATCCAGCGAAAGATCTAAGCAACAGTTAAAGTCCCCTATCACCAGAAGCGGAACCTCCGGCCTGCCATCCAAATATGATAGCAAGGCCCTCAGCACCACCACCGTGAAGGGGGGGGGGGAACATATATACCATCAATAACACAGGTTAACATACCCAGTCTACAGTGGAGAAAGACATATCGGCCCTCTGAATCAATGAGAGCGTCTATATCTTCATAATCCAGTGTGCCATGAATCAAAAGGCTCACACCCCTAGAGTGGGATGTGTGAGTCGAGTGATAGGCCTTATTCACCCAATTGTACTGTATACAACACACGGTCTCCTCAGTCAAATGCGTTTCCTGAAAACATAACACTCCTGGTAGAAATTTTTTAAGGCACATGCGCATCATGGTCCTCTTAAGAGGTGAGTGGAGCCCCCTCACGTTCCAAGATACTATAGGGATTCCTGCCATTTGACTGAATAGAGTATGAAAGCATGCATATATACTCCTACCCTACCAGGGAGTCTGGAAGTCCTAGGGCCGAGGCCCGAGTCCTGAAAGAAAATGCATATGCAAAGTACATAATGAATGGTAGAAGTGTTACCGGTACACCACCTGTAGAAAAAACATAAAAAAGTAGAAAAATAAATTATCAGGGGGAAGCAACAGGCCGTCCCCTCCAGCAGCATCAAACCTTCGCCCGCCAACATGGCGGTACAACTTCTGTACCCCGAGTTTTCACTCAGGGAAACTTCTAAGTGCAAAATGTAGAAATTCACGTTAACGATTTCTGCAGCTCTTGTCTTGATCTGAAGCAATATACTGTCCCTCAGCCAAGGTTAATCTGAGTAAGTTCAAATCCGGTTCTCCATGTCAAGGAACAGCAGTACAGATTTTCCAAATCAAATTCTCTCCTCTTGTCCCCCCGTCATCCTCATCCTTCCTCCTCGTTTTGATCTCGCCGTCGCAGGTCTTGCTCGTTACGGTCTAACCAGGCACTGGCTTCTTTTGCGGCTTCAAAGAATTGCGCTTGACCACTCACTATCACCCTCAGTTTTGCCGGGTACAACATTGCGTATGGAAGTTGCAGCTGTCGCAGCCTGCGTTTTACATCAAAGAATTTTGCTCTGCGTCTTTGCACCTCCGCAGAAAAATCAGGATAAAAGGACACTCTGGCCCCATTGTGCTGTATGTTGGCCCGTTCACGGGCTAGGCGTAGGACAGTTTCTCTATCCCGATAGTGCAGTATTCGTGCCAGCATGGATCTGGGGGGCCCCCCAGGTTGAGCAGGCCGGGACGGCACCCTGTGAGCCCGCTCCACAGCAAATAAGGGGGAAAATGCGTTTTTGCCAAATATGTCCAGCAACCATCCTTCCACATAATCAGTGGGGTCCCTTCCCTCCGCCTTCTCGGGGAGCCCCACAATGCGTATGTTGTTCCTCCTAAGGCGATTCTCAAAATCCTCGGCTCTGTCAACAGCCTCCCTCGCCAGTTGGTAAGCAGCCTTGGAGTTTCTCTCAATGGGGGGTAAATGATCCTCTATTTCACTCACTCTGCTCTCCACTGCCGTAGTGCGTTCCCGCATTTTCTGCATATCTTGTCGCAGCAGCGACAGTTCCTCCTTCACAGAGGCTACGGAAGCATTGCCAATATTAACTGCCCTGAGGATATCAGCCAGTGTGGGCTGTGTGATACTTGATGTGTCCTGTTCATGTGTTTCAGGGGCCCCAGAGTCAGAATGATCAGTCTCATCATGCTCACTTGTTGCAGCTAAGATGGCCGCCCCAGCCTGTGTCCCATGTATAGCAGGATCACTGCAGTGTGAATGTCCAGCAGTCTCACTCCCCACCAGCCCATTCATTTTCTGGGTGTAATACACCATGTCTCTAGGTGTCTCCTTACCCTGTGACTTGGGCTGTTTTGTTCCTCTGTGTCCCTGCTCCTTCTGCCTGTCAGTGCCTCGTGGGGTTCCCTTCATCACGGACGCGCCATCTTGGAAATCGGGACCCATCTCAAATTGCGATTTTCGGGTCATTCCCCGGGTGCAGAGGGCTGGCGGAGGTTCCCCTGTGATCCCTGGGTCAGCAGCTTGCAGCATATATGTGCAGAATGTCGGTAAGTTGGCTGAGGGAGGATCGGTACAGGATCAAGCTCAGGAGCTGTGAGAGCTGCTTCCTCTCACATGCCGGTCTAGGCCACGCCCTTTAGTAAAGGAAACTGCCATCTTGGCCTCTATTTGAACTGAAGTTATCATTGTGCTGAACCTGTGAACAGTTATGACACCGGCCATTTCATGGCTTGACAGTTCAGTTGAGAGCACAAACAAATGTAACAGTTATCATAGATGGAATGCCTTGATTGTAACTGTTTTTGGAAACAGTTAAATCAATAGACTTACTTCTGCTTCAAGCTGGCTATATAACAGTAGAATTTTGTTTTTTGAAAGTTCCACTTTCTGTTGGTTAGCAGGGTCTAATCAATCTCAATTGTTTTTGAGCTTGGTGATGAAAAAATGGAAACTTATTCTCAAACAAAATTCTGTTAATGTGGTTTTTGTTTGGCAAAAATCATACATAATTGTGCAGCATCATAGGGTATCAGTATCTCGCAGCCGGTCCGGCAATACCGTATGAGTGTAGGTCCATTTAGTGTCCTTCAACTGAGCCTCCAGGCTCCTTCAGAGAAACCAGCCTTGTGCATGGCCTTCTCCTGAAGGGTCCTCCCTGGATGCTTCTCCAGTTGCTGGGCCTCAGCTTAGACGAGACGGCACCGGACCACTCTTGAATCATTGGGCCCCGATATCCATTCAGGCCTGTCCCTGTAGTTGCTTTGCCTCGGGCTATCCAGCCCCGAGACTCGGAATTACATGGATCCGCATCCCAGGCCAGGAGGGCCACGGGGGCTGGTCAGGAGGACCAGGACCAAACAGACAGAAAATATCTTCTGGACCGGAACCCAGAAGCACGTGATCTCAGTACCTTAAATACCACCTCCCAGAAATCACAGCAGGATGACACTCCCATTGGGCTGGTTCTGAGAATTAATGGTACCCAATACGCCCAGCCAAACTGCATTCTAACTCCCGCTGGCGGTGACAGCGACACCTACGGCCAAGGAGAACTCAGTGCAATTCCAGCTAGACTGGTACTGAAACCATAATTTGGCATAATTAGCCCTAAAACCCAACTGTGGTTTCAGGAATATTAACTCTAAAAAACACATAGCGTGTTTTTCAAAAACAGGAGCCAGCGCTACAATTGTAATGCAATCGATTTAATACAAATGGGATTCCATTCCAATTAACAGGTTCCGATGTATTTTTAAAGCTGTAGTAAACTGCTGGGTGTCTTTTTTTTTAAACTGAAAGGTCATGTCATATTGAGCTAGTATGCATCACATACTAGTAGCCCATTACGTGAAACTTCCCTGAAAACAAAGCCTTCCAGCAGTGCGTTGTCACCGCTGAAGGCGCTTCCATCTTCACACGGTCTTCTTTCCGGGTTCGTGGACTCCGACTTTGTGAGTGGCCGGAGCTGCAATGACTGAAGGAATGGCCCAAGTGGCTGTTCCCTCAGAGCGCATGTGCCGGTGAGGTCACTGGCTGCATGTCCACTAATTATCTCCTAAACAGTGCAAGTTTAGGAGATATTTACAGTACCTGTAATTCATACATGGGAATTTACTCCCACTTTAACCACTTGCCGCCCGCCATATAGCAATATGTCATCGGCAAATTGGTTCCGTTATCCTGACCGGACGTCATATGACTTGATCAGGATAACAAGCCGCCGCACGCCCGCAGGGGCGCGCAGCACCGCGATCGTTGTTGCGGCATGTCAGTCTGACACACCCCAACTCTGATCCAGGTAAAAAGTCTCTGATGAAGACTTTTTTTTTTTTTTTATCTTTTTATTGAGTATAAGACATACAAACAGACAAACAACAGTAAACCTGCCGCAGCATTGGGACTAGACCCATGCAGGGGTCAGTGCCAGCCGGCAATTGGGCTGCTTCTATCATTAATGATATACAGCTGTAGCACGTCCACAAGAAAAGAACAAACCAACTACCTAGTGCTGTATTGGCTCCTGCTCAATTGAAATATCTAAGGATCAAATCTTGCAGTCGAGACCCAAGGGACAATAATAGATATCAAATAAACCCATATCAGAGATTACAATACCAAAAAGTCACCCAATGTATCAAAATCACACCACCCGTAGAGTGGTATTAAGTACATGCTCACTCCGCCTGCAGTTGCCGTGGAGGCCTCAGCTAGCCATTTAGCGCACACTCTATTGTATTTTTTGGGGCATCCTCTATTTTGGTAGGGTTCCTTATAGAGTGGTAGTACTTTATTGACATGCGTTTTCCATAGCAATATTGAAGGCGGGGCACGTTTTTTCCAGCAGAGAGTGATCATTTTCCTGGCATAGAAAATCAGGAGTCCTATTAGAGTTCTCTCCGCTATCCTGGGACTAATTCTTATACTAAGCCTACAAGGCATATCTGCGGGGTTGGGGCTATATCTATTCCCACCACCCCTTGTATCACAGATAGTACTTGTGACCAGTAGTTTTTAATTGCTGGGCAGGACCAGAAGATGTGTATAAAGTCACCCGGATCCCCAGTACACCTCCAACACTCCGAGGACAGGGAGTAATATATAATATATGCCCGGTGTAGTATTTTGTATTGTATGAGATGGTCTTGAAGTGAGACCAGGATTTTGAAGGGGAAGTCCCACATGTCCTCCCAATCTTTGGAGTCCAGTCCCGGGATGTCTTGTGTCCATCGCTGACGGAGCTTTGACAGATCTGGGGAGGAAATTCTAATGCCACGTACACACGGTCGGAATTCTTGTCGGAAAAAGCTCTGATGGTTTTCCCGTCGGAATTCCGACGTAATTTTGCTCAAACTGTCTTGCCTACACACGGTCACACCAAATTCCAACGGTCAGTAACACAGAGGCATAAAACACGTTCGACAGCACTATAAAAGGGAAGTTTAATGCTTCCAAGCTTGTGTCGGAATTTTGCGTGTCGGAATTGCATACACACGATCGGAAAATCCGATAGAAAGGTTTTCCGTCTGAAAAATTGAGAACAGGTTCTCAATCCAAAGTCCGTCGGAAATTCCGACAGAAAAAGACAGATGGGCATACACACGGTCGGAAAATCCGTTGAAAAGCTCCCATCGGACTGTTTCCATCGGAAATTCCGACCGTGTGTACGCGGCATTAGGAGATGTGCATAGGGGACCGATGTTGGTTTCCTGGTGAATTCACATCTTGTAACCCTCTCCAGATCGGATTGCACTATTTGCGTGTTGTTGGGTAATATTTGGGCTTAAAACGCATGACACAGCTGCATATAGCGAAATAAGTTCGAGGGGGAGCAAATTATTGTGGGATACTAGATGATTGAAGGGGTGTATAGCCGTGCCAGTTGTGAGGTCAGATATCAGTTTAATACCACATTTGGCCCATATTTTGGGGTCTGGTAGTGAGTAAAGATGGGGTAAGGTAGGGTTATTCCAGAGGGGGGCGTGTGGGGAGACTGCATTTTGTGGGAACTTCTCAAGTCCCAGTCCTGCCTTCCAGGCCTTTAGAGTCGTGTGCATGGAGGTGGTCAAGTCATATGGAGCTTTGGGATCTCAAAGGGGTAAATGTGTTAGGGCCTCCACAGAACGGACCACCGCAGCCTCCAGAACTGCCGCGGTGTTCGACGCGTCCGGCACTAGCCATCAAACTGCCGTGACCAGCTGAGCTGCCAGAAAATATTTCTGGCAGTCCGGAAATGCCAAACTCCCCTGCGACACCAGATGCATCAGTGTGGACAGTTTAAATCTAGGGGGGTTTGAGCCCCAGAGGAAGGAGGAGAACATTCGGTTCAATTTTGTAAAAAATTAGCAAGGTATCCGTTGTGGGGAATTATGGAATAGGTAGGTAAATTTAGACATGATTTTCATATTAATTAAATTTAATGCGTCCTAATAAGGATAGAGGAAAGTTCTCCCAGGCTTTTAGTTTGTCCTTGACTCCTTGGACCACGGTTCTAGGTTAAGGGGGATAAAGCTGGATGCGTCTCTTGAGACGCGCACCCCCAAGTACACCATTTTGTCTACCCATTGCAGTTGGAGATCTGGCGTGCTAGTCTTTTTGCCTCAGGGTCAATTGTTAGTAACTGGAATTTTGTCCAATTCTCTGATGGAGACTCTCTACCACGTGATCAGCTGTGTCCAATCACAGCTGATCACGATGTAAACAGGAAGAGCCATGTATCGGCATTTCCTCACTCGCGTCTGACAGATGCGTGTAGAGGAGAGCCGATTGGCTGCTCTCTTGACAGGGGGGGTCTGCACTGATAGATTATTAGCGCAGCCCCCTGAGGATGCCCACCCAGGACCACCAGGGATGCCACCAGGACCACCAGGGATGGCCACCACTGATGACCACCAGTTATGCCACCCATGGTCACCAGGGATGCCAATGTGTCCCCACATATGCCAATCAGTACCCATCAATACCTGCCAGTGCCTCCATAGCAGTGATGCCCATCAGTGCCACTTGTCAGTGTCCATCAGTGCCAATCAGTGCCCACCTATCAGTGCCCATCAGTGTCTCCCATACGTACTTATCAGTGTAGCCTTTCAGTGCCCATCAGTGTCACCTATCAGTGCCCATCAGTGCCACCTATCAGTGCCCATCAGTGCTGCCTATGAGTGCCCATCAGTGCTGCCTATGAGTGCCCATCAGTGTTGCATGTCAGTGACACCTATCAGCAAAAGAAAGCTCTATTTGTGGGAATCAGTGCCCATCAGTGAAGGACAAAACTTACTTATTTACAAAATTTTATAACACTTTTTTTTTTCCCAGCATTTGTTTACAAAAAATTAAAACCCCAGAGGTGATCAAATACCAGCAAAAGAAAGCTCTATTTGTGGGACCAAAATTTGGGGGGGGGGGGGAAGTGTCATTAACCACTTCAGCCCGGACCATTTGGCAGCCAAAGGACCAGAGGTCTTTTTTCAATTTCGCACTGCACTACTTTAACTGGTAATTGCGCGGTCATGCAATTTTGTAACCAAACGAAATTTGCGTCCTTTTCTTCCCACAAATAGAGCTTTCTTTTGATGGTATTTGATTGCCTCTGTGATTTTTATTTTTTGCGATATAAACGGAAAAAGAGCGAAAATTTTGAAAAAAAAAGAGATTTTCTACTTTTTGTTATAAAAAAAATCTAATAAACTCAATTTTAGTCAAACATTTGGGCCAAAATGTATTCAGCCACATGTCTTTAGTAAAAAAAAATGCCAATAAGCGTATATTTATTGGTTTGCGCAAAAGTTATAGCGTCTACAAACTAGAGTACATTTTCTGGAATTTACACCGCTTTTAATTTATGACTGCCTATTTCATTTCTTGAGGTGCTAAAATGGCAGAGAAGTACAAAACCCCCCCAAATGACCCCATTTTGGAAAGTAGACACCCCAAGCTATTTGCTGAGAGGCATGTTGAGCCCATTGAATATTTTTTTTTTTAGTCCCAAGTGATTGAATAAAGACAAAAATAAAAAAGATTTTTTTTTTTTTTCAAAAAGTTGTCACTAAATGATATATTGCTCACACATGCCATAGTTATATGTGGAATTGCACCCCAAAATACATTTTGCTGCTTCTCCTGAGTATGGGGATACCACATGTGTGGGACTTTTTGGGAGCCTAGCCGCGTACGGGGCCCCGAAACCCAAGCACCGCCTTCAGGATTTCTAAGGGTGCAAATTTTTGATTTCACTCCTCACTACCTATCACCGTTTCGAAGGCCATAAAATGCCAAAATAGCACAAAACCCCCCCAAATGACCCCATTTTGGAAAGTAGACACCCCAAGCTATTTGTTGAGAGGCATGGTGAGTATTTTACAGCTCTCATTTGTTTTTGAAAATGAAGAAAGTAAAGAAAAAAAAAAAAAAAATTTTTTCTTTTTTCAATTTTCAAAACTTTGTGACAAAAAGCGAGATCTGCAAAATACTCACAATACCTCTCAGCAAATAGCTTGGGGTGTCTACTTTCCAAAATGGGGTCATTTTGGGGGGTTTTATGCCATCTGGGCATTCCATGGCCTCCGAAACTGTGATTGGCAGTGAGAAGTGAAATAAAAAAATTACACCCTTAGAAAGCCTGAAGGCGGTGATTGGTTTTTGGGGTTCCGTACGCAGCTAGGCTCCCAAAAAGTCCCACACATGTGGTATCCCCGTACTCAGGAGAAGCAACAGAATGTATTTTGGGGTGTATTTCCACATATGCCCATGACATGTTTGAGCAATATATCATTTAGTGACAACTTTTTGTAAAAAAAATATATATATTTTTTTTTTTTCATTATTCAATCTCTTGGGACAAAAAAAAAAAATATTTAATGGGCTCAACATTGCTCTCATCAAATAGCTTGGGGTGTCTACTTTCCAAAATGGGGTCATTTGGGGGGGGTTTGAACTGTCCTGGCATTTTATGCACAACATTTAGAAGCCTATGTCACACGTCACCCACTCTTCTAACCACTTGTAGACAAAGCCCTTTCTGACACTTTTTGTTTACATGAAAACATATTTTTTTTTTGCAAGAAAATTACGTTGAACCCCCAAACACTATATATATTGTTAAAGCAAAGGCCCTACAGATTAAAATGGTGGGTGTTGCATTTTTTTTTTCCACACAGTATTTGCGCAGCGATTTTTCAAACGCATTTTTTGTGGAAAAAATACACTTTTTTTTTTTTTTTTAATGCACTAAAACACACTATATTGCTCAAATTTTTGATGAAATAAAAAATATGATCTTAGGCCGAGTACATGGATACCAAACACGACATGCTTTAAAATTGCGCACAAACACGCAGTGGCGACAAACTACATACATTTTTAAAAGCCTTTAAAAGCCTTTACATGATACCACATTAGATTCACGGAGGAGGTCTACTGCTAAAATTACTGCCCTCGATCTGACCTTCGCGGTGATACCTCACATGCATGGTGCAATTGCTGTTTACATATGACGCCAGACCAACGCTTGTGTACGCCTTTGCGCAAGAGAAGGGGGGGCAGGGGTGCTTTTTTTTTTTTTTTTTGTTTTTTTTTTTATTTATTTAGCTTTTTTATTTTATTTTTAAACTGTTCCTTCCATTTTTTTTCTTTGTTATGATTTTTATTGTTATCTCAGGGAATGTAAATATCCCCTATGATAGCAATAGGCAGTGACAGGTACTCTTTTTTTGAAAAAATTGGGGTCTATTAGACCCTAGATCTTTCCTCTGCCCTCAAAGCATCTGACCACACCAAGATTGGTGTGATAAAATGCTTTCCCAATTTCCCAATGGCGCGGTTTATATCCGGGAGGGGGGACATTCCCTCCCACTGCTTGTAAAAGCAGTCTAGAGGCTAATTACCCGCTAGAATTGCTTTTACATGAAAGCCGATCACTGGCTGAAAAGAATGATACCAAGATGATACCTAAACCTGCAGGCATCATTCTGGTATAACCATTCAAAGTCCAGCAACATACTGGACATATATTGTAATCTTTTTTTTTTCATGCAGCCTCTTGGCTGAACGAAAAAAAGAGATTGATTGGTGGGTATGCCCACCATTAGAATACCTCCCTTCATCCACCCACTTCTAATGATGGGCATACATGCACCATTTATATATGCCGATGCATGGGGGCATCCTCCCGCAAAAGTTATGCCGTGTACACACGGTCGGAATTTCGACCGTATGTACGTGGCATTAGGAGCCAATCGCTCCTCCCCCCCCCCTGCTGCCCCCATGCTTCGGCATATATGCTCTTTTTTTTAACTGTGGTGGTGAAATCACCTCCTACAGCGTTGGAGTCGCGGCTTTATGTATCGTGGGAGCAAACGCTGTTGCTGTCAAGATAAATAAATCCGCGTTGCAACTGAATGGCGCACCTGAAAACAAAAAAAATGCTCAACACTAAAACACACAGTAAACAAAATTACATACCTGAAAAGCAAGCATGATAAAACATAATAAAACATAATAAAACATAATAAAACATTGCAGAATAGAATGGAGTAAAAAAAGAGCAACAATAGAGAGAGAATAGAGTGAGAGAGAGAACAATAAAACGACAACTATTTTTTTTTTTTTTTTTTTTTTGAGATTCACAGGTAAAAAAGCTCCTGACTGAAGCGACTGAATCAAAACGCTACCACAAAAAAAATGTTAGCGATCGCAGGGATCAGGCCTGACTCTGCGAACGCTGCAGTTATGTGTGCTTAGTGTTTTGTAAGTGACAGTGATCGATCGATACTGCACTTGGGTGGGCTGGGCTGGGCTGGGCGGAGGGGGGAAAACGCAGGTGCTAGCAGGTATCTGGGCTGATCCCGCTAACAATGCGTTTTTTTTTTGGAACCCTAAACTGCTGGGACGCTAGTATAGATCTGATCAGATCAGATATTGATCTGTTCAGATACTGTGCCACTAAGGGAGGTGTATGCTTTGCGCGTGGGTGTTTGCGGTACTGGCACTAACCTGGGGCGACGCAGACCTTATTTGACCCTAAAACCTAATTGATATCACCCGCCGGGCGATCAGGGGGTTAAACCGTTATTGGGTAATAAATGGCGGGTGCCCTGACAGTATAAAAAACAAGCTAACTAACCAGCGTCACCCGTAACAGTAATACAAAAAAAAACTGGTTACCTAGCGACACTAATGCAGCGATCAGAAAAACGATCGCTTAGTGACACTGGCAAAAGGGGGTGAAAGGGTTAACTAGGGGCAATCAGGGGGTTACAACCTTTATTAGGTAATATATGGGGGTACCTGACGCTATATAAAAACCTGACGGGGAACCTAAATAACGAAATAACTAACTGGCTAACCAGCGTCACCAGTGACAGTTATACAGTGATCACTGGTGAAAGGGTTAACTCTAGGGGCAATCAGGGGGTTAAAACCTTTATTTAGGTTGTAATATGGGGGTACCTGACCTATAAACCTATTTATGAACCTATATAAACATGGCGGTTACCTAAAAAAAAAAAATGGTTACCTAGCGACACTAATGCAGCGATCAGAAAAACGATCGCTTAGTGACACTGGCAAAAGGGGGTGAAAGGGTTAACTAGGGGCAATCAGGGGGTTAAAACCTTTATTAGGTAATATATGGGGGTACCTGACGCTATATAAAAACCTGACGGGGAACCTAAATAACGAAATAACTAACTGGCTAACCAGCGTCACCAGTGACAGTTATACAGTGATCACTGGTGAAAGGGTTAACTCTAGGGGCAATCAAGGGGTTAAAACCTTTATTTAGGTTGTAATATGGGGGTACCTGACCTATAAACCTATTTATGAACCTATATAAACATGGCGGTTACCTAAAAAAAAAAAATGGTTACCTAGCGACAGCAGTGACACTAATACAGCGATCAGAAAAACGATCGCTTAGTGACACTGGCAAAAGGGGGTGAAAGGGTTACCTGGGGGGCAATCAAGGGGTTAAACCTTTATTAGGGGGGGGTGGGGGGCTACCTTGGACCTAAAACTAACTGCACTGACAGTTATTACAGTCACACTGACACTAAATGCAGTGATCAGTAAAAAAATGATCACTGCAATTAGTGACACTGTGACTGGGGGGGGGAGGGGGTGATCTGGGGGGTGATCTGGGGGTGACAGGGGGGTGTTTTGTGTGCCTATGTGTACTGGTGTCAGTGTACTGTTGGTGCACTAACCTTTAGATGTTCACAGCTCGGCGTTCCGGTCACATAGACCGGCGCACCGAGCGTGACATCACTTCCTCTGCCTGTGTTTTGATTGACACAGACAGAGGAAGCATCTGATTCGCCAGGAGCGATCGCGAGGGGGTGGCCAGAAACCACTGGCCGTCCCCTCATCCCGGATCGCTCCTGAAGCGATCCCGACCGTCCCCGCCGGCCGGGGGGGGTCCGATCGGACCCCCCACCCGCCGGAAGAATGGCACGTACAGGTACGTGGTTCTGCCTGTACGTGCCATTCTGCCGACGTGCCGGCAAGTGGTGCCGACGTATATATACAGGGGGCGGTCGGCAAGTGGTTAAACATTGTAAAGCGCTGCGTAAACTGTTGGCGCTATATAAATCGTGTATAATATAATTGTAGCACCGAAACTTTTCTAAAGTGTGCGCTATAATGTAAATTTAGTTTTTCCAGAACTGTAACAGAGTTCTGGGGGTTAATTGTATAAGTCTTTTACTTTGGCATCAATCTGCTGGGCTGTACTGGAGTTCTGTCTGGTCATAGGTGCAGTGAGGCACCTGTGACAGGCTGAGAACCAAGCCTGGTTGGACGTGTTAGGTACCAATCTTTCTCGGAGCCAATCAGTGGGCGCGTCTGGCCCCGCTGTGTAGTCTGGGAAGGGGTATTTAAGATGCTGAAGTCACAGGTTCAGGGTTTGGCTTGCTGTTTGATTCCTGGTTCCGGTCCGGACCAACCCCGTGAGGGGTCCCGGACCCAGGAGTGTCTGCCGTCCCTGTGAGCATGGTCACCCTGACCAACCCCAGAGGCCCTCATGGTCTGGGGTGGGGATCTGTCCGTTCCCGAGCCTCGGAACTGGCTAGTTTGAGGCCCAGTAACTGAAGGAGGATTCGGAGGTGTCCCCGTGTGCTCTCGGCATTGGAGAGACACGAAAACTCGTACAAGCGTCCAGGGGAGGACTCTTCCGAGGAGGACCAAGAAGCTGGCTGCTCGGTAAGAGCCTGGGAGCTGAAGTTGTATGGACACTAGTGAATCCCAATTTCTTACGGTATCGCCAAGGTGGCTGAAAGATCCAGGTACCGTGGGAAAAGTTTCTAATTTATCTTCAGTTACAACCTAGTCTGTGGCAGAGACTTTGCAAATTTCCGAGTCACTTGTTGGCTGCTAAATCTAGTTAGAGGTTTATCCAGCAGTGAAGAGCCCATTTGCAAGTGGCTACTCTCTGGGCTATCTAAAAGAGACATTTAAAGAGTTTTATCACCCGTGCCCTCTATTCCCAAATTGAGAGACTGTGTTATAATTGAACGTTACCCTTGCAAAATAAAAATCCTTAAAAGGACTTTTGTGTGTCAGCTTCTGAAGTTACTGGGTACTAACCCTGGGAACCCCTAGACAACGAACAACGAGCTACAAGGAGGAGGTAATTGGTAAGCCCAGCAAAGTCAAGGTCGCCACTAGGGGTTATGGCCGCTACATAATAATAATAATTTTCTCATCGAATGCAAAATGTTCTCTAATTGGACAAGGAGGAGATTGTGATATAATCACCTCGCCTTTCACCTTGTCTAATTTATTAGGAAAATGCAAAGCCATGACTAAGAACTAACATCTGAAACGCATAGGACGTTTTACAGCTTTATACATGTATTTAATAAAGAGGTACCATTTTGGATATCATCCTGAGTGCCGACCATCCCTTTCCATATTCTCTTAAAAAGAGAGTCCGGCGAAAATACTGCAGCTGCTGACTTTTAATATAAAGACACTCACCTGTCACAGGGTCCAGCGATGTCGGCACCCGAGGCCGAACCGCCCCTCGGTCGTTGGATGTTCCGATGAGCGGAAGTTCCACTTTAGGGTGGAACCCCGCTTTAATAGTGCCTGTACAGAGCAAGAGACTTTCTGTGTTTACAATGAAGCAGGGCAGCCGTTTAGCATGGGACTTGGAAGCTCGTCGAGAGGATGGTAGTAGCTGTGCCTATACCATCGATTCCAGCTTCCATGCGGATCAGTCAGGTATGGTATATACATAGTTACATTGGTCCAAGCTGGGTCTGTGTAACTATGTAAAATATTTATACCTGGAATTCATATTCAGGGGTTTTCAAACTAAATCAGTTGACACAATGATGGCAAGAAAGAATGTTCTGACAAATGATTTTTCTCCAAACCTTCAACAGAAAATATAACCATGTATGGCCAGCTTTATACTTCACTGGTTTCATTTCCTCTCCCCATCAATACTATAGAAGCATCAAGAAGGTCATTAGAGATATATTTTGAACTAAAGAAAGCAAAAATCTAATGGATAAGTTCTGTCACATCACTAAAGCTTTCCACCACGGAAACAGATTCGTTCCACATTGACTTCTATTATATGCAGTACCGCATGCGGCCAGAGGTGGGGGGCGCGGGAGAGACTCGGAAATACTCCGAGACGGTTCAGATCCACTCGGAAACCCTCAGAAAGGCTCGGAAACACTTTGGAACTGAGTATTTTTGAGTATTTCCGATTGCATCCAAACAGCTCCGAATGGCTCCAAGTGTCACCGGCGCCCCCGCACCTCTTGCCAAATGCGGTACTGCAGAGGCTTGAATCCTGCTAGTTTTGCGAGACAACACTCACAAACCGAGTCAGGATTTAAAAAAAATAATAGCTCATATTGCAAAACGCTCATTAACCACGTTACTCGCAATCCGAGGTATTACTGTACTTAGAAGTGGACTACAGGCGGTTCCCGGGTTACAAACAAGATAGGGTCTGTAGGTTTGTTCTTAAGTTGAATCTGTTTATAAGTCGGAACAGGTAAATTTTTTAAGTGTAGCTCCAGCCCAAAAAATTATTTTCAAGCTTTTTGGATAGCATAGGGAAGGATTAACACCCCTGTAATGTTTGTTTTGCTGTCTATGCCCCTGTTCAGAAGATTTCACCTCCCTTTCTGTCCCTATGACAATTGGATTTTAAAACTGTTGGGTTGTTGTGGAAACAAGCCTTGGTGATAAAGCATGTGGAGGCAGGCCCAGACTGGCCATAGGGCACACTGGGCATTTGCCCTGTGGGCTGCGGTCCCTGGAATGCATGTTTTAGGAAGAGTGGCCTCTTGATGACTGGGCCGCACAGCGGGAGATAAGTGCTGACCGCGGTCCGGACGGGGTTAACACAGGCCGTGGCCGCCACTCACCTCCTGCTATACGGGCACTCCTAAAGCAGGACCGGCGCAAGAACACTTACGAGGTGTAGAAGGAGGCGGGATAGAAAGCTCCTGTAACATGCAGGAAGCGCCTGCAGGGGACAGACACCTTGCGGGCTGGCTGCGCTGGAGTTATAGCTGCACTCAAGGAGATAGCGGTCTCTCTCCTAACACCGGCGGGACACTGTGATGGCTGCACAGGGAGGAGGGTGAGTGCATTGAAAAAAAAACTAATATGTTCCAGTGCAACATCCAAAGTCCCGCTCTGTAGAGGCGGGGAAAGGGGCTGTTTCTTTACAGGTATGGGGCTGTCTCTTTACAGGTATGGGGTGGCTGTCTCTTTACAGGTATCGGCTGCTGTAACTTTACAGGTATAGGGGGCTGTCTCTTTACAGATATAGGGGGGGCTGTCTCTTTACAGGTATAAAGGGGGCCGTCTCTTTACAGGTATCGGGGGGGCTGTCTCTTTACAGGTAACGGGGGGGCTGTCTCTTTACAGGTATGGGGTGGCTCTCTATTTACTGCTATGGGGCTCTCTATTTACTGGTCTGGGGCCATCTCTTTGCTGGATTGGAGGATGTCTCTTTGCATTAATATATGGTCACCAACCATCCACGCGAAGGCGCCCGCCCCACATCTCCGACCTACTCCCCCAAGGGATTGGGCTGCCCAGTTTAAAATGCCCGGGCCTATTTCTTGTCCCAGTGGAGGTACCTTTTCCCATAATAATAATAATTACACACAGATCCCAGTTCTCCGTGTGCCCCGAGCGATCGTGGGAGCCCGGCGGTGATCGTGACCGCCAGGCACTCGCATCGGCTCCGTGGGCGAGCAGGAGGCTCACATGCCTCCAGCGGCATGCATGCGCCCCCTAGTGGCTGTCTATGGTACCGACATACCATGACAGCAATTCGCGCAGCCCAGCCATGTTACTGCAGTACAACTGCGGCGGCTGGTCGGCAAGCGGTTCATTTTAGTTACCGAAGGACACACTTAGGGCATATATCACAGTGATCCCTAAGGAGGGTAAGGACCATGCTCAGTGCATAAATTATCGACCTATCTCTTTGCTAAATGTGGATTTGAAGATTCTTACACATATTTTGGCATCAAGACTTGACTTGTCATTCACCCTGATCAAGCCGGATTTATGCCTACCAAGGAGGCGAAGGATAACACTACCAGAGCTTTCGACATCATGCATCTGGCTCATTCTTGTAAAATACCTCTATGTATGCTCTCCTCTGACGCAGAGAAGGCTTTCAACAGGGTGGATTGGACTTTTCTGAAGGAGACGCTTATACATATTGGAGTTGGGAAGGCCTTTAGCAAATGGATAGGTGCAATATACTCTGCCCCATCCGCGGCTGTCAGAATTAACGAGGAAACTTCCACGTACTTTAATCTGACCAATGGTAATAGACAAGGCTGTCCTTTGTCTCCGCTTATTATTATCTAGACTCTGTAGCCATTTTTACGATTCGTAGAGGAAGTACAGATATCCAGGGTATTTCAATTGCCAAGGTGGATCATAAAATTGCAGTCTTTGTGGACGACATGTTGTTTTTCATTACGTCCCCGGAAACTACGTTGCCAAACCTATTACTCGAGTTCAATCGGTATAGTACCCTTTCGAATTTTAAAATCAATACTCACAAATCTGAATTGCTTAACATCACGCTGGCCCCTACAAGAGTTCAGGTTCTTCCATCTTTCTTTCCCATGGGCATCTTCTCACCTGACACATCTAGGGGTCAAATTGACCTCCTCTATGGATAAAATATTCTCAGATAACTTTCCAATGCTGTGTTCCCTTGTTTCTGACATAGAAAGATGGAACAAGGGCTCATACACATAGATGGGTCGGAATGCCATTCTTAGAATTAATATTATGCCAAGGTTACTTTATCTATTTCAGACTTTGCCAATAGCTGTTCTGACCTCCTCTTTGAAGTCAGTGCACACTGTCTTTATCAGATTTGTTTGGGCGAAAAGGCATCCACGCTTGTCTCACGTCTTTTTGGCAATGGCTAAGACCCACGGAGGCATGGCCTTCCCAGACCCTTTTTGATACTATTAGGCAGTCCATTTCGCCAGGGTATTAGCATGGTGCAGAGACGAGGGACATAAAAAGTGGGTATCGATCGAACAATTTAGTACGGGGATCCCACTACAATCTGTCTGCCATGGTTATGCCCAAGAACTCTTGGAAACCTATGGCATCATCCCCTTATAGGAGCAACCCTCCGAGTAGTCCAACAGACTTCAACTTTTTCTCCAAGTCAGACGGGGAGATCACAGGGCTTTAACCAGTATTGGGAAATCCAGCATGCTCCCCTGGCTATACTGATAGCCACTTTAAACAATTTTTTGAGCAAGGTAAATTCCATCTCTGCAACTACCTTGTAGACTCCAGGTTGAAAAGAACTGAAATACAGTCGATGTTTAATTCACCATTAGACCCGTGGCAGCTCCAACAACTTACCCACTTCCTTAGCTGTCTTCGGCGCGAGGGGTGGTCAAACTGTACTAATTCACCATTAGAAAATGTATGCCCACAGGGTATCTGAGGCCTATAAAGTGCTAATACATCCTCCCGAGGGTCACATCCCCAGATTTTGGAAATGGGAAAGAGACTTGGATATCACATTTTCTGATGAGCAGTAGGACCATATTCTTTATTTTTTTTCCTCATTATTCCTCAGTAGCTAGTAAATACCAAGAATTGAGCTATAAGATCCTTACACAGTGGTACAAGATCCCATCTCTCTTATGCCGCGTACACACGATCGTAATTATCGTTGGATAAACCCCTGATGGGTTTCCCGCCGGAATTTCGCTCAAACTGTCTTGCTTACACACGGTCACACCAAATTCCGACGGTCAATAACACCGCAACATACAACACGTTCGACGGCACTATAAAAGGGAAGTTTAATGCTTCCGAGCATGCGTCGAACTGTTTCCGAGCATGCGTTTGAATTTTGCGTGTCGGAATTGCATACACGCGATCGGAAAAGCCGATGGAAAGGTTTTCCGTCTGAAAAATTAAGAACAGGCTCTCAATCCAAAGTCCGTCGGAAATGCTGACAGAAAAAGACAGATGGGCATACACACGGTCGGAAAATCCGATGAAAAGCTCCCATCGGACTGTTTCCATTGGAAATTCTGGCCGCGTGTATGCGGCATTATAGAAAATCTACCCCGATGCAACGAACATCTGCTGGCGCTGCTGTTTTCCCACCCAACCCCTACCCTGCCCCTACTTCTGCCACTAATCACGCCCTCACAAATTATCTCGTGAAATGACACCTAAATGTTTTATGCAGAATGAAGTTACAAAAATAAATATTAACAACAACTTTATTAGTTCCCCTCAGCACAGCCTCACCAGTGTCCATCAATGCAGGCTCACCTGTGCCTATCATTGCAGCATGACCCGTGCCCACCATTGCAGCATGACCCGTGCCCACCATTGCAGCGTGACCCGTGCCCACCATTGCAGCGTGACCCGTGCCCACCATTGCAGCCTCACCGTGCCCACCATTGCAGCCTCACCGTGCCCACCATTGCAGCCGCACCGTGCCCACCATTGCAGCCGCACCGTGCCTACCATTGCAGCCACACCGTGCCTACCATTGCAGCCGCACCGTGCCTACCATTGCAGCCGCACCGTGCCCCCATTGCCGACTCACTGTGCCCCCTTGCAGATTCACTGTGCCCCCTTGCAGATTCACTTTGCCCAACATTGCAGACTTACTTTTCCCAACATTGCATACTCATCGTGTCCCCATTGGCAGCCGGATCATGACAGAAGGAAGAGGATAGCCCTGCAGGATCGCAGAGTGGTATAGCACGTGACGCTATAACAGCTTACATTGTAATTGCCTCCGCTCTGCTCGCCGTGACACACAGCCCTGCCTCCTCCTGACCCCGCGCCTGTGATAGACAGAACGCGGGTCCAATGCGGGGAGGCATTCTGTCTATCACAGGTGCGGGGTCAGGAGGGGCTGTGTCACGGCGATCAGAGCAGAGCGGATTTCAATGTAAGCTGTTATAGCGTGTTATACCGCTCTGCGATCCCGCGGGTCTCCTCTTCCTCCATGCTCTCTGCAATCGGGGCGATCACTGGGAGGACGGCTCCTGATGCTCGCCCCACCACTACCAAGCAGCCCAGCTCGCAAGACCTCATAGGCGACTGGAAAATTTGAGGGCTGATATATATATATATGTAGCGCTGACTCCTGACGAGCAACACGCTATGTGTTTTTCAAAGTTAATATTCCTGAAACCACAGTTAGGTTTTAGGGCTAATTATGCCAAATTAGTCCTACTTGGCCGCAGGTGTCGCTGTCACCGCCGGCAAGTATGGGAACACAGTTTAGCTGGGTGTATTGGATGCCCTTCTTTCTCTCGGAACCAGCCCAGTGGGAGTGTTTATCCTGCTGTGCTTCTGGGAGAAGGTATTTATTCTGAAATCACGTGATTCGGGGTTCCGGTCCAGAAGATATCTTCTGTCTGTATGTCCTGGTCCTCCTGACCAGCCCTCATGGCCCTCTTGGCCTGGGGTGCGGATCCAAGCAATTCCGAGTCTCGGGGCTGGATAGCCTGAGGCGAAGCAACTGCAGGGACAGGCCTGAATGGATATCGGGCCTAATTATCCAAAAGTGGTCCGGTGCCGTCTCGCCTAAGGAGAGGCCCAGCAACTGGAGAAGCATCCAGGGGAGGACTCTTTGGGAGAATGCCATGCACAAGGCTGGCTTCTCCGAAGGAGCCTGGAGGCACTAAATGGATCTACACACCGGCTGCGAGATACTGGTACCGTATGATAGCTCTCTAAATTTGTCTAAGTCCCTCAGTTACAACCAAGTCTGTGGCAGAGACTTTTCTCAAGTGTTCTACATCCAAGTCTGTGGCAGAGATATTGTTCAAGTGTTCTACATCCAAGTCTGTGGCAGAGACTTTGCTTTACCTTACACTTCGCCGACTGCTAGGCCTAGTGATGACAGATAGGCAGGATGATGGAGATATACAGGAGGACAGAGAGGCAGGGTGATGGAGGTGTGTAGGGAGGGCAGGCGGGGTTATGTATGTACACAGGGGGGAACTCTAATGCCCATCTACAGTAGGACAGGCAGACAGGTGATGTACAGTAGTAGGACAGGCAGACAGGTGATGTACAGTAGTAGGACGGGCAGACAGGTGATGATGGATGGTAGTAGGACGGGCAGACAGATGGAGATGGTGGGTAGTAGGACAGGCAGACAGGTGATGATGGTGGGTGGCAGGATGGGCAGACAGGTGATGATGGCTGGTAGTAGGATGGGCAGACAGGTGATGATGGATGGTAATTAGATGGGCAGACAGGTGAAGATGGTCGGTAGTAGGATGGGCAGACAGGTGATGATGGTGGGTAGTCAGGGTGATAATGGTGGGTAGTAAAACGGGCAGACAGGTGATGATGGTGGGTAGTCAGGGTGATAATGGTGGGTAGTAAAACGGGCAGACAGGTGATGATGGTGGGTAGTAGAACGGGCATACAGCTGATGATGGATGGTAATAGGATGGGCAAACAGGTGATGATGGTGGGTAGTCAGGGTGAAGATGGTGGGTAGTAAGACAAGCAGACAGGTGATGATGGATGGTAGTATGAAGGGCAGACAGGTGATGGTGGTGAATAGTAGGATGGACAGACAGGTGATGATGGTGGGTAGTCAGGGTGGTGATGGATGGTAGTAGGACAGGCAGACAGGTGATGATGGTGGGTAGACAGGGTGATGATGGATGGTAGTAGGACAGGCAGACAGGTGATGACGGTGGGTCGTCAGGGTGGTGATGGTGAATGGTAGTAGGACAGGCACACAGGTGATGATGGTGCGTAGTCAGGGTTATGGTAGATAGTAGTAGGACAAGCAGACAGGTGATGACGGTGTGTAGTCAGGGTGGTGATGGATGGTAGTGGGGCGGGCACACATGTGATGACGGTGGGTAGTCAGGGTGATGGTGGATGGTAGTAGGATGGGCAGACAGGTGGTGATGGTGGGTAGTCAGGGTGATGGTGGATGGTAGTAGGATGGGCAAACAGGTGATGACGGTGGGTAGTCAGGGTGAAGGATGGTAGTAAGATGGGCACACAGGTGATGATGGTGGGTAGTCAGGGTTGTGATGAATTGTAGTAGGACTGGCAGACAGGTGATGATGGTGGGTAGTCAGGGTGAAGGATGGTAGTAGGATGGGCAGACAGGTGATGACGGCAAGTAGTCAGGGTGAAGGATGGTAGTAGGATGGGCACACAGGTGGTGATGGTGGGTAGTCAGGGTGGTGGTGGATGGTAGTAGGACGGGCAGACAGGTGATGATGGTGGGTAGTCAGGGTCGTGATGGATGGTAGTAGGATGGGCAGACAGGTGGTGATGGTGGGTAGTCAAGGTTGTGATGGATGGTAATAGGACGGGCAGACATGTGGTGATGGTAGGTAGTCAGGGTGGTGATGGATGGTAGTAGGATGGGCAGACAGGTGGTGATGGTAGGTAGTCAGGGTGGTGATGGATGGTAGTAGGATGGGCAGACAGGTGGTGATGGTGGGTAGTCAGGGTGGTGATGGATGGTAGTAGGATGGGCAGACAGGTGGTGATGGTGAGTAGTCAGGGTGGTGATGGATGGTAGTAGGACGGGCAGACATGTGGTGATGGTGGGTAGTCAGGGTGGTGATGGATGGTAGTAGGACGGGCAGACATGTGGTGATGGTGGGTAGTCAGGGTGGTGATGGATGGTAGTAGGACGGGCAGACATGTGGTGATGGTGGGTAGTCAGGGTGGTGATGGATGGTAGTAGGACGGGCAGACATGTGGTGATGGTGGGTAGTCAGGGTGGTGATGGATGGTAGTAGGATGGGCAGACAGGTGGTGATGGTGGGTAGTCAGGGTGGTGATGGATGGTAGTAGGATGGGCAGACATGTGGTGATGGTGGGTAGTCAGGGTGGTGATGGATGGTAGTAGGATGGGCAGACAGGTAATGCCTTCTCACTGGGGATGTATTCGTCTCTATGGACACCAGGCCCCGCCCCCTGCACTCCCGGCCGGTGTAGCGCCCCTAGCGGCGGCCCTCAGTCATGCCAGTGGCGGTGTAGAGCCTCCGCCGTACCGTTCTCCCCCCGCAGAAGATGGCGGAACTGTCTCCGGTGCTGCCCCCGCACAGGGATGGAGGGAGCCGGCTGGGATACGCGGCGTTCCCCGTCTCGGAGGGGGAGTCTGAGGCCGAGCTGTCGCTGAGCCTGGCCCGCACCAAGACCCGCTCATACGGCAGCACGGCCAGTGTGACCACCCCCTGGGCTGAGCGCTTCATAGATCACCCGGTGAACCCCGGTGACACCCTGCAGGGGATCGCTCTGAAGTACGGAGTGACGGTAAGAGGGGGGGATGGGAAGGCGGACATGTTTTGTATTATGAGGTCATAGTGACCCCCACACACCACATAGGACATCACTTCCCCCGGGGGTCCCACTATTACTGACCTGCTGCAAGACCCGGGATAAGTCATCAGCCTTCATATGACCTGTGACCCCTCGCTCCTCTCTGTAGGCCCCATTCACATCTCGTGTAGCGTGTAGGCGTGCTTTTCGCATGATGCGCAGAGGGTGCCATTCACTTCAATGGACTGGCCTACACGCGATAAACATGGCGCAACCTCTCCTGCACCTTTTCTGATGTAGAGGTTTGTGTAATTTTTTTGCCACATGCAAAAACCTGCACCCCCCGTCTGCATTTGGGTGCCATTAATAGCACTGCGGCGAGCGCACACAGACATGTGGCCTATTGGAGGCTAGGCCTTGGTGCCGAGTGGCTGCATATTTACATGCAATGGTTTTGCAAAGAATGCCCCTTTCTGGGGCTCCCCTCTGGTGATCTTCTGAGTCTGTCGCCATAGCAAGCTGCTAGATATAGGGGCACTTATGTGTGCTCAATCCCAAGCCGGGCTGTGTGGTTCCCTGGACACCTACGGCACAGTTCAGACCCGCCCACTAAACTTGGCTGACATTGGCAAGACACAATGGCTCCCCCTGCTGTCAGCCAAGCCTGGGGGGGAGGGGAGAGAAGACCGGCAGACGGGCACAGCGCTGGATCAATACAGGACTCCAGTAAGTATTTGGGGGGCAGGCACAGCAAGTGGGGGCATTAAAGGTAAAAACAAATCTCACCTTTAGACCCCTTTCACACCACACTGCCCATAGCGTCGGCGGTAAAACGCCGCTATTTTAAGCAGAGTTTTACCGTCGGATTTGCGGTGCATTTCGGCCGCTAGCGGGGAGCTTTTACGCGCTAGCGGCTGAAAAAGGGTTAAAACCCCTGGCAAAATGCTGCAATAGCAGCGTTTTACCGGCGGTATTACAGCGCTGCCTCATTGATTTCAGTTCACCGCTCCAAAGAAGCTGCTGGCAGGACTTTTTGGGACGCCCTGCCAGCGCACCGCTGCTGTGTGAAAGCCACACTGCACACAATGGAGCAGCAGTTTGAGGGCGGATTGCAGGCGCTATTTCTAACGCTATAGCGCCTGCAAAACGCCCTCGGTGTGAGAGGGGTCTTGGAACCACTTTAACGGCATCGCAAGTACAACGCACGCTTTTCATACAGTTTTCACATGTTCTCACAAAGCATAGATGTGAATGCGGCCTTATGCCGCCTACACACGAGCGGATTTTCCGTCTGAAAAATCTTGGATGGTTTTTCTGACGGAATTCCGCTAAAGCTTGTCTTGCATACACACGGTCACACAAAAGTTCTCTGAACTTTCGACCGCCAAGAACGCGGTGACGTACAACACTACGACAAGCCGAGAAAATGAAGCTCAATGCTTCCGAGCATGCGTCAAATTTTGCGCGTCGGAATTGCTACAGACGATCGGAATTTCCGATCTAAACTTTTTCTGACCGAAAGAACCTGCTCTCAATCTTTTGCTGGTGGGAATTCGACCAGCAAAAGTCCGATGGAGCGTACACACGGTCGCATTTTCCGACCAAAAGCTCTCATCGGTCTTTTGCTGGCCGAATTTCCGATCGTGTATATGCGGCATAAGCCCCGGTTCACACTAAAACACAGTGCTGGCAACCCACGATCTCTCTCGATTCATACTAGATGTGGAGCAAGTTCACAGCGAATTTGCGGCGGATTCTGTACCGCATCAAAATCGCAACACATCTAATGCAAATTGATTGCGGAGTATATATTAGGCCGGCTTCACACTGGGGCGGTGCGGGGCGGCGACGGTAAAGCAGCGCTATATTTAGTGCTGCTTTACCATCGTTTTACCCGCGGTATGCGGTTAAAACCACCCCGCTAGCTGCCGAAAAAGGGTTAAAAACCTCCGCAAAGCGCCGCTGCAGCGGCGGTATCCCCGCGGTCTCCCATTAATTTCAATGGGTAGGAGCGGTATAGGAGCGGTTAACACACCGCTCCTTCACCGCTCCAAAGATGCAGCTAGCAGGACTTTTTTTACCGTCCTGCTAGCGCACCGCTCCAGTGTGAAAGCCCTCAGGGCTTTCACACTGGAGACACAGCAACAGCTGTTTCGGGTCGGTTTGCAGGCGCTATTTTTAGCGCAATAGCGCCTGCAAACCGCCCCAGTGTGAAAGCAGCCTAAAAGGAGTTGTAAATCCGCATGTTTTTTCACTTTAATGCATTAAGGTGAAAAAACTTCTGGGCTGCAACTGCCCCCCCCCCCTTTTCTTACCTGAACCCGATCGTTTCAGCGATGGGGATGAGCACAGCAGCTCCAGCCGCTGACATCACTTCCGGTTTCCCGGATGTAAACAACATCATTTTTAAATTGGCAAAGCATCCAAAAAAAACAATTCTGATGTGATTGGATGTTTTTAGGGCAGAGGAGAGGTTTAGACCCAAGATCTCTCCATAAAGAGTATCCATCACTGCCTATTGCTGTTATAAAGGATGTTTACATTTCTTGTAACAGCAATAAAAGTTATTAAAAAAATGTAGAGAGACAGTGTAAATAAAATAAATAAGAATACATTTATTTTTTTTGTAAATCGCACCCGCCTCCCCAAGCTCACGCACAAATGTGAAAACAAGTGTTGGTCCCACTCACATACTTAAACAGCGATCGCCCCACACATGTGAGGTATAGCCACAAACATCAGAGCGAGAGCAATAATTCTAGCACCAGACCTCCTCTGTAACTCTAAACTGGTAATCTGTAAGACAAAATTATCCACCCAAAAGTGTAAGCTCCGGTTGCTTATCTGTCTCCCCCTCTGGTGGCACATTTGGCACTTTTTTTTGAGGGGAGTGGAGAGTGGGTACCTGTTTTTGACAGGTACCCGTCCCCACTTTTGTCAGACCTTGCCTCCTCCTTCCCCTGCTGCCGGGCCAGTAAGAGAGCGCTTTGCGCATGTGCAGTAGGTAACCGACTGTGTGGCGGCAGAACTCCGCTTTAGTGCGTGACATGTTTGGTATATATTTACTCGACATATAAAAAATATAAAAGATGGTGTTATTATATTGTGTTTGCGTGTATTAAAATTAAAGTGTATTTTCTGCAAAAGATTTGCGTAGATAAAACGCTGCATAAATACTGTGTAACATAAAAAAATTGCAAAACTCACTACTTTATTCACTAGGGCATCTGCTGAAATATATACACAGTTGTGCTCATACGTTTACATACCCTGGCAGAATTTATGATTTCTTAGTAATTTTTAAGAGAATATTAACCACTTCCCGCCTGGTCAATAGCATATTGACATCCGGGAAGTGGTTCCGTTATCCTGACTGGGCGTCATATGACGTCCTTCAGGATAACATGCCACCGCTCTCCCGTGGGGGCGCGCATCGCGGCGATCGGTGGAGCGGTGTGTCAGTCTGACACACCGCTACACTGATCTCGGTAAAGAGCCTCCGGCGGATGCTCTTTGCCATGTGATCAGCCGTGTCCAATCACTTTTCCGGTATCGGTACATTTGCACGAGTACCGATACTTGTGCAAATACTCGGTATCTGAACCGATACTAGTATCAGTGCAACCCTAATATTTGCTGTGGTATGTATACAGCCTGAGTTTAGGTGAGTTTTACCACCCAATGGCTGCTTGTGTAAGTGAGCTCTAATGCCGCGTACACACGGTCGGAATTCTCGTCGGAAAAAGCTCTGATGGTTTTCCCGTCGGAATTTTGCACAAACTGTCTTGCCTACACACGGTCACACCAAATTTCGACGGTCAATAACACCACGCCTTAAAAATGTTCGACAGCACTATAAAAGGGAAGTTTAATGCTTCTGAGCATGCGTTGAATTGTTTCCGAATTTTGCGTGTCGGAATTACATACACACGATCGGAAAATCCAATAGAAAGGTTTTCCATCTGAAAAATTAAGAACAGGTTCTCAATCCAAAGTCCGTCAGAAAAAGACCAATGGGCATACACACGGTCGGAAAATCCGATGAAAAGCTCCCATCGGACTGTTTCCATCGGAAATTCCGACCGTGTGTACGCCGCATAACAATGATGAGCCTGGGAGTGTGTGGACTAGGATTCAACTAAGCCCGCCTCCAGAACAACACAGTGATACTTTCATGAAGCATATGGGCATTAAGGTCCACCCACTGTGCTGTTTGTTGCATATTTGCATTAGTATGTTGTGAAGGGTTTATCATACAGGTCTGATCAAAGACTGTTTGAAAATTCGATGAGTAGGAGAGCTGAAAGAGTTATAAAACAATTCCAGAATCAACCCCCGTCCTACCCTAAATCTGCCTCTACTTTAACCCTTTTCCACCTGCGCTGGTTCCCTCTAAAAAGTTCTGAATCTTGTGGGACTGAAAGATCGGCCAATCATGTAATTGGCTGTCATGGTGGTCACATGATCGGGAGCCGATCCCACAGGCTACTGATCCTTATCGGGGACCAAGAGCTGTTTTTCACAGCTCAGTCTATAAGCTGGGAGCGTGCATTGTGCGTGCCCTTAGCACAAAAACATTGGTACATATGTGCAGTATATGGGCCTTAAAGCCAACTGTTTTGCCATGGCACATATGTGTTAGGTGGTCGTAAAGGGGTTAATGATCATCATTATAAAAGGAAGGGGCAGGCTCTCCAGTGTAAACACTGCTGTTACATTTGTGCTGTAATGATTGTGATGTGGTCTTTAACGCAATCACATGGTATAGAGACACTCAGATTGGCTCAGTATGTAAACCGAGCCATCTAATGACAGCTCAGATCACAGCCATAAAAAGGGAATGCAACCCATCAATTTAAATGTTTCCAAAAACAGTTACTGTACATTCAAGGCATGCCTTTATGGGTAACTCTAACAGTTGCTTGTGCTGTCAACCAAACTGTCAAGTTGTCAAATGGTTGGTGTCTTAACTGGCCACACCACCCAAAACACCAGGGTTTAGTTCTGCTTTATGGTGCTCCCTGGCCACCTGAGGATGGTTTGTGCAGTGTTGCTCCAGAAGTAGACATCCGTTAACACACAATGTTTGATTCTAAAGTACACATATTATCTTTAGGCATTTTTCCAGCTTCTTGGGGTGTTGAAAACGGAATAATAAAATGTGACACCTACGTGACTCAAAGAGTGGAAGAGATACTCAAATGACTTGCTTTGCTTTCCATGAACTGGGTTACATAGATCCGCACTAACGTGTCAGTGCAGCGCAGAGACATCAATACGTTGGCTCCTCTGCTGTGCTGTAGATATACGTCGGCAGAATGGCACGTACAGGCAGAACCACGTACCTGTACGTGCCATTCTTCCGGCGGGGGTGGGGGGTCCGATCGGACCCCCCCCCCCTGTACCTGTACGTGCCATTCTTCCGGCGGGTGGGGGGTCCGATCGCCCCCCCCGGCCGGGGGGACGGTCGGGATCGCTTCAGGAGCGATCCGGGATGAGGGGACGGCCAGTGGTTTCTGGCCACCCCCTCGCGATCGCTCCTGGCGAATCAGATGCTTCCTCTGTCTGTGTCAATCAAAACACAGGCAGAGGAAGTGATGTCACGCTCGGTGCGCCGGTCTATGTGACCGGAACGCCGAGCTGTGAACGTCTAAAGGTTAGTGCACCAACAGTACACTGACACCAGTACACATAGGCACACAAAACACCCCCCTGTCACCCCCAGATCACCCCCCAGATCACCCCCTCCCCCCCCAGTCACAGTGTCACTAATTGCAGTGATCATTTTTTTACTGATCACTGCATTTAGTGTCAGTGTGACTGTAATAACTGTCAGTGCAGTTAGTTTTAGGTCCAAGGTAGCCCCCTACCCCCCCCTAATAAAGGTTTAACCCCTTGATTGCCCCCCAGTTAACCCTTTCACCCCCTTTTGCCAGTGTCACTAAGCGATCGTTTTTCTGATCGCTGTATTAGTGTCGCTAGGTAACCATTTTTTTTTTTTTAGGTAACCGCCATGTTTATATAGGTTCATAAATAGGTTTATAGGTCAGGTACCCCCATATTACAACCTAAATAAAGGTTTTAACCCCTTGATTGCCCCTAGAGTTAACCCTTTCACCAGTGATCACTGTATAACTGTCACTGGTGACGCTGGTTAGCCAGTTAGTTATTTCGTTATTTAGGTTCCCCGTCAGGTTTTTATATAGCGTCAGGTACCCCCATATATTACCTAATAAAGGTTTTAACCCCCTGATTGCCCCTAGTTAACCCTTTCACCCCCTTTTGCCAGTGTCACTAAGCGATCGTTTTTCTGATCGCTGCATTAGTGTCGCTAGGTAACCATTTTTTTTTTTTAGGTAACCGCCATGTTTATATAGGTTCATAAATAGGTTTATAGGTCAGGTACCCCCATATTACAACCTAAATAAAGGTTTTAACCCCCTGATTGCCCCTAGAGTTAACCCTTTCACCAGTGATCACTGTATAACTGTCACTGGTGACGCTGGTTAGCCAGTTAGTTATTTCGTTATTTAGGTTCCCCGTCAGGTTTTTATATAGCGTCAGGTACCCCCATATATTACCTAATAAAGGTTTTAACCCCCTGATTGCCCCTAGTTAACCCTTTCACCCCCTTTTGCCAGTGTCACTAAGCGATCGTTTTTTCTGATCGCTGCATTAGTGTCGCTAGGTAACCATTTTTTTTTTTTTTTTTTTAGGTAACCGCCATGTTTATATAGGTTCATAAATAGGTTTATAGGTCAGGTACCCCCATATTACAACCTAAATAAAGGTTTTAACCCCCTGATTGCCCCTAGAGTTAACCCTTTCACCAGTGATCACTGTATAACTGTCACTGGTGACGCTGGTTAGCCAGTTAGTTATTTCGTTATTTAGGTTCCCCGTCAGGTTTTTATATAGCGTCAGGTACCCCCATATATTACCTAATAAAGGTTTTAACCCCCTGATTGCCCCTAGTTAACCCTTTCACCCCCTTTTGCCAGTGTCACTAAGCGATCGTTTTTCTGATCGCTGCATTAGTGTCGCTAGGTAACCAGTTTTTTTTTGTATTACTGTTACGGGTGACGCTGGTTAGTTAGCTTTATTTTTTATACTGTCAGGGCACCCGCCATTTATTACCCAATAACGGTTTAACCCCCTGATCGCCCGGCGGGTGATATCAATTAGGTTTTAGGGTCAAATAAGGTCTGCGTCGCCCCAGGTTAGTGCCAGTACCGCAAACACCCACGCGCAAAGCATACACCTCCCTTAGTGGTACAGTATCTGAACAGATCAATATCTGATCTGATCAGATCTATACTAGCGTCCCAGCAGTTTAGGGTTCCAAAAAAAAAAACGCATTGTTAGCGGGATCAGCCCAGATACCTGCTAGCACCTGCGTTTTCCCCCTCCGCCCCCCCCAGCCCACCCAAGTGCAGTATCGATCGATCACTGTCACTTACAAAACACTAAGCACACATAACTGCAGCGTTCGCAGAGTCAGGCCTGATCCCTGCGATCGCTAACATTTTTTTTGTGGTAGCGTTTTGATTCAGTCGCTTCAGTCAGGAGCTTTTTTACCTGTGAATCTCAAAAAAATAAAAAAAATAAAAATAGTTGTCGTTTTATTGTTCTCTCTCTCACTCTATTCTCTCTCTATTGTTGCTCTTTTTTTACTCCATTCTATTCTGCAATGTTTTATTATGTTTTATCATGTTTTATCATGCTTGCTTTTCAGGTATGTAATTTTGTTTACTGTGTTTTAGTGTTAAGCATTTTTTTGTTTTCAGGTGCGCCATTCAGTTGCAACGCGGATTTATTTATCTTGACAGCAACAGCGTTTGCTCCCACGATACATAAAGCCGCGACTCCAACGCTGTAGGAGGTGATTTCACCACCACAGTTAAAAAAAAGAGCATATATGCCGAAGCATGGGGGCAGCAGGGGGGGGGGGGGGGGGAGCGATTGGCTCCAAATGCCACGTACATACGGTCGAAATTCCGACCGTGTGTACACGGCATAACTTTTGCGGGAGGATGCCCCCATGCATCGGCATATATAAATGGTGCATGTATGCCCATCATTAGAAGTGGGTGGATGAAGGGAGGTATTCTAATGGTGGGCATACCCACCAATCAATCTCTTTTTTTTCGTTCAGCCAAGAGGCTGCATGAAAAAAAAAAGATTACAATATATGTCCAGTATGTTGCTGGACTTTGAATGGTTATACCAGAATGATGCCTGCAGGTTTAGGTATCATCTTGGTATCATTCTTTTCAGCCAGTGATCGGCTTTCATGTAAAAGCAATTCTAGCGGGTAATTAGCCTCTAGGCTGCTTTTACAAGCAGTGGGAGGGAATGTCCCCCCTCCCGGATATAAACCGCGCCATTGGGAAATTGGGAAAGCATTTTATCACACCAATCTTGGTGTGGTCAGATGCTTTGAGGGCAGAGGAAAGATCTAGGGTCTAATAGACCCCAATTTTTTCAAAAAAAGAGTACCTGTCACTGCCTATTGCTATCATAGGGGATATTTACATTCCCTGAGATAACAATAAAAATCATAACAAAGAAAAAAAATGGAAGGAACAGTTTAAAAATAAAATAAAAAAGCTAAATAAATAAAAAAAAAAAAAAAAAAAAAAAAAAAAAAAGCACCCCTGCCCCCCCCTTCTCTTGCGCAAAGGCGTACACAAGCGTTGGTCTGGCGTCATATGTAAACAGCAATTGCACCATGCATGTGAGGTATCACCGCGAAGGTCAGATCGAGGGCAGTAATTTTAGCAGTAGACCTCCTCCGTGAATCTAATGTGGTATCATGTAAAGGCTTTTAAAGGCTTTTAAAAATGTATGTAGTTTGTCGCCACTGCGTGTTTGTGCGCAATTTTAAAGCATGTCGTGTTTGGTATCCATGTACTCGGCCTAAGATCATATTTTTTATTTCATCAAAAATTTGAGCAATATAGTGTGTTTTAGTGCATTAAAATAAAAAAAAGTGTATTTTTTCCACAAAAAATGCGTTTGAAAAATCGCTGCGCAAATACTGTGTGGAAAAAAAAAATGCAACACCCACCATTTTAATCTGTAGGGCCTTTGCTTTAACATTATATATAGTGTTTGGGGGTTCAACGTAATTTTCTTGCAAAAAAAAAAAATATGTTTTCATGTAAACAAAAAGTGTTAGAAAGGGCTTTGTCTACAAGTGGTTAGAAGAGTGGGTGACGTGTGACATAGGCTTCTAAATGTTGTGCATAAAATGCCAGGACAGTTCAAACCCCCCCCAAATGACCCCATTTTGGAAAGTAGACACCCCAAGCTATTTGATGAGAGCAATGTTGAGCCCATTAAATATTTTTTTTTTTTTTGTCCCAAGAGATTGAATAATGAAAAAAAAAAAATATATATATATTTTTTTTACAAAAAGTTGTCACTAAATGATATATTGCTCAAACATGTCATGGGCATATGTGGAAATACACCCCAAAATACATTCTGTTGCTTCTCCTGAGTACGGGGATACCACATGTGTGGGACTTTTTGGGAGCCTAGCTGCGTACGGAACCCCAAAAACCAATCACCGCCTTCAGGCTTTCTAAGGGTGTAATTTTTTTATTTCACTTCTCACTGCCAATCACAGTTTCGGAGGCCATGGAATGCCCAGATGGCATAAAACCCCCCAAAATGACCCCATTTTGGAAAGTAGACACCCCAAGCTATTTGCTGAGAGGTATGGTGAGTATTTTGCAGATCTCGCTTTTTGTCACAAAGTTTTGAAAATTGAAAAAAAGAAAAAAAAAAAAAAATTTTTTTTTCTTTACTTTCTTCATTTTCAAAAACAAATGAGAGCTGTAAAATACTCACCATGCCTCTCAACAAATAGCTTGGGGTGTCTACTTTCCAAAATGGGGTCATTTGGGGGGGTTTTGTGCTATTTTGGCATTTTATGGCCTTCGAAACGGTGATAGGTAGTGAGGAGTGAAATCAAAAATTTGCACCCTTAGAAATCCTGAAGGCGGTGCTTGGGTTTCGGGGCCCCGTACGCGGCTAGGCTCCCAAAAAGTCCCACACATGTGGTATCCCCATACTCAGGAGAAGCAGCAAAATGTATTTTGGGGTGCAATTCCACATATAACTATGGCATGTGTGAGCAATATATCATTTAGTGACAACTTTTTGAAAAAAAAAAAAAAAAAACTCTTTTTTTTTTTTGTCTTTATTCAATCACTTGGGACTAAAAAAAAAAATATTCAATGGGCTCAACATGCCTCTCAGCAAATAGCTTGGGGTGTCTACTTTCCAAAATGGGGTCATTTGGGGGGGTTTTGTACTTCTCTGCCATTTTAGCACCTCAAGAAATGAAATAGGCAGTCATAAATTAAAAGCGGTGTAAATTCCAGAAAATGTACTCTAGTTTGTAGACGCTATAACTTTTGCGCAAACCAATAAATATACGCTTATTGGCATTTTTTTTACTAAAGACATGTGGCTGAATACATTTTGGCCCAAATGTTTGACTAAAATTGAGTTTATTAGATTTTTTTTATAACAAAAAGTAGAAAATCTCTTTTTTTTTTCAAAATTTTCGCTCTTTTTCCGTTTATATCGCAAAAAATAAAAATCACAGAGGCAATCAAATACCATCAAAAGAAAGCTCTATTTGTGGGAAGAAAAGGACGCAAATTTCGTTTGGTTACAAAATTGCATGACCGCGCAATTACCAGTTAAAGTAGTGCAGTGCGAAATTGAAAAAAGACCTCTGGTCCTTTGGCTGCCAAATGGTCCGGGGCTGAAGTGGTGTCACTCTTCATTTCACCGTCGTTTGTTGGCTGTGTCTTCTGCAGAGCTAAGATGTAGAAATTTTAGTGTTGGGGTGGACTTTAACCAAATCATCTTCCAGGACAGCCCATGAGATATAGGTACCTCCTCCAACAGTAACTGGAAACGCATCAAAAAATACACTTTAAAAGGAAGTTCCCTAGCTGAACTGGTCAGTTTTTGTTGTGTTTCCTCTGGACAAGGAGATGCATCACCTAGAACCTGGGTCAGGTAGGCCTCTGTTTCTCTAGCTATTCTTTTCTTCCCCCACTACTTTACCTATCTGGATCCACTGGGAGCAGCTAGTAGGATTTTTTGCAAGATTGCTCTCCAGGACCACTCCTCAGTACCGGAAGGAGGTAGCTCGGTTCCCTTTCTCCTTCTGTGCCTGGGGAAGGCCATGTCTGGAAGGGACACATCGCATTGACAGGGACCAGCATGGGCAACATGGGTTGCCAGTCAGGTTGTCTGGGTGAGTGCATTGACTACACTATAGGACACTTTGGTGGGGATGCACATGGTAGCTGTGTTGGTTTGTGGCCTGGCTTTGTTCCTGTTTAACCCGATAATACAGAGGCATTAATCCTGGGGGTGGTGAAGTCATTTCCAGGCATCGGAGGCTCTGGTTCCAAGCCTCATTTTCGGCACTGGGGAAGGGCTGCCTGGTACCTTAATGGAGGTTCCCTCCAGCAGAGGCTGTCGGGACACTAATACTGCATTTTGGAATCTTCAATGTAGACTACAGCTCAGGTGATACAGGTGCTCTTGGCACCAGCAGGAGACAGGTAAGCTTGAGGTTACTGTACCTACCTACTTTCACTTGTGTGTGCGCCTAGGTTTTCCCTGTCACCTGGGACCCCTTGGGTGTTGGGCTTAAAGTGAAGTTACACCCAAAAGTGGAACTTCCGCTTATCTGAATTCCCCCCCCCCCCAAGGCTTCACTGCTGGGTTCCCTTTAGGGGTGCAACGGATCAAAAAACTCACGGATCGGATCGATCCTCGGATCAGGAGTCACGGATCGGATCATTTTTCGGATCAGCAAATAATAATTGAATTTGCAAAAACCTGTGAAAATTCTGCCACCATATAGTCCCCACTGTAATATCCACGTCCTCTCCCCCACTGTAATATCCACGTCCTCTCCCCCCCACTGTAATATCCACGTCCTCTCCCCCCACTGTAATATCCACGTCCTCTCCCCCCACTGTAAGATCCACGTCCTCTCCCCCCACTGTAATATCCACGTCCTCTCCCCCCACTGTAATATCCACATCCTCTCCCCCACTGTAATATTGGCTGGGTATCGCAGAGTATTGGCTGGGTATCGCAGAGTATTGGCTGGGTATCGCAGAGTATTGGCTGGGTATCGCAGAGTATTGGCTGGGTATCGCAGAGTATTGGCTGGGTATCGCAGAGTATTGGCTGGGTATCGCAGAGTATTGGCTGGGTATCGCAGAGTATTGGCTGGGTATCGCAGAGTATTGGCTGGGTATCGCAGAGTACTGGCTGGGTATCGCAGAGTACATTGGCTGGGTAATGCAGAGTATCGCAGAGTACATTGGCTGGGTAATGCAGAGTATCGCAGAGTACATTGGCTGGGTAATGCAGAGTATCGCAGAGTACATTGGCTGGATAATGCAGAGTACATTGGCTGGGTAATGCAGAGTACATTGGCTGGGTAATGCAGAGTACATTGGCTGGGTAATGCAGTTTGTTTACAAGTGATCGCTCCGTCATTTGACGGAGCGATCACATTGTAAACAGTGGCCGGGTGTACCAAGATGGCCGCCGCTCCGGAGCTAGGCCGAAGCCGCAGCCTTTCCTAAGGCCGCCGGGTGTACCAAGATGGCCGCCGACGCTCCGGAGCTAGGCCGAAGCCGCGGCCTTTCCTAAGGCCGAGGCCGCGGAGCGCTCCGCGGATCGCGGGGTGTGCCGATCCGAACGGGGTGACCCGTTCGGATCACGGATCGGCGACGATCCGTTGCACCCCTAGTTCCCTTACTGGCAATGTTGCGGCGGCACCTGACAGCTGATGGAAACAGCCGATGATGGCTTGGGTCCGGCTTTCACACTGGATTGAATGGGGCCGTTTTTTTTCAGGTGCTATACAGGTGCTATTTTTAGCGCTGTAGCGCCTGAAAAACGCCTCGGTGAAAGGGGCCTTACCACTGCATATAGATATTTAAGAATAAATTGCCTTTTTTTTATAATAAACTTTGCATTAACTAAATTTATACACCATGCTTTTTTTAAGGTTATTATTCGATGAATCGAAACAATAATCGGCCAACTAATCGATTATGAAAATAATCGTTAGTTGCAGCAATATTTTTAAGTGCTTTTTTTGGTGGGGGGGAACCTCTACCTGCATTTCCCGTATTCTCACCTAGGCAAAAAGATGTTGGAGTTGCCCACAGCTTCGTGGGATACACGTTGTGCATCCCAGGAGGCTTTGAGGTACTCTGATGTGTATGTGCACATGATGTCACACCATCGAGGTGGCCAGCTTTCTCTTCCTTGTTTATGCAACCAGACAGATGTTGATGCACCATGGCGTATGTAGATCATCAGGGGACCACTTGTGATAATCCAAAATATACTGGCGGCCCCCTGATGAAGTCAGATGGTGGATTGGGACTATAGAACATTGCTGGATCGCTGGGTCTATTTTCTGTGCAGAACCAGGCTATAGAAGTAGGAGGGGAGAAAAATGGGAGAGCGAGATTTACGGAGGAACTGAACTCTAAAGTAAAAAAAAGCAGGCACAAGGCGAAGAACCGATAAACTGCTCCTGCTGGTAATGCACCTTGCTGTCCCTTTTATGCTTCATTGCTGCATGCAGACAAGGACTTCTGACTTTCAATGCAAACTCTTTCTAGGTCAGTGATTCATAATGCTAACATCTAACAGGTCAGCACAACAGCCACACGACTAAGTAGAAGATTGGCTACAAAATGGCATCATTCTGCTCCTGCATAGAGAATGCATTGGATGTGTCCTCTGCAAGTTTGTTTTCCTAATGACAGGTTCTCTTTTAGACAGGCCATGGAAGCAATAAACTTTATAACTAGTAATTATTTGTTTCCATATGTTTATGTACACTCTTAAACGTGACCTAAATGAAATAAAACCAAGGAAATTGCTAAAATAAGTTTAAATAAGAAGCCTAGAGGTATCTGCGTATGCCTTTTATATAATCGATAACTTAGATGTTCCAAGAGCCCCGGAACTCCAGTCACTTAAATGTGAACATGCCCTTTGACATCTTTATGTACAATGCAGGACCACTGGCCCTGCATTGTATGTGAAGATTGTAGTAATTTTGAAGAGGGGTGGCTACGTTTTGTCTTTATCTGGTGGGCAGGTAATAATTCAGGCTATTACATGTTCATGTCTCTCATTACTATAAGGCGAGAGGAGCTAAACAATGGGGATTCTTATCAGCTGACCGGAGTTTAGCTTTGAAGAACAGGGTACTTTTTGGAAGTTGAACATGCAAGCTTCAGCAAACATTTTGTTTACATATGCTTAGTTTAAAGTGGGGTTGCAACCAAAAAACAAAAAGGGGCTTAAAAATCATAAAAAAAAATTAAAAAAAAATAATTGGAAAAAAAAAATTTTTTTACTCACCTCTAAATGCCTGTTGCTAGGGGGTCCCTCGAAGTCTGCCACCTTCATTGCCCGGGCTAAAAGTCACTTCCTGTAGGCAACGCACAGTCATCTGGGACATGTCATGTGTCCCAGATGAGTGAGCGTCGAATCACGGCGCACGGCGCCGCTCGCGCATGCGCAGTGGGTGCCCGGCTGTGAAGCCCAGCCGGGTTCCCACATTAAGAATGCCGGCGTCGTGAGCGGAGCGGGGAACGAGGGGGGGGGGGGTCTCGTTCCCCCGCATCGCTGGACCCCGGGACAGGTAAGTGTCCGATTATTAAAAGTCAGCAGCTGCAGTATTTGTAGCTGCTGACTTTTAATTTTTTTTTTTTGCCCGGCCCTCCACTTTAAATACATATTCCTTCTGTTTTACTTGTACAGCCAGTCTTATGATTTCCATACATCTACTGTATTTGGCATAAGTGCAGCAAATAAAAAAAAAAAAAAAAAAATATCTCCAGGATTGGTTGTCGGTGCAGTAAAATATCCCCAGAATTGGTTGTCGGTGCAGTAAAATATCCCCCGGGATTGGTTGTCGGTGCACCAAAATATCCCCGGGATTGGTTGTCGGTGCAGTAAAATACCCCCGGGATTGGTTGTCGGTGCAGTAAAATACCCCCCGGATTGGTTGTCGGTGCAGTAAAATACCCCCGGGATTGGTTGTCGGTGCAGTAAAATACCCCCGGGATTGGTTGTCGGTGCAGTAAAATACCCCCGGGATTGGTTGTCGGTGCAGTAAAATACCCCCGGGATTGGTGTCGGTGCAGTAAAATACCCCCGGGATTGGTGTCGGTGCAGTAAAATACCCCCGGGATTGGTTGTCGGTGCAGTAAAATACCCCCGGGATTGGTGTCGGTGCAGTAAAATACCCCCGGGGTTGGTTGTCGGTGCAGTAAAATACCCCCCGGGATTGGTGTCGGTGCAGTAAAATACCCCCGGGATTGGTTGTCGGTGCAGTAAAATACCCCCGGGATTGGTGTCGGTGCAGTAAAATGCCCCCGGGGTTGGTTGTCGGTGCAGTAAAATACCCCCCCGGGATTGGTGTCGGTGCAGTAAAATACCCCCCGGGATTGGTGTCGGTGCAGTAAAATACCCCCCGGGATTGGTGTCGGTGCAGTAAAATACCCCCCGGGATTGGTGTCGGTGCAGTAAAATACCCCCGGGATTGGTTGTCGGTGCAGTAAAATACCCCCGGGATTGGTGTCGATGCAGTAAAATACCCCCGGGATTGGTGTCGGCACAGGGTCATACTCCCAGGATTGGTGTCGGCGCAGGCAAATGCACCCAGGATTGGTGTCGGCACAGGGTCATACTCCCAGGATTGGTGTCGGCGCAGGCAAATGCACCCAGGATTGGTGTCGGCGCAGGCAAATGCACCCAGGCTGTATCAGCCCCTGTGCCAGAACTTTAATGTTAGTGTTGGGCAAGATGGCACTCCATCCGACAGAGATAACGGGGATAACAGGCCTGGTGAGCAGTGTGCAACGCAAGGTTTCAGCACAAGACCATGTCACTTTCTGCTCTCTGGTGAAGAGGTCCCACTGACGACCAATCAAAACTGCAGAATCTCATTGGGCCCTGCGTGCTATCTGATAGCGGTACACACGGCAGCTTTGCACAAGTGCCACAGGCTGTGACCCTTAGTGTTCCTTATGTGGTAGTTACTAAAATATATACAAAAAATTCCAAGACCCCTTCATAAGGAAGGAAGTCTTACATTAAAGACAGTTGTCATTTTCTGTGCACAGCTCATTCTGAGCCAAGAGTTTTAGAAATGAATGCTGTCCTTTGTGTCAGCCCTGATGTTCATTTTATTGTGCACCCAGGTGTGACATTTTGTGTCTCGGAGCATTTGTGTTTCATGTGACTGGAGTAAATACGTTTTCCACTGCCACTGGAAAAAGTACAGCGTGACCCTAGTACTGAGTGTGTAAATATTAGGAAAACTGGATGGGAGGGGGGTATGGTCCGCTGGGACAGAGATTTATTATTAGGCATGGTCACAAAGTAATCATGGTTTAGAGGGGAAAAAAAATCACATGATATGTTTTATGTTTTTATATATGTGCTCAAAAATCCACAGAATGTCCTGGAAGATGGTCCCCAATATCAGCGTGACTTTTAGATTTCCTTCTTTACATTGCAAATAATGCTTTTACAAGAGCGGTTTGGGGCTCTCCCCATTTTGGCCCTTATGACTTGTTTCCATGTTTGCTATTTAGGATGTCACCGTTCAACATATAAAAGATGTTCCTCCATAGAGCTCCTAAAACTTATGCAGGGCTTGACCAATTCGATTTGAGCTAAAAAAAAGTTAGATGCCAGTTTTTCAAACGAACAAATCTTTATTTTCAATGACAAAATCCTTTCTCTTATGTGTGCTGACAAAAGCCCAAGCGCCAGGAAGCAATTTCTAGTCGCCATGGCAACCTGACACCTGGGATAATAGCGGTAGTTCCAATTTTTTATGTCACACAATTTTACCACAAATTTTCTGTAAAAAAAAATACATTAAAGTTAATTTTGGGGGGAACAAAAATGCAATAAATGACCCAAGTTTTTGGTAAAATATTAAATCCGAGGTTGCATTGAGTAAATAGATACCCAACATGTCACACATTAAACGTGCGCCCATGAAATGGCAAGAAGCTTCAGTACCCTATATTTTCCGTAGGTGGCACTTTAAAAGCCCCCTATAGGTCATCAGTTTAGTGCTACGAAGGAGGTCTGGTGCTACAATTATTGCTTTCATTTCGACGGGCAGTTTTAGGCATAGGCACCCCGACGCATGTGTCTGTGTGGTGGGGGGCCTCATTTTGGGGGGGGGGGGGGTTATGTGCTTCAGTAACTTACATTTTTTACAAGAAAGGTTGTAACTCAAAAAGAATTAAATCCTGTTCCTTTTAAAGCATGTTAAACCCGCATAGTGCTTGTTCGATGTCATTTGTCCCTTTTAGGGACCGACCAATTATCGGTGAGTCTGATATTCACTTTTTGTATAGTATCTGGCATAAACGTACCCGATGTCACCGATATTGCTTCAAGGGGTTTTACCGGGATGATGCTTGCAGATGCAGGCATCACCCGGTACAGTTCTTTAGAGCGGACAGTCGGCTTTTTTGTTATAACTGATGTGGCTCAGCAGCCGCTCGGCTGTTATTACAAGCAGTGGGAGGGGACTCCCCCTTACGCCGCTCTCCCGTCCCATCGTGAGGCCCGAGCAACCAGCCGGCACGTCCGGTGGCTGGCTGAAGACCCAAACAAAGCCGATGCTTCATTCGGGTCTAGGACCTAGTAACCCGGAAGCGATGTCATGACAAAATTTCCCAGATTACTGCCATCTTAAAGGCGCCAGTTTTAAAATTGTAAAGTATTCAAGAACACTGATCTTGATGTTTTGAATACTTTCAAGAGCAGAGGAGGGGTTTAGGGTCTTATAGGCCCCCGATCTCTCCATAAAGAGTACCTGTCACTGCCTATTACTGTCACAATGGATGTTTACATTCCTTGTGACAGCAATAACAGTGATAAAGTGTAAAAACATTTTTTTTAAATGTACTGAATATCGGCACACAATATCGGCCTGAGAGGTGGCCAAAATATCGGTATCGTATTGGCACTGAAAAAATCTATGCTGTAAAATACCTGTTTGATCCTGCCTGTTCCGGTGTCCCCCTAAGTGATACCGTGGTCAGTTTACTTGCCTCCATCATCCCGCTGTGTTTAGAGTCTCTCCCTCTCCCCCTCCCGCTCTGTCTGTCACTTCCTAGTGTGTGAGCCGACTTCCAAACTCCCCTCTGCTGTTATTCTGTGTGGCAGTAAAGTTGGTGATCCCAATTACTGCAGCCCCTCTGTAATAAGAAGATATACTACACAGTGTCTGTGTTTTTTTTATTTTTATTCTGCAGCTAAATACCTTATTTCACATCGCCAATGTCCGCCCGGCTGACTTCCGAGAAATCTAGGTCCCTCCCACTGTAGAGCTTAGATCAAGAAAGAAGAGCAGCGGGCGTGACCGCACATCGGCGATGTATAAAACAAACAAAAAAAAACGGTTTATATATTTGCAGAATAAAAAAAAAGACACTGGGGTTTATTAACCAAAGCTGGAGAGTGCAAAATTAGTCCCACTTCTGCAGAAAAAACAATCAGCTTCTAACCTCAGCTTGTTCAATTAAGCTTTGGCAATAAAACCTGAAAGCTGATTGGTTTCTATGCAGAAGTGAGACTGAATTTGCACTCTCCAGCTTTAGTAAAAAAAAAAAAAAAAAACATAGTGTAGTATAGCTTGTTGTAGCAGAGGGGCTCACAGTAATTGTGCGCTCTGACTTCACAACCACTTGAACTTTTCTATTTCATCACATAGGGGACAAAAAGTCCCTTTATGTGATGATTTTTTTGGTGACAGGTTCTCTTTAATGAGACATCCAGGGCATAAAAGACTCTGCATGTCTCCCCTGTGCTCCACTGAATGCACATTGCACTCTATTATATTCTTTCCCTGCCTTGATGGCTGGGGAGTCGGTCAATAGGGACCCAGAAGTGACTTCATACATGTTACTTCTGGGTCAGCAATAGTGATGGGTTCAGGCGTGTTCGGATCGAACCCGCCAGGAATCCGGCACTGCACACTGCCAATCGTAGGCAGCGTGTGTATGTGCAGCTGCCAGTTGGGAAATGCCTCATTGCCTATGATTGGCAGTGTGCAGTGACGGCTTCCTGGCCCAAGCCCATCACTAGTCAGCAACAATGAGGGGAAGAGAGCAGACCTGTGTCCGCACTCCTTCCTCCACCCAGCGGCACCCACTATGCCGGTCCTGGGTCTGCAGGTGGGCAAGCGGAGCCTAGGATACATAGTGGGGGGGGGGGGGGAAGCGCAGCTGCCCGAATGCTTCCAGTGAATGGACTGACAAATTGCCAGGGTGCAATTTATAATCACAATGGCGACCTGACACCTGGGCTTTGTCGAGCCCTGTGTCATCGCTGTACTCCAAACAAACGGCTAAATACACTGATTAAATACTATATGGTTATATCTATCCAGATTAACATATCTCTGACACTCAGCAGGACCCTGTGCAGCAGTGCAGGAGACCTAATCTTTTTGTCTTTCAGTTTTAGGCCTCTTTCACACGGACGGTCCGTTTCGGGTCCGCATGTCAGTTTTTTTTTAGGCGGACCTGAACGGACGCTCCATAGACCTCTATGGTGTGATGGATGTCAGCGGTGACATGTCCGCTGACATCCGACCCGCTCCGATCTGAAATAGTGTGACGAAGGAAAACCCTATTTTTCCATCCGTCTTCAGATCGGATGAAAACGGACCCTACGGTCCGTCTTCATCCGATCCCCCATAGGGGAGAGCGGCGCTCTGACAGGTCCGTCCCTGCACAGAGTGCAGACACAGACCTGTCATCTTCCTGCTCAGCGGGGATCGCCAGAGCGATCGCCCGCTGAGCAGAGTGTAGCCTGTACACTGACACGTTCGTGTGAAAGGGCCCTTACTCTCATTTACAGGTCTCTTCCCCACCCCCCCAAACCAAAGAATGAATGTAGCTGTATAACTTTGTACATCATTGCCTTCTGCCCCCTGATTTGCGCATTTATTCTAGCATAACAAGCCTCTGAAAGTTGCAGTGTGCTATTTCCTCATGTAGGGTACCCTGCTTGGACCCAGGGTCTCCCCAGACATGCGCACTTCGCCACCTCGTATGTTTTTTGGGGGGCATGCGCTGTAGTATCCCAGGTGCTGGGGCTACCGACGCTGTTCTGATGGCATGTGTGCGCGGTTTGGGGGCAGCTCTCCTGTGTCCTCTTCCACTGTCCTTGGCTCCTCTGTCTGATGCATATGCAGTATTTCTTAGGGTGTTAGTGTGCAAAATCAGAGCACAAGAAAACCAGGGGTTGCGCTGCGCATGCATCGGGCGAGCACATAGAACAGAGCTGCCCCCCACTGTGCACATGCTGACAGGACAGTGCCAATGTCCTCTACTGTGCACACATGGCTCTTTCTGCCAGGCATAAGGCGTAGTACCAGCTGGAAGTATTCTGGTATTTGGTATACCATATATACCAAGTATTTGGTTCTGGGACCTGTCAGTGTCCCAGAAGACTGCAGGAGGGAGGAAAACTTCAGTTTCCGACCACCGTGGCAGTCAGAGCGGAATCGGGTATCTGTCAAAATCGGGTACATATCTTGGGAGTGTGGATTGCTTCCTGGATTTTTATATTTAGACACTTTTGGACACTTTTAGACACTTGGTGTATGTGTATATGTATATGTATGTGCAAGTGTGTGTGTGTATGTGTGTGTGTGTGTGTGTGTGTGTGTGTGTGTGTATATATATATATATATATATATATATATTATATATATATATATATATATATATATATATATATATATATATATATATATATATATATATATATATATATATATATAATTTTTGCAAATGTATCACTTAGCGATGCTTAATACTTCATTAATTGGAGGTATTGAACAGTGCATCATTAGTCTAATTTAAATGATGGGGCACAGTTCCTCCCAATGACACCAACAATAGGACCCAATTGCGCCAATGATGGGGCACAATTCCTCCGAATGACACCAATGATGGGGCACAATTCCTCCGAATTACATCAATGATGGGGCACAATTCCTCCCAATTACATCAATGATGGGGCACAATTCCTCCCAATGACACCAATGATGGGGCACAATTCCTCCGAATGACACCAATGATGGGGCACAATTCCTCCGAATGACACCAATGATGGGGCACAATTCCTCCCAATGACACCAATGATGGGGCACAATTCCTCCCAATGACACCAATGATGGGGCACAATTCCTCCCAATGGCACCAACAGCACCTCTCCTCCTTTTAGTAGTAGAATAATTAGAATATTTGGTATTCTTGGAATGTGTTCCCACATATGTGTGTAAACACTATAGAGACCATGATCCAGCATTCGTACATCAGTACCGAGGACCCTTTTGTTTATAATCTGCAGGAAGTGAATATTATACACATTAAACTAGTAAGCTTTTCACTGACCATAGGGATTCATCTAGTTCTGGAACCCTTCTTGCCCTAGTAAGTCATTATCGGCAATCTGTGTAGAATTTCAGTAATTTAGTTTACACAAGGAAATCTCTGCAGCACGGAGATATTTCCACAAGTCATAAACGGAGCTATGAAGAGATTTCCTGTACTACAGATCCAGGAAATTGTTTATTGTTTAATTTATAGCCTCATAATTGTGTTCTCTGTTTCTTATACACTAAGCGTTCTGGAATTTAACTTGGAATTTTCAAATTTGCTGGTTTGCTTACTGTAAAAGAATAAGTTGTTCATACGTGACCTTTATGCTTGTCCCACTGCTTATTATAATGTACATTTTTAGCATAGTGGAATTCTTTACCATTTTCATTTGCTGACACTTAGGGCTCTTTCACACGGGCAGCTGGGGTGCAGCAAAAACAGGCGGCTGAGATGCATTTTTACTGCCACCCAGACACCCATTTGAGAGTGCCATAGGATATACAGAATTTTGGGTAACAGAACCTTCTTTATTAAAGTGGTTCTAAAGTCATAAGGTTGTAGAAGGCATTCCATGCATTAAAGGGTTACTCCACTTTCGTGAAAAAAAAAGGCAAATAAAAAAAATAATATAGCATATACAATTGCGAAACAAGTCGTATTGTAATTAAATGTTATTAAAATTGACCTTTCCTTTGAAATCTGCAGCTCTGTAATTTTCGGTGAAATGCAATGTAACGTGGCTACCTGAATGCCCCACAGAAACATAATTTCCTGCTTGTGTGATTGGCTCACTGATTTCCCAGAAGTTTGCACTAAGATGTAAGTCAGATTTCAGGCATCCCCTGCAACAAAAATGTCATTTTTGCTAAGATACTTACAATAGGAAATCACATCTAAAGGGATGCAGGCCCTGCCATTTTCCTCAATAGAGCCCTGCAGGTGAAACAGCTGGTTAATAATTATGAAGCCACTCCCATTAGACTCACTTCTGCCCATGGGCACAGACAAACACACAGGGATTAATTCAGAATAACAAAAGGTAGGAATCTGCAACAAAGTTTGTCAAAATCCTTGCAATGTACATAGATCACCCAGAGGGGAAAAAATTATAATTTTTCTCATCAAAAGTTACTCTTTAAGATAAAAAAAAACCTTCTTTGTGCAACAGCCCCCCTAATACATTTCCTGATCCCCATCTTGATCCAGCGATGTTGTATGAGAGTCTCGGCTGTCCAACACTCTCTCCGTTTTGGCGGAGACAGCAGCGGGGTACCATTGGCTCCCGCTGCTGTCAATCAAAGTAATTGAGCCACTGAGGAGAGGGGGGGGCAGGGCTGAGCCTTGGCTCCGTGTCTGAATGGACACACAGAGCAGCTGCTCGGGTGCCCCCGTAGCAAACTGCTTGCTGTGGGGGCACTTGGCAGGAGAGAGGGTCCAGGAGTGCTGGAGAGGGACCCGAGAAGAGGAGGATCTGGGCTGCTCTGTGCAAGACCTTTACACAGAGCAGGTAAGTATAACATGTTTTGATATTTTTAAAGAAAAAAAACAAATTCTGCCCATGACCCCCAGAGGAAGTCTGGCCAAAGTCATTAACCTAATTTTAATGAGATCATATAAAGGTTCTATATTTAGGGACACGTAGTCAGAGGGACATGGTGACATGCATACCGAAATATTGGACAATAGTATGGGATTCCTGCTCTTCAGAGGAAGGAACATTGACTAGGGGGAGGGGATTTATTTGTATTTTTAGGTTGAGCTGCAGTTGAGCAGCTGAGGATACTATATGAAATACATGTAATGTACAGCCAGTCTTGTGATCCAGGCACTCTTGCTAGACAGAACAGCAAAGCACTGAACTCCCATGATGCCTCTAATCAGATTACACTGCAGTTAAGAAACACAACCTGGTTTAGGACCCATCGCAACCTGTGAATGGAGGAGCATCAGTACATTGACGAGATTATGGTGTGCTCTCCTCTTCTACCAGCACATGTACTACAGCAGGTCTTGATTGACTAAGGCCCCTTTCATATGTGCGGACCGTATGTCTGTATTTCATCCATCCATTTTTCGGATGAAATACAGACATACATGCATCCCTATGGGATAACGGGATGAACATCCGCTGACACCCGATATCATCCATCTACGCTATGGTCCGATTCTGCAGACTGAGGAAAATCCTATTTTTTTTATCCGTCTGCGGATCAGATGAACACGGACAGATGATCCGTGTTCATCCAATCCCCCATAGAGGAGTGTGCAGGGACCGCCCTGTCATCCACCGGCTCAGCGGGAATCAACAGATCGATCCCCGCTGAGCAAGCAGATGTTTACGGGGCAGATCATTGCGGATCCGTCCTGTGTGAAAGAGGCCTTAAGGCTACCATACATGGCTTGAATTGGGTCCGACTTCATCTAAATCAGTTGAAATTTGAGCCATGGGTGCCGCTGTTGGAACCACCCGTATCACAAAAGGTAGATTATTCAATGGTCTTTTGTCGGAGGCGCCGGGTGGAAATTGTTGGTTGAACAGCACCTACATAGAATCAGATGCAGGCATTGTTTAAATATTTTGACTGTCTTGGGTTCCAGCTGTCAGAATACAATAGCCAGCAGGGAGGATTCCTCCATCCGCATCGATTAGCATGGATGGAGGAATCTTTCAGATTTCTTTCACCTCTACTCTGCGTGCGTGGCCAGCTTTAGCGTACATGTGTGTCTTCTCCCATTCCTCTGTACACAGGATCATAAAAAGCTGATATCAAGTGAGATTTAGGTACTTTTGCCAACTTTATGTAAAATTCTATTTTTTATGAGAAGAAACAATAGCCTTATTAAAAAAAAAACACAATATTTAATTGTTTGGATTTCAGCTTTAAATTAAATCTGTCACAAACCTGGGCAGTAAAGCTGTTAATTACATTAAAAAAAAAAAATGGAGACCGAGGCCGACTGTTGCTGTGCGTTGTGGTTTACTTCAATGTGAGTTGGTTGGGGTTGCTTTGTATTAAGGCATGGTGGTGCCATTCAATGTGAAGGGCATGGTACAGCACTGTAATATGTACATTGTGGTAACATGCGCTTTACTGTGCATTGCTGCAAGCATAGGTATGAATAGGTCCTAAGAGCCCATTCTTGTGCTGTTGCTGCAATGCCTTGACCAGTGCATGTTAACGTGAGCTTTACCATAGATAACACATGGCAGTATGGCGGGGTGCCTTGTAGCGTGGATGCATTGTGCTGAGGTGTGTCCAACATGACTGAAGCTTCCTAAAAAAATAAATTGAGAAATGATCTTTTAGAACAATGATTGGTAATCCACATACATGTCTTATTTTATAACCACATAATGATCCTATTTTCTCCTTATTTTCCAGATGGAACAGATTAAAAGGGCCAACAAACTGTTTTCCACAGATTGTATTTTCCTGAGAAAGTCATTGAACATTCCGGTTATATCAGGGAAGACTTCCCTATTTAACGGACTTAATTTATTGGACTCGCCTGAGACTGAATCTCAAGAAGATGGCAATATTCAAGGTGAAGACATTGTTTCTGCTCCAGCTAAGAATGCCTCTCCACCTAGCTCTCCAGAATCAAACCGACCCATAGTTACACAGGATGAAGAGCTGTCTGCCAAAGACTTCCTTCATAGACTGGACTTGCAGATAAAGAGGTCTACACAGGCAGCCAAGAGGCTAAAAGAAGAAGAATACCTCAGGTAAACCGTTACATAAGTGCCCTTATACACTAACAAGATATATTCTCCATTACCAGGTAAATATGGACCCCCTTCTTGTAGTGGAGGTTGGCTTTGTCCAAACATAAGCAAAGATGCTTGTAGAGTGCTATAAAGTAAGTGCCCTACATATGAACCTTCAAGTTGTCAACTTTCAAAGATGCGAACATTAGTTTACACAGTTTTTTTTTTTAACCCAGCAGACTGTAGGAAAAAAACAGACAGATGGCTGTACCAACACAAGCGATGTTGGTGCCATGATCTACCCAGCTGTGCTATTGTATTCTGACAAGGGGACTCCACCTGCCAGAACACACTGATCAGTGCTGGCAGCCTTTGTCTGTAAGCACTGATCTTTTTTGGACTTATGAATGAGCTCCGGGAATGGAACTCGTTCGTAAGTAGGGGACTTACTGTATATCAATATAGGTCAGGGGCCTCCAGTGTATGTCCCTCAGCCACATCTGGCCCACTACTAGATTTTGTTTGACCCAAAGCTGGCGACAGTGGCATATCCTCAGTGTACACAGATTAGGATTCAAGTCGGAACAGGCTTCCAATGATCTCCTTTTCCTGGCTGGCGTCCTAGCATCCAATGAAATGCTTGCCTTGGTGTGGGCGAAGTGTGAACTCGTTTATCAGTATGTAAAATTTTGAAATCGGTTTCAGTTTTAAAAAAAGTTGTCGGAAGTATGAATAGATTTTCTTAGTGAAGAGATGGAAATATCAGAGTTCTATTGGGGGAGAGGTTGTTTTGTTTGTCAGATTCCTTCTTTAAGACATATATCATTTCTTTTCCTAGGCAATGTTTTGAATAAAAACCTAAGTTTACCTTTAAAAAAAAAAAATGCAAACACTTTTTTTGCAGATAAAAAAATGTTCCTTTTATTTTTTTCTTAGGAGCCTATATGGCATTGCAAACTTCTGATAAGGATAGGCAGTTACTGAAGTCCAAGAAGATCAATGGACTACGAGAGTGCTCCCCAGTGCCGTAGCAGTTCATTGAGAACTATAAGCCATCAGCCGCAAGGGCTGACGGTAGTTCACTAATTCTCAGAAATTTGGAAAAGGTTCCCTGCCCTCTGACAGGGATGGGGGGGGGATTGAAAGTTTGGGTGGTGGATGCTCAACATGTTATATGTTGCACCCTAAGCACAGGTGTAATGTGTTGAGATAGGTAAACTTATCCTTTAACCACTTGCCTACCAGGTACGAACACCCCCTTCCTGACCAAGCCATTTTTCAGCTTTCAGCGCTGTCGCATTTTGAATGACAATTGCGCAGTCATGCAAGGATGTACCCAAATAAAATTTTTATCATTTTTTCCCCACAAATAGAGCTTTATTTTGGTGGTATTTGATCATCACCTCTGCGGTTTTTATTGCGCTATAAACAAATTAAGAGGGACAAGTTTGAAAAAACGCAATATTTTTTACTTTTTATTATAATAAATATCCAATTTTTTTTAAACAAATTTTTTTCCTCAGTTTAGACCGATACGTATTCTTCTACATATTTTTGGTAAAAAAAAATCGCAATAAGCGTCTATTGATTGGTTTGCGCAAAAGTTATAGCGTCTACAAAATAGGGGATAGATTTATAGCATTTTTATTATTATTTTTTTTACTAGTAATGGCGGCGATTTGCGATTTTTATCGTGACTGCGACATTGCGGCGGACATATCGGACACTTTGACGTGCCACAAGAGCTGCACCGCTCCGCCGTCATTTGACAGTGGGCGGTCAGCTACAGGTTAAACTAAACAAAAAAAATATTCAATTTTGTTCAAATTTTTTTGTTTTGGTTTGTTTAACCACTTCCCGCCCGGTCAATAGCAGATTGACGTCCGGGAAGTGGTTTCGTTATCCTGACTGGGCGTCATATGACATCCTTCAGGATAACAGCCACCGCGCTCCCGTGGGGGCGCGCATCGCGGCGATCGGTGGAGCGGTGTGTCAGTCTGACACACGCTACACTGATCTCGGTAAAGAGCCTCCAGCGGAGGCTCTTTACCACGTGATCAGCCGTGTCCAATCACAGCTGATCACGATGTACACAGGAAGAGCCGTTGATCGGCTTTTCCTCACTCGCGTGTAGAGCCGATCGGCAGGCTCTCCTGACAGGGGGGGTATGCTCTGATTGTTTATCAGCGCAGCCCCCCCTCAGATGCCCACACTAGACCACCAGGGAAGCCCACAGCATGTGGATGGCCAGGTACATCCCCCATGGCCATCCACATGTTAAAAAAAATGCCCAAAATATGCCAATCAGTGCCCACAAATGGGCACTGACTGGCACCTCATATTTACATTATAAAACAGGTATACCCAGCAATGCCACCTATCAGTGTCCATCAGTGCCCATCCATGCCACCTATAAGTATGCATCAGTGCCGCCTATGAATGCCCATCAGTGCCGCATACCAGTGCCACCTATCAGTGCCCATCAATGCTGCCTATCAGTGCCCATCATCAGTGCCACCTCATCGGTGCCCATCAGTGCCGCCTTATCAGTGCCCATCAGTGCAGCCATATCAGTGTCCGTCATTGAAGAAGAAAATGCACTTATTTACAAAAAAATTAACAGTGACAAAGAAAAACTTGTTTTTTTGCAAAATTTTCGGTCTTTTTTTGTTTGTTGCGCAAAAAATAAAAATTGCAGAGGTTATCAAATACCACCAAACGAAAGCTCTATTTGTGGGAACAAAATGATGATAAATTTGTTTGGGTGCAGTGTAGCATGACCGTGCAATTTTCATTCAAATTGCGACAGCGCTGAAAGCTGAAAATTGGCCTGGGCGGGAAGGTGTCTAAGTGTCTGGTATTGAAGTGGTTAAAGAGCTCCTTTTGGCCCTGTTTACATGTACAGTGGTTCAAAACACACTTCTGGAAAGTGATCCACAGTGGATCACTTTTAACCACTTAAGCCCGGACCAATTTGCAGCCAAAGGACCAGGCCCCTTTTTGCGATTTGGCACTGCGTCGCTTTAACTGACAATTGCGCGGTTGTGCAACGTGGCTCCCAAACAAAATTGGCGTCCTTTTTTCCCCACAAATAGAGCTTTCTTTTGGTGGTATTTGATCGCCCCTGCGGTTTTTATTTTTTGCACTATAAACAAAAATAGAGCGAAAATCTTTTAAAAAATGCAATATTTTTTTACTTTTTGCTATAATAAATATCTGCAAAAAATATATTAAAAAAACATTTTTTTTCCTCAGTTTAGGCCGATACGTATTCTTCTACATATTTTTGGTAAAAAAAATGTAATTAGCGGTTATTGATTGGTTTGTACAAAAGTTATAGCGTTTACAAAATAGGGGATAGTTTTATAGCATTTTTTTATTAATATTTTTTTTTTTACTAGTAATGGCGGCGATCAGCGATTTTTATTGTGACTGCGACACTATGGCGGACACATCGGACATTTTTGACACATTTTTGGGACCATTGTCATTTATACAGAAATCCGTGCTATTTAAATGCACTGAATCCTATGTAAATGACAGTGGCAGTGAAGGAGTTAACCACTAGGGGGCGGGGAGGAGTTAGTGTGACGTGTGTTTGTTTGGTTTTTTTTTTTTTCACAGTAGGGGGCATGGCTGACGTCACTGATCGGCTTTCCCGATGACAGGAAACAGCCGATCAGTGACAGGCAGTGTAGGAAGCGCGGGGAGAGGTTTGTTTACACAGACCTCTCCCCGTTCTTCAGCTCTGTGACCCGATCGCGGGACACCAGCGACGATCAGGTTCGCGGGACACCAGCGGTGATCGGGTCCGCTGGTCCCGCGGGCGCGGAGCTCCCGTCCGCGCCGCCGCGGCTAGGCAATTAAAGGGGACGTACCTGTACGTGCTTTTGCCTAGCCGTGCCATTCTGTCAACGTAAATGTGCAGGAGGCGGTCGGGAAGCTGTTAAGAGGTGATTTACAGATCCTCCTGAATGACTGTTCGTTCTTTTTTATTTTTATTTTTTTTCAATCCCAAGGAGGATTTTGCAGTGCAATACTGCACCGCAACTGCATGCCAAGCGTTTGTGACTGTCCTATTGACTTCAGTGGGCGTGTTTGGCAATCAGCACCACATGGAAAAAGAGACCTTGCAAAATAAATTTGCCACACTATGAAGAAGTGCCACAGCGGGAGTTTGAACAGTCCTGAGGGGTTACCATGTTGTTTTGTCAGATCAGAACGCAGATCAACTGCCAGTTTTTTTTTTTTTAAATCAAGAGTTTTTATTGAACATGCCAATAAACAACAACTTCCAATGCACAAGTACATAAAGGATTTTTTCAACAAGTGACATATACATATGCCTGTTAACCTAGCCGTTACAACACATCTAAATACTCCAACTATTTGCATTTCACCACTCCAACTCCCCACTGACACATGTTGCGACCTGCATGGTACATATACGGTATAGCTTTTCCCTAGGGACACTGTAGAAGTCGAGACATCACCAGTTCGCTAGGGCTTAAACCCGGTGTATCTAGTGACCATATGCGTTCGAACCTACCTGGGCTTCCCCTGTGCTGGTAGATATATTTTTCCATAATAAGGGTATTTCCTATGTGTTATCCAGGAGGTGCAAGTGGGTGGCAAGGTAGATTTCCAGCCCATTAAGATAAGTTTCCTGGCCTGGAACAGAGCCCTAGAAAATGCGATCCTGATTAATTCCTCAGGGATCACATCCTCCAGAACCCCCAGTATGCAGCATATAGGGTCTATAGGTACCGTTGTTTGAAACACCCCATTAAGTGTACCAATTACCTTGTTCCAATACCTATGGAGCTTCGGGCAGCGCAACAAGAGATGTACGAGGTCCCTGTTGTGCTGTCGACAGCGACAGCACAAAGGGTCCGCCAGTCTGCCCATCCTATGTAGTTTTGTCGGGGTATAGTGTACTCTTAGTATTATATACAGTTGGGAAACTTTTTGTGCCACATTCAGAGAGCAAGTGGTTATGGATTGTAGGGCTTCCTCCCACTGATGGGTATGCCCGCAGGTGTCTTGCAAGCAGCATTTCGTAGAATTGGGATATGATCCCCTTGGCTGGAGTGCAGCACGTGGAATACCGGAGTGGGCAACAGTGCCCTGCATGTATCCTGCATCCCCCTGCGCCTGCCTGTTTTTACTGCCCATGTGGACCTTATGGCTTATGTACATGTTCTTCAGTGGAATAAATACAGGAACCTCTCTGCTTGGATCAGCCTCACTCCTTTCTTTTCTGCACATCCTGAGAAATGCCCGTCGTTTATTTTTGAATATAGGGGATATATTGACAAAGCACACAAATGGTGACAGATTGGGCAATTGATCTACAAATACAAACAGTATCTTCTCTTCAGAACTGACCATTGGAAAAACTTCAGTCTGGGTATTAGATTGTTGTCTGAGATATTCATTTCTATAGTTGTTTTCAGTTGAAGATTAACGGTAAAGCTGCATTTTGTCCTTGTCCCGAAAAAGAAAGAACAGTTGCTGCTCCTAAACTCACATTTTTGGAACTTTTGGCATTTTTTTTGCCAAAGCCCTGAACTTAATTCAATAAAAGCCTGTGCCCATTGTACACATAGACTTTTATCAGAGTTTAGAGGTAGTAAAACGCCTCCTCTCCTGAATGCAGAAGAATCTCGTTCATGTAAATGCAGCTAAACGTGCATTAGCACTAGGCACGTTTAGGACTTGAACATTTTTTTTTTTTTTCATTTTCAATGGCCAGAATAAGTTATTTATTCTGGCCAATGAAATGAAAAAGCGCCCAAGCGCTTGACTCTGGTAATTGCAGCTAAACGCGGTACACACATTTACCAGCATCAAGGTTTTTTTTTTGCTCCCAGAAGAAAAACGTTCAGGGCAGTTGTGATCAGCGTCCAGTGTGCATGAGGCCTTAATGAAATCCATCTCTGGTCAGACCTAGGTGCTCACTATTCCATTTGCTGATTAGAAAAGTCTCATTCTCAGTGCTTGTGCTGCTTAGCATCTCTCTTTGTCCTTCTGTATTCTTTGAGACGCCACTCACTCTTCTTTGTCCAATCAGAGAACACTTTTCATTCATTCAGAAACTGCAATCATTCTCTGAATGGCACCACTATTGAGCGGCTGACTTGTATTCATCAGGCTGGCCACTCAGGAAGGTACCCGGAAGAAAGTGGAGATTACTGGAGTAGTGGTGTCTTGTTCAGTTCCAGCTTCCAGGCATGTCGGCCAGTTATGGTATATACATAGTCACACTGGTCCAGGCTGAACCAATGTAACTCTGTAAAAAATGACTACGCAGGGAATTTATATTTAACCACTTTAAGACTAAGCCTTTTTCTGACATATTGTTGTAAAGTAAAAATCTGTATTTTTTTTGCTTGAAAATAACCTAGAACCCCCAAATATATATATATATATATATATATATATATATATATATATATATATATATATATATATATATATATATATATAATGTGTATATGTGAGAGAGAGAGACAGGGCTCAAGTCCTGCGGGAACGCATGGGAACGGAGTAGTGAGTGCCGCACACCTGACCATTCAGGCATTGGGTCCGCATGTCCGCTTCGATCTACCTGTCAATCACAGCTAGCTGACAGGTAGATCAGGTCCCTGCTGCTAAGAGATTGTATTTAATCAGACCTCTCGTGATGCGCTCCTCCCCGCCGTCCCCTCCTGATTTTCTTTCTCCTCATCTCCCCCCCCCCCCCTGTCTCCTGCATACTCGCTCTGTGTGTCCAGCTGAATCCCCCCCCCCCCCCTCTATCTTCAGTGCCATATGATGAGAGAACCCAGAGGAGGAGCACAGCTATTCTGCTCACAGGACATGCATGGGGAGAGGTGAGCTGAGGGAGGAACATCAGTTTGGGGTGGTAAGCTGAGCACAATACCTGGCAAAGTTTAATGCCAGGAGGGAAGTTTATGTGGAAATATGTGAAGGGTTGGAATAGCAGCGAGTGTGTGTTGGAGCCCTGCAGAGTTTGCAGCCCCCCAAGCTAACATACATCTCCTAAGCAGGAACACATCACTATCTCCCCAAGCATTCTGTCCAGATAATGTGCAGTTCATTTATGACCTTTCCGTTTAACCCTGTGTTATCCAAACTCTGTTCAATGAAAAATGTAAACTCACCACATAAACACTCTATATACAAAATAAAATTCCCCAATAAAGATCAGAACATGATGTTCACATTTGCATGGAAGCACAATTGAATGCTGATTATTCAGAGCATTACCGTATTTGTTTATTGAGGATTGTTTTGTTTTTTATGTACTAACAGTTAAGCTTCATACACACAATACGAAAATTGGATGAAAAATACCACTTTTGAAGCGTTCGTGCATATGAGCTTTTTTTTTGGTGGGCGAGTGGATCTTGGGTGGGAGTTCCCACACTTTTTTTCCCCAGGACTTGACCCCTGGATATATATATATATATATATATATATATATATATATATATTATATATATCATTTTTTTTTAGCAGAGACCCTAGAGAATAAAACAGCGGTCATTGCAATATTTTATGTCACATTGTATTTGTTTAGCGGTCTTTCAAACGAAATTTAAAAAAAACTAAACACTTTAATGAAATAAAAGAAAACAAAACAGTAAAGTTAGCCCAATTATTTTGTATAACGTGAAAGCTGATGTTATACCGAGTAGACCGAGTAGACCTAACGTGTCATGCTTTAACCACTTCAGGACCGCCTCCTGCACATTTACGTCGGCAGAATGGCATCGTGGGACACCAGTGGTGATCGGGTCCACTGGTCCCGCGGCCGTGGTCACGGAGCTCAGGACCGGGTCACGAGCACGCCGCCACGACCCACGGCTGGGCAATTAAAGGGGGCGTACCGGTACGTGCTTTTGCCCAGCCGTGGGTCGCGGCGGCGCGCTCGTGACCCGGTCCTGAGCTCCGTGACCACGGCCGCGGGACCAGCGGACCCGATTGCCGCTGGTGTCCCACGATCGGGTCACAGAGCTGAAGAACGGGGAGAGGTCTGTCTAAACAAACGTGCGTCCTACACTGACTGTCACTGATCGGCTGTTCCCTGTCATCGGGGAAGCTGATCAGTGACATCAGACGTAAAGCCACAGTAAAAAAAAAAACACACACTTCACAGACCTAACCCCTCCCCGCCCCCTAGTGGTTAACTCTTTCACTGCCAGTGTCATTTATACAGGAATCAATGCATTTAAATAGCATTGATTGCTGTATAAATGACAATGGTCCCAAAAATGTCAGATGTGTCCGCCATAATGTCGCAGTCACAATAAAAATCGCTGATCGCCACCATTACTAGTAAAAAAAAAAAATATTAATAAAAATGCTATAAAACTATCCCCTATTTTGTAAACGCTATAACTTTTGCGCAAACCAATCAATAATCGCTAATTGCGATTTTTTTTTTTTTTTTTTTTTGTACCAAAAATATGTAGAAGAATACGTATCAGCCTAAACTGAGGGAAAAAAATGTTCTATTTTTGTTTATAGCGCAAAAAATAAAAACCGCATAGGCGATCAAATACCACCAAAAGAAAGCTCTATTTGTGGGGAAAAAAAGGACGCCAATTTTGTTTGGGAGCCATGTCGCACGACCGCGCAATTGTCAGTTAAAACGACGCAGTGCCGAATCGCAAAAAGGGGCCTGGTCCTTTGGCTGCAAATTGGTCTGGGGCTTAAGTGGTTAAAATTGCGCATGCTCGTGGAATAGCAACAAACTACAGTACTTAAAACATTTCCATAGAAGTTAGAGTTACAGAAGAGGTCTTGCTCTAATGATTGTGGCGATATCTCACATGTGTGGTTTGAACACTGTTTACATATGCGGGCGCAACTTGCATATGCATTCGCTTACGTGATCCTGCACTTTCAGGTAGCGGGCGCAAGTTCTACACAGCAGGAGCCGATCAGCGGGTCCCGTAGACTCAATGTTCGGTACACAGAAAGAATGTAAACAAGGCAGATTGCTGTTCTTTCGGTAAGGAAGGCATGGATCCTGTGTTACTGCAAAGCAGGGACACAGATCCATGCCTTCCCCTAGTAAAAGCATCTCCCCCACTACACTAGAACACAGGCTAGGCACACAGTTAACCCTTTGATCACCCCTGATGTTAACCCCTTACCAGCCATTGTCATTAGTACAGTGGCAGTTCATATTTTTACCACTGATCACTGTATTAGGGCTGGTTTGCACCACAAAAATGCACTCCAGATCTGTTCCAGATGTGTTAATGCATGCAGGTTTTAGCACATTTTTGGATGAATTCCAGATGTTTTTTTCCCTTTTTTTTTTTTTTTCTTCCCCACCATACTATGGTCCAGGGAGTTTTTTGTGTGTTCCAGGGCATTCCGGTGCATTTTTGATGCATTTTATCACATTCCACTACAGTCCAGTGCGGGAACAATGCAGCATGTTCTACTTTTATTTCTGCAATTGGAACATCCTGGAACTGACCACACTGGTGTGAAATATGCCATTGGAAACCATATAACCTACTTTCCATGCATTTTAGGTGCAGAAAAAAATGCGCACTGGACTGCATGTGGTGTGAACTGACCCTTCGTGTGTCCGATTTGTCCGCTACAATATCGCAGTCCTGCTAGTAGTTGTTGATCGCTGCCATTACAAGTAAAAATAAACAAATACAAATTCCATAAATATATCCCATAGCTTGTAGACGCTATAACTTTTGTGCAAATCAATCAATATACGCTTATTGGGATTTTTTTTTTTTTTTTTTTACCAGAATACATGTTGGCCTAAATTGATGAAGACATTTTTTTTTTTTTTTTACTTTTTTTTTTTTTATTTGATATGTTTAATAGCAAAAGGTAAAATATATATCGTTCAAAAATTAAAATAAAAATTGTCGGTCGGTTTTTGTTTATAGCACAAAAAATAAAAAACAGAGGTGATCAAATACCACCAAAACAAAACTCCATTTCTAGGGGGGGGGGGGGGGGGGGGGGATGTATTTGGGTAACGCAGTGCCAAATCGCAAAAAAATGGCTTAGTCAGGAAGGGGGGGTACATTTTCCGAAGCTGAAGTGGTTAAACTGGAAGCACCTCATCCACAGTCAATAAAGGGAGCATAGTCACCTCAGTTATTTGGGCTTCTTCTGGTCTAACCAGAACATGCTTGTTGCTTTCCCTTAGGCTTCATGTGCTAGTTGCAGGGGCCTCCCAGTATATGCTCCCCACGTTTTCAGGGACAGTGTACCTGGAGGGATTTCATATTTAGGGTTTTCTTGGCTAGGAATAACTTTTTCTTTTGGTATCTTAGTTGTGAGACCTTCTCTCCCTAGAAACATTTTAGTTTTTCCCCCCATGTCTCTTCTCCGCCTGAGGTGAAGCAACTATCCCTGTGAGTGCAGAGGCTCTAGTGGAGGCCTTCCTCTAAAGAGGAGCTCCAGGCTCCTATAGAAAAAATTAAGTCAGCAGCTACAAATACTGTAGTTTCTGACTTTTAATATTGGGGCACTTACCTGTCCAGGGATCCAGCGGTGTCATCACCTAATCCAATTAGGAAGCCTTTGCGGCTTTACAGCCGGTTTCCTACTGCAAAGCACGCTGCGCTTTGTGAATGGGCTGGCTGCCAGGGGGAAGTAGGGGGGTGAACTTGGGCTCAGTGGGAGCGGGCGCCTGTCCACACCTAAACCCGTTTTTAGGTTTGACCTCATAATTCATGGTTTTGGTAAATCTAAAGGAAGGTTGTACCATACTCACATTTGATTGGACTCAGAATCCTTCCCGTGTTACCGCAGCAGGTTGTGGGGGAACCCTTGGTAGCCAGCCAAGTCTCCTTTGTATATTGCCGTGGCTGTTGGTGTCCCTAGATCTTTTTAGGGAATCCCACGTGAGTGAAGTAGGTCCTCACTCCTACTCCCTGTGTGTTAGTGAGGTTAGGCCAAAGGAGTATCCTGGTTGTGCTGACATACAGGTGATACTTGAAAAATTTGAATATCATGCAAAAGTTAATTTATTTCACTAATGCAACTTAAAAGTTGAGACTAATATATAAGATAGACTCATTACATGCAAAGCAAGATATTTCAAGCCGTGATTTGTCATAATTGTGATGATTATGGCTTACAGCTCATGAAAACCCCAAATCCACAATTTCAGAAAGTTTGAATATTGTAAAAAGGCTCAAAGTGTCCCACTCTAATCAGCTAATTAAGCCATAACACCTGCAAAGGGTTCCTGAACCTTTAAATGGTCTCTCAATCTGGTTCTCAGAAGTGAGACCCCCTTAGTGTCACTTTTAGTTCCGGTTTACACATATGTGATGCTGGAGCCAGCGAGATTCCTGTGCGTGTTCCAGCATCACATTTTTCTCGCAGGCAGTTCACACTGCCCTATGCGAACTTCTGTGGGTATCAATAGAAAGTTAATGACACCCCAGATCGGTTCGCAGATCGCAGTGCGAATCTGTAAATGGTACAGGAATTGGATCCGGTTCCATTGCGGAAAAAAATAAGTCCTGCACCATTTTGGTGCAAATGCCATGCGATTTCAGCCATGCAGTTTGTATGGCTCAATTCGCATTGCACAGACTTTGCATGTGATCTGCCTAGCAATGCGGTGCGTATCACGTGTGATGCCTCTGTTTGCACCAGTGTAATCCCAGCTTTAATGTAAGAAAACCCCTAGCATTTAGTATGACTAAAGCCCATCTTTGGGCAAAGCTAAACCCACCTCATGCTCAACCACAAAACGTCTGTACCTAAATAACAGTAACGTGTGTGTTTTCAGGAAGTCCATCGCCCACTATCCCATCTCTAATATTTACAGATTAGAAATGTTTCATCTTGCAATTTACTTGCAGCCCTTCTGTATAGGAAAATATGTATTTTTCCTCTAATAAAATGAAAGATGAAAGTGATTTAACATTTGTGTGGATTTCACATCCATGTATATCTGTGTATAATCCTGAACTATCTTATTGATACAATTAGAATTAAATATAAAACATTCACCAGTATGGTGACCAGTGTATGTGGTGCACAGGTTTGATCAGGGAGTAATATTGCTCATCTGTTAAAGAATTTCAGTAGATTTGTTAACTTTCCAGGCATACATTTTGCTATTAGAAAGTCCCTTGCGGAGGAAACATTGGCATCCATTACCAGGAGGCATGCCAGTACACTGCGGGACATCGATAGAAATGCACCAATTGAAAATCTGCCAATCTGAGCGCTTTATAGTAGTATGCAGTTTTGCTGATCACTTCACAAAGGAGTAATGATTCAGCACTATAAGACTGCTCTTCAGAAAACATAAGGATACGTAGACGATGTTTCCTTTATATGACAGTACTAGGTGATTGCTAGAACCGTTAGCCTGTTCATTGCATCTTGCTAAAGTGCCTGAGATAGAAATGAATACAACTACATGACTATTTAGCAGAGAGCAGGCACGTTTGGTGCTGCCGTTTTTATATAAAGTGTCACTTTGATACTTGTCATTGTTTGAATGCCCATCAGCGGTCTTCAGAAATGGATGGCGATAAGGGAAATAACTAAATTAATGTCTTATTCATTTATCACATAGGGTGGACGAGGAGTTGATTGCTCTTCACATATGTCACTCCTAGTCATGCATGTCACCTTACGTTTTCTCAAAAGCCATCAATTTCAGTCCCTGAATTCAATTAGAACTCCTAATAGATATAAACCACCACCTTCATTATAGGAAGATGATGCGGTAGACAGCCGGGGCTGTCTTATAATAGCCGGGGCTGTCTTATAATAGGCTGACACCTAGTCAGATTCAGACCATTACACTGCTTGCACTAAAAAAAAAATTATGAATAAAAAATGCAATGATACATATAGAGTTGCATTTGTTTGTGTCTTAAATATCTGCTCAAAGTCCATCTTTAACCAAGATTTGGTTGTTTCAAACTTTAAGCCCTCAAATAATAGGAAAAGATTTGATTTGGCTGAATTTTGTTGCAACTATGATAAATACGCTATTTTTTTAATTAAAACAATTGTTTGAACACCACCCATATAGTGCAGTTCTTCCTCTGAAACATTTAGGCTAGGTTCACGTGCGCGTTGCAGGAATATACGCAAAATTGCACGTGTTCCTGCAATGCACAAAAAACGATGCCTTTTGCCAACACACAGCAATTCCTAATTGCATCCCCATGCACCCTGCTGGGGCACCCGGAATCCTGCTTAAGCTGGCTATACACTGTGTGAATTCTGAAACTTGATCAGTGGGTAGACCTGTCACCACCCGTTCCATCCCCTCTCGCCTGGCATCCTGTGATTTAAAAATTAAAGGAGTCAGGTGAAAAATTTGTCCTGCAAGCAGCATCTTTCCTGCAAACGCCCTGCCCATGCCCATTGAAGTGAATGTGCAGAGCTTCCAAAGCGACTGAAAAGCACTTCGAAAGCACTGCAACCCCTTCTTTAGGTTAAAAGTGCTCCGCTAGCGGCCAAAAAACGCAGTTTAAACCGCACTAAAGCGCCCCTAAAATGAGCGGTGCTTTAGTGCTTACGTGGCTACGGCTCAGTGTGAAAGGGGTCTTGGAGATTTTAGAGTCCAGCTCCTTTTTTTTTTTCTTCATCTATAATTTCATATTAATTTTGCTTTCTTCTGGTGGCCCGCCCGGAGCTCTCTTTCCACTCCGTCAGGCTGAGATGATCTTGTCTGTTGGCTTCCCCAGTGTGAATCGGGTGCTCACAGCTATGTGTTAACTATGCAGATTATTTGGGCTGGAAAGAAGCCTTCTTACAGTCAGATGCCTGGAAATTAACCCTGTGCTTTCTGCCTGATTTTATTCTTCTAGTATAACTCTCCAGTGTTGTGTCACAAAGATACAGTTTGGAGCAATGTTGGAATTAAAGTTTTCAAAGTATATTTTAATATGTCCAAAAAAAACAATAAAAAATAAAAACTGTAGGAGAAAGGAAATATAGGGATACGGAGAATATATTTTATTTTGTAGATCTATATATTTTTTAAATTCAATAAAGTTTTCATTGAAAAAAGATGCTGTAATTTTAATAACTCACAGAGATCCACTACATTTTTCTGTTTACAATATTTTTATTGTTTTCAACAAATTGTACAATAAGCACTTTTCAAGAAAAAACAAAAATATAAAAAAAATGCAAAACAAGGGTACATGGATTCGGCAAATAAAAAAAGAGAAAATTATGAAAACCAAAGTGGTACATCATATAAGAAACCTAGGATGATCATATAATTCTAATTTAGTTCAGCCAAACATACCCAAGAACGACTCATAGAGAAGGTTAAAGAGAAGGAAAGAAAGAAGGAAAACAAGGAGAGGAGGATGGGGGGGGGGGGAGTGCACCCCTGATGTCCCATATATAGGTGCACCAGTATTTCATAAACCTTCAGATAAATACTTTAACCAAGGATCCCAAATCATTTCAAACATTGATAATTTGTCTTGTAGAATAAGCAATACATTTCTAACCATATTGGTAAATGATGAGCAGATTCTACTCCACAATAACTCCACATAAAAGGATGAGTTTATCTCTATAATAGCCTGTCCAAAATCAGGTCAGTCGGGGAAAGGCCCGGAGTATCCAGCCATAGTGACAATAATGTTTGAAATTTCTGTGAGTTACCCCTGTGCTGATGTATGTATTTTTCCAAACAAATTGTATCTCCCATCGTTTCCACCCATTCTTTTGTAGATATATTTTATTATTGCTAAAATAATTGCACTATCCTTTCGATCCATTTCAAGGGTATGTATGGGCGAAATATAATAAAATATGCAGTACATCTGTACATTATGTGCACCTTTCTCCATGTTACATCTCTTTTTTTAAAAATGCTGCGTATACAAAAGAAATCCTGATATCTTCCAGAAATCCAGTAAATGCCTAACTTCCTGTAGTGGGCTGACAACACTGCACTGCAATATCAGTGTTGTCAGGCCTGCCTGAGTTTTCCCTAATGGGATGCACAGAAGCGAAAGAATACATTTATATCACTTCTGAAGTTGTATTCTGCTTTACAAGAGTTTTCGTAACTCTAGTAACCTATTTGTTTTTCACTTGAAACTAGAACTTTAAAAAAAAAAAAAAACGGACAATCATTCTTCTGATATTCTCATTGTATGTACCCGGCTTAAACCGGTAGGTACTTAACTAAAATAAAAATAAAAATCTTCTCCCTGCAAGGTAATGTCATAGTATGCTAGTATGCATTGCAGCTGTCTTTTTACTGCAAACCTACTGTGCCACATGGCCGCCCTCAATTCTACTCACATTGTCATCATTTATCATTTCATTAAAGTGGTTGTAAAGGCAAAAGGTATTCTATGCATTAAGATAAAAAACCTTCTGTGTGCAGCCGCCCCCCTAATACTTACCTGAGCCCCATCTAGATCCAGTGATGTTGCAGGAGTGTCTCAGCAGCCCGGGACTCACCTCCTCATTGGCTGAGTCAGCAGCACAACGCCATTGGCTCCCGCTGCTGTCAATCAGTCAGTCCATTTTTTTTTTTTTTTATACTAGTAATGGCGATGATCTGCAATTTTTAGCAGGACTGCGACGTTGCGGCGGACAGATTTGACACTTTTGACACTTTTTGGGACCAGTGACATTTATGCAGCGATCCGTGCTATCAAAATGCACTGATTACTGTATAAATGATACTGGCAGGGAAGGGGTTAACACTAGGAGGCGATTAAGGGGTTAAATGTGTTCCCGGGGAGGTGTTTCTAACTGTGGGGGGAGTGTTACACTGGAGGAAAAGAGATCGTGATTCGGCTTAGCTGAAACACAATCTCTCACTTTGCCTCCCTGACAGTTCAGCTGTGTGTTTTGTTTGCATCGGCACACTGCTGCTCCATCTCTCCTGTGAACGAACAGCAGGTCGTGGCGGCCGCCGGACCCGCTGATTGGCTCCTGCTGTGTCCAGTGGGAGTGGCATGTACGAAATCGTGTACAGGTACGTGATTTTGCGCATTCCAGGCCACCCTGCCACAGTAAATGTACATGGGGCGGTCTGGAAGCGGTTAAAAGGAAAAAAGCCTGAAGGTTTAATCCAGTGCTGGGACAAGTTCATCTAGAGCCCAGGGCAAACATGCCAAACTGCCATACAAGATGTTCGAGCGTTGTCAGCAAAAATCCCCCTGCAAAAAAACTGAGCAGTAATCTACAAGCTTACCCCCCCTAAGCATAAATCCCCCCCCCCCCATCGTCAAATCCTCTCAGCTCAAAAGCCGCTGTCCCAGAAAAAAAATCATTCCTCCTAGAACAAATCCTCTACCCCTAAAATGTCCCCTCTTAGTACACATCATCTCCCCCCACTCCAAATTCCTGCTCCTAGCATTGATATTCTTCCCCCAATACAAATCCCCCCCCTAAATCACCACTCAGTACTTACCCCCTGCCACCCCCCCAAATTCCCCCTTCCAACGCAATACCCCCCCCCCTAATCCTGTGGCGCCCCCCTTTCCTTACGTGTGTTGTGGATATTTTGCCACACTCTTGCGCTAATAAGCGCCTTTCAATCTTATGATATATTGCGCCCTCTGATCGTATGCCTCCCTGGATCCCCAGCTCCCAAAAACAGACATTACCAGCAGCTTCACGTCATCATCTCAGCATCAGTCCTCAGACCTCAGTCTGGCTGCTTTCCATCTTAGTCCCTGGTTTCCCATTGCCCAGTAAACAGCCATCAACAGCAAGTATTCTTACATGTTCATCTCAGCCTCGGTCAGCATCATTGCCCTGTCCCAGCTCAGTGAACTCCTTTATTTAGAAAACATTCCAAGCCACACCCTCAGGGGTTTGCCTCCAACAGCTAAACCCCTCCCACAAAGGATGTGGCCTCATCTCATTCACACAGGATGTGAATGACCATATAAGGAAATACAATACAGGGACAATTGTTTTCCTTCAAAAGAACCAATCACAGATGTATACATTCAAACAGACTAAGCAGTGATGTACAAACCGTCTAAACTGCTTTCAATGACAACGAACGATATAAAACGATGGCTCCGTGGGCCACAATATTTATACCGTTATGCTAAAGTTCCAGTGTACACAGGGATGTTTGCTTGAAGCCATCAATGCCATCACCAGAAAATGGCCAGTCTCCCGGTGAGGCACAAATTAACTTCCTTAAACCAGCAAACACGTCTGTAGTGTCCATAGGAAGGTTTACGCAGCCAATGGTCTTCCGCCAACGTCTTGATGTGCGAATACGCACAGATGAGCGCATTACAGCAAAACCGACACTGGGGGGCATCTGACAACATACATTAATAAAATTTTCCATGACAGTCCCTCGTTTTTGTCATATCCTCCCATGTGTCTCTTGATGAATTTCGATCTTCTTACACCTGGCCTTACAGTCCATAAAAAGGAAAACACGGCTTGACATGTAGACTCTGTTCTTCAGTAGAGATGACATGGTGAGCTGTTGTAGTCGCTGGTCGGTCTGGGATCCTCTGTGTCTTGTTTGCAGGTCGGGCATCTTGTTGAGAAAAATGTGGTCATCTGCTCGGGCTCTGGTCACGCGTCCAAATCAGGCAGCAGGAGCACCTCATCACGATATATATAAGGAATAGAAACAAAAACAACATGACTAAATATACCCCTACTTCCTTCAACTTTGATCCGCTGCAAAAATAAAAATTAAATCACCAAAGATTCCCAGACTTTTTAGAGAATTCCACCCTTCACTAGCTACAGCTCTGGCTTTGCTTCTCAGGGATCCAAGCCCCATTCATATGGGCCTGAACTTTGTCACTAGTATCCCCGATTCAGGTATAACAATCTTTACTTATGGATTCCCAGGACCCCCTTTGCCTTTGGATTGTGGGAACTTCCTTGTAGCTTCAACAGTTACATGAAAACATCCCATCCTCAATGGATGATACCTTTTTCAATCGTTTCATAAGCTCAAGTCCCCACCGTGTACAAGCAATTCCCTTCTAAGTGTCCCTGTCATTCTTACCTTCCCTCGCGCCATCAGATCCTCGCGATCGGCCGCGACATAAGATGCTGGGACGAGATTCACCAGCACACATGAATCTCTTCCATTAGGGGAATTACTTTATAAGCTGTAGATCCGAAGCTTTACTTTATAAACTGTGGGCTATCTAGTTATCCCGATACCAAAGCTGGTGAGAACCAGAGCTATTGTCAAAATTATAATTAATTTTACCCTCTAGAAATGTATCGATAAATTCCATTTACAAATGTCTGTTTGGAGTCTTTACTAGTTTGTCACAACTCCTTACACCAATATGCCTGTATATCATACACGCTGTCATCACTGGGGCACCAGAGCTCCGTAGAGACTCAGAGTAGACCCAACCATGTGTCCTGTTCACTTTCTTAGCTAGTTAGAAAATATACTTTAAAAAAATATAAATAAAGATACTTCTCATCCTTGTTGTCTTGTTCATCAATCTTCTCTGCAACGACCGAGTCACCTGTCACCTGTCACTTGTCGCCTGTCACCTGTCACAAACTTGGCTAGAATTAGAGTGGTTAGTATCATTGGTTTGAAAAATTGTCACTCAGCCCATCCTCTTCCCCCCTTTTCCTCATCTTTACAAAGTGGAGGAAAAGATTCAGGGTTTAGAATGGTGCAGAGCCTCAGAAACTCCTTGGACCTGAAACGATACTTATACACACACAAGTTATTAATGTGTCATTCATAAACAATACAACATTCGTGTCCATAGGTAAATTGTCAATGACATTCCTCAAAACCGATAATAGCCAAACCCGCTGTAATCCTTACTTTCATGTTTTTACTAAAATACAACACCCACAACACGACTGTCGCGGTAGGTTCAGACTTATTCTTGTTACCACATAGAACATGACACAACTAAAACTTTAGACAAACATTTTGATACAAATGTGGGGGAGATATTTCATAGTTCCTAAATCAAAAATTAAAATTAAAACCAACCAGATGGAATTCTGCCTTCACTCTTAGCAATAAAAAAACTACATACAATGGGACAGACATGAGAACATCTCCGAATATTGTATGGACCAGCCACACAAAGTTCTGGAATGGGCATCTGAATTTTAAGAACAGTTCCTCCTCTGAGAATCACAAAAGCATGTACTATACATCCATCAACGCACTCACCATTACAGATTTCTGAAGCCACAACTGAACTACTTCCAAAATATTTTTTTATTCTGGGGTCTCGTACCACCAGACATCAAAAATACCTTCCAAAGGAATACACCTTACTGTACCCTCTGACCATATTTGTCACACTTTAAGGGGTCTCATGTCCGGAGCCCCAAACCCAGATCTCATGTGTAAGGCAGCTGTCTGACTGGTGTGGAGCCTTATTTTTTTATCTCCAACGCATGGATGGCCAACATTACCCATGACGATTCGAATCGCTTATGAAGTGTCCCTGCGTCCAGGGCACCTTGCACTAATATTCGGATCAGTACTGCTAGTGACTTCTTTTTACAGTACTGGCACCCAGCATTTTCCGATTATTATACACGGCCTCCTGGTATGCTAGCGTACTAATCCTCACATTTACATGCTCTACTACCGGTTATCGGCAGCCCCATAAATGTGTTGTCAGACAAACTACAAAACACCATGAAATCCTCCACTATTCAAAACAAATATTATGGCTTCTCTCTGTACCTCGCTATTACAATAATTTCAACGCCTCCCCAAAACAGTATTACAATATAAACCTAAATTTACTTTAAAAATCAAAAAGATTTTGTCCTTAGTCAAAAGACCCCAGGCCCCTCTCTTCCTGTGGATACATCAAAACTCATCAAACTGGTTAATTTAAATATCAATGAAGAGGAAAGAGGGAGGGAGAGAGATTTTCAAGTGCAGGCTTAAACAATACAAGCCTAAAAAGAACAATGAACTACCATTTGAGACACTCCCATACACTTGCAAAGCTAGTTTCATTATACACTGAAATCCAGTGCAGATTCCAATGTAAACCAAAATTCAATACAGAAAACGCAAAAGCTTTACTTAAAAATATGTAAAAAGTACAAAAAAATAGGATTCACTTAAAAAGGTAATGGTGCCTAGGGAGAAAGTGATGGCCCAGACCACATGGCTACACACACAAAGGAATCCGAGCAGCTTCCACTCTGGAATGATTTGAGAGCTGACAAGCACAAAATCCTTCAAAATGTGATTTCTCCTGCATAAAAGACTGACAAGATCAAACTGCCCCTCTAAATCACCTTTCTAAAACAGGACAGACCGTACTATTTACCTCGCACTAAGCGTTGAAAATCTGCCCCAAAGGCTGAACACAGCAGATACAACAGGATGGCCGATGAAAAAAACATAGCACATGGTAGCAATCAACAAAGGCCAGACTTTAGCAAGATGGAGTTTTTCCCGCCAAACGAAAACAGCTAGCCTATAATAGCTTACATTTAAATGATGCCTAGAAACAAGCACGACAAAGGCTAGGCTACAACATGAGGGATTTTTTTCCCGCCGAAACTAGCACATGGTTTCACACACAAAGGAATGATGTTTGCCCCTTCCCCTATAGGAAGGCCCAGCACATCTCAAGACAAAATACACTTCTTGTCCCCCCCCCAAAGGTGCTCACTGTGGCATCAACTTCCATAACAAGCCAACCCTTCTCCCCACACATACACACGATCACACACACACACACACACACACACACACAATCACACACACACACATACATTCACACACGATCACACACACACACACGATCACACACACGATCACACACACACACACACACACACACACATACACACGATCACACATACACACACATACGATCAAAATTCCAGCATTATACCAAAAGACAAAACATTTGTTCTTTTTGCAAAGCTAAGCTTTCCCAACGCATCAGGCAGAGAAAACGCACCCCTTTTGTCTCAGGACAACAAACGTGTCTTGGACTGTGTTCTGTTCTCTCCCCCTCTCTGCCTGTGTAGAGGGAAAGCCCTGTTTGCCCCTTAAACACCTGGCCTGCCATTAACTGTATATGTGTTGTAAAGGCCACTGGGACCTCTTCCATCCTTGTCAAGGGGAGTGCTAACCTTCTCTCCTTTCTGGCTCGCCATCAACTGTTGTGGATATTTTGCCACACTCTTGCGCTAATAAGCGCCTTTCAATCTTATGATATATTGCGCCCTCTGATCGTATGCCTCCCTGGATCCCCAGCTCCCAAAAACAGACATTACCAGCAGGTTCACGTCATCATCTCAGCATCAGCCTCCAAACCTCACCAGGCAAGCATTCCATCTATCACCACCTCAGTCTGGCTGCTTTCCATCTTAGTCCCTGGTTTCCCATTGCCCAGTAAACAGCCATCAACAGCAAGTATTCTTACATGTTCATCTCAGCCTCGGTCAGCATCATTGCCCTGTCCCAGCTCAGTGAACTCCTTTATTTAGAAAACATTCCAAGCCACACCCTCAGGGGTTTGCCTCCAACAGCTAAACCCCTCCCACAAAGGATGTGGCCTCATCTCATTCACACAGGATGTGAATGACCATACAAGGAAATACAATACAGGGACTACAATACAGGGACAATTGTTTTCCTTCAAAAGAACCAATCACAGATGTATACATTCAAACAGACTAAGCAGTGATGTACAAACCGTCTAAACTGCTTTCAATGACAACGAACGATATAAAACGATGGCTCCGTGGGCCACAATATTTATACCGTTATGCTAAAGTTCCAGTGTACACAGGGATGTTTGCTTGAAGCCATCAATGCCATCACCAGAAAATGGCCAGTCTCCCGGTGAGGCACAAATTAACTTCCTTAAACCAGCAAACACGTCTGTAGTGTCCATAGGAAGGTTTACGCAGCCAATGGTCTTCCGCCAACGTCTATGTGCGAATACGCACAGATGAGCGCATTACAGCAAAACCGACACTGGGGGGCATCTGACAACATACATTAATAAAATTTTCCATGACATGTGATACCACAGTGCCCAGGGCAGCTGCCCCTCTTCCCACCTATTGCTCTGGCCCTGGTTTAATGTTACTTTTAAAGGGGTTGTAAACCCGCATTGTTTTTCACCTTTAATGCTTTCTATGGGACCAGTGAACCAAAGTCCTGGTAGTATTCCAGGAGGGTTGCTTCCCAGCTCAGCACTTGCTTTCTCTCAACACAGAGATACAGTTTACAGCTCTTTGCTTGAGCGCTGAAACTTGATTTTGAAGTAAGGTGACAGATCATGGCCAGTGACAGCAGTAAGCTAGTGATTTTTAAGGTGCCTCAGATGAGGACCATGCAAACGTTTGTGAATGGCAATAGTGGAAAGCAAGTAGAACATTGTTTCTGTGTATTATTAATTTACAAGTTGAGCAGCACTGCTATTTGAGATCCTTTGCTGTAAGGAACCATTGTAATTCTGCAGTCACATTCTTCTTGAATTGAAGTCCAGCCTGCGAGACAGTCTTACAGCAGATACATATGTAAGCTACAGGGAGTAAATAATAATGAAATAATCATGAGTGTCCATAATCCTGTTGAATCTTCTAAATAAACAGTTGTGTTGTGAAATTGATGTTAATCTTTGTGACTAAATAGTGACGTAATGCTCCCAGAGGCCTTACCTCCAAATGGAGAAAAATAAGCCTTGGATCGATATCCTGGGATGGGATCGCCTGTGTGTCGTCCGTATTCCCAATCGATGTCCATACTCCCAATCGATGTCCGTGTAGATGATTATGGACGTGGTTCACAATCCGCTGAGCAAGCCCTCTCTGCTGACAGCTTGAATGGCCTCAAAATCTCGTGGTTCCATTATGGACGTTCAGTGTTTGCCATTAAAGGAAATAAAAGAAAACAGGCCTCCCATAGTGTAATATGTAAAGATAATACAATTTATTGAAAATGCTAAGTTGCTGCTTACATCAAAAAAGTTAAAAACAAGCCTATCTGTATGTAGCCGTGTGTTAAACACACTCCTTGCATCACTTCCGGTCTCTCACACCTCCGGCTAATCCCTATGCACGTTACGTCACAATGCGTGACTTCATCAGGGTTGTGATGTAACGTGCGTAACTGTGGGGGGGCATGGGACTGACTAGGGGAGGAGACTGATCGGTGTTCATACTTAGTATCACGATCTGTCTCTACTCCCCTGAGGGAACCGGGATTTGTGTGTTTACAAACACAGATCCCGGTTCTCGCTCTCACGAGCGATTGCGGGTGCTCGGTGGTCATCGCGCCCGCCGGGCACTCGGCTCCGGGCACGCGCGCGCCTACTAAAGCGTCTTAAAGAGCTGACGTACAGCTACAGTGGCTCGTGGCGGCTGGTCCAGAAGCAGTTAAGGATGCTGAGTGGAGCTGATGGGGGAACTGCAAATCCCCATCAAGCTCTGTCCCCCAGGTACAAAACTCCCCTCTGCTGCACCGCCTGAGTGTTTGTAGGGCCCGCACTGATCTCAGTATGCCTCCATACTTGGCACGTGCCCCATATTCATGTACCTGTCTACAACAGAATTCTAAAGAGTGTCTTAGACACTCTCGCTGTGTATACTGTATATTCTCTTGTATTCCTTGTCAATGCAGCTACTGCTTGTAGAGGACTTGTATTACTAGCTGAAAAAGTGTAAGTTTATAAATCTTCTAAAAAATAAATACAACTTGATCCATGTGTAAATGTCAGTTGCTACACTTTTATTACAGCAGGCTTTAGCTGGGTTTGTTTTAGAAGTCCTTGGTGCTAGAAAGATACATAGTTCATTGAATTGCAGCATGACCACTAATGCCAGTGGAACTCTTAGCCATGTCTGAAGCGTGGAGGCAAAACTTGTAAATATCAGCCTGATTTTTGTAAGTTTATTTTTTAATATAAAAAAAAAAATGCAGAGAAGGGCAACCAAACTGATAAGAGGTATGGAGGAGATCAGCTATGAGGAAAGATTAGAGGAACTGAATTTATTCTCCCTGGAGAAGAGGAGATTAAAGGGGGGATATAATCACCATATATAAATACATAAGTGATCCATATAGTGAAATTGGTGTGGAGTTATTCACTTTCAGGTTACAGAGGACAAGGTGTTCTGTTTACGTCTGGAGGAAAAGAGATCTAAAGCAGTTCTAAAGGCAAAAGGTTTTTTACCTTAACCACTTTCAGACCGGACCATTTTGCTATCTTAAAGGGGAGGGCCAGCCGGGAAAATTTTTCTTTTTAAAGTCAGCAGCTACAAACACTGTAGCTGCTGACTTTTAATAAGCAGACTTACCTGTCCTGGGTGCCTGCGATGTCGGCTGAACGAGACCGACCGCCCCTCGGGTCTTGGTTCCTGGCGCCGCCATTCCAACTAAGGGGAACAGGCAGCGTAGCCTTGCTGGCTTCACTGCCCGTTTCCTACTGCGCATGCGCGAGTCGCGCAGCGCTTTGTGAATGGGGAACGCGTTGTGTTGTGGGACACACAGTTCCCATAACGTACGCGCCCCATTCACTAGAAGACGGCGCTAGGAGCAGAAGACCGAACAACTCCACGGAACAGGAAGAGGCAGATTAGGACGATCTTCCTAGCCACAGCCATTTCTGGTAAGTAGAAAAAATAAATTTTACAATACAAGTTTTTTTTTTTTTCAGGGTGGCCCTCCACTTTAAGACCAGACCACTTTTTGCAATTCGGCACTGCGTCACTTTAACTGACAATGGCGCGGTCCTACGACGTGGCTTCCAAACAAAATTGACGTCCTTTTTTTCCCAAAAATAGAGCTTTCTTTTGGTGGTATTTGATCACCTCTGCGGTTATTATTTTTTGCGCTATAAACAAAAAAAGTGACGATTTTGAAAAAAAAAACACAATTTTTTTACTTTTTGCTATAATAAATATCCCCCAAAAATATATAATTTTTTTTTCTTTATTTCCTCAGTTCAGACCGATACGTATTCTTCTATATATATTTTTGGTAAAAAAAAAAAATGCAATACGCGATTATTGATTGGTTTGAGCAAAAGTTATAGCGTTTACAAAATAGGGGATAGTTTTATGGCATTTTTATAAAAAAAAAAACATTTTTTACTAGTAATGGTGGCGATCAGCGATTTCTTTAATTTTTTTAAAGGGACGTACCTGTACGCCCTTATGCCTGTCCGTGCCATTCTGCCAACGTATATCGTTGTGCGGGGGTCGGGAAGCGGTTAAAGGGGTTATAAACCCTCATCATATGCATTAAGGTGAAAAAACTTCTGGCAGTCTTTTTAAATCATAATGGCAACAGAAACTACCCAAATGACCCTGATCAAAAGTTTACATACCTTGGTGATTTTGGTCAGATAACATGCACACAAGTTGACACAAAGGGCAATGGCTATTAAAGGTAACAATCCTTACCTTTGATCTGTTTGCTTGTAATTAACGTGTGTATAGGTCAATTCGTTTCTGGACCCCTGACAGACCCTTGCATCTTTCATCCAGTGCTGCAATGACGTTTCTGGATTCCGAGTCATGGGGAAAGCAAAAGAATTGTCGAAGAATCTGCGGGAAAAGGTAGTTAAACTGTATAAAACAGGAAAGGGATATACAAAGATATCAAAGGAATTGAGAATGCCAATCAGCAGTGTTCAAACTCTAATCAAGAAGTGGAAAATGAGGGGCTCTGTTAAAAACCAAACCACGGTTAGGTAGACCGACTAAAATTTCGGCCACAACTGCCAGGAAAATTGTTCGGGATGCAGAGAAAAGCCGACAAATAACTTCAGGTGAAGTACAGGACTCTCTGAAAACATGTGGTGTGGCTGTTTCAAGATGTACAATAAGGAGGCACTTGAAGAAAGATGGGCTGCATGATCGAGTCGCCAGAAGAAAGCCGATACTACGCAAATGCCACAAAGTATCCCGCTTACAATTCGCCAAACAGCACAGAGACATACCTCAAACCTTCTGGCACAGAGTTGTTTGGAGTGATGAGACCAAAATTTTGCTTTTTGGTGACAACCATAAATGCTACATTTGGAGAGAAGTTAACAAGGCCTATGATGAAAGGTACAGAGGTGGATCGCTGATGTTTTGGGAATGTGTGAGCTACAAAGGCACAGGAAATTTGGTCAAAATTGTTGCCAAGATGAATAAAGTATGTTATCAAATATTGGAGGCCCAAAAATTTACAGGAACTGGAGGCTTTTTGCCAAGAGGCATGGGCAGCTTTACCATCTGAGAAGATAAAGAGCCTCATCCACAAATACCACAAAATACTTCAAGCTGTTATTGATCTTAAAGGGGGCAATACACGTTATTAAAAACTGGGGTATGTAAACTTTTGATCAGGGTCATTTGGGTCGTTGCCATTATGATTTAAAAAGAGGATATCCGCTCCACAACTGGATTCAGCAACCACCAGATAGGCCTCTATCACTGACCTAACAGCCAATGCAATGCTCGTCTCTGCCATAGACTTTAAGATTCAGTAAAACTGTTACACAAGCCTCTGCCACAGGATTGGGTAATTGGCAAATTTTGCAGTGTCAAGGCTTAATCGCATAGTACCAGTTTCCTTTCTTCGAACCAGCTGTACTGTGTGGTAGGTGACCTGGAATGCATCCTCCAACTGAGTCTCTAGGCCCTTCTAGAGGCATCGGCCTTGTTGCTCGGTCCTCTCCCGAAAAGTCCTCCTCTGGATTCTCCAGTCGCTTGGCTTCTTCCCGCAGGCAAGACAGCACAGGACCACCCCTGGATCGGTAGGCCCCAAGGCTTTTGGGCCTACCTTTTCAGTAACAACGCCTCGAGCCAGCCGGCCCGAGACAACTTAGAGGGCAGCAATACACCTTAGGCCAGGAGGGCCATCCGGTCGGAACCACACCGGTCACTGGGTCTATCCTTTAAGTACCCTCCCCCATTTTCACAGCAGGCAGACCACACCCACTGACTGTTTCTGGATAAAGAGGCACTCAATACACCCTGCTTGTTGCAATTTCTAACCTTGGCCGAATAATAGGGCCACCCCTAGGCCAAGGGAAAAATCGCACAACCAGCCAAGCTGAAACAGAACCAGAATTTATAGCAATATAAGTCTGAGCTAAACTACAGCTTCAGACAAACTAAATTTACATTTATAGCGTCTGTATTAAAAATACCAGCGATTTATATATATATATATATATATATATATATATATATTGTTACCAATGTTACATAATTTACTATGAATCTCTGTATATGGACGAGGAATCATTAAACATGTCTTTGCATACTTACTTTGCAGTTATGCTTCATATAAAGTCCCACAAACCCTTCCTGTTTTTAATACATTACCAGGGATGGAGGCAGATGAACCTACCCACTCATTGCCTCATATAAAGTCCCAACTCCCCCCCCCCCCCCCCCTTTTCTCAATTTCTTCCTCCAAACACGGCAAGTTGAGTTATTGCCAAAGAGCTCAATTTTGTTCTCACCTGACCACAGCACTTTCTCCCAATCCTTCTCTGAATCATTTAGATGTTTATTGGAAAACTACAGACAGGCCTGTACATGTGCCTTCTTGAGGAGGGGGACATTGCGGGCGCTGCAGGATTTCGATCCATGGCAGCATATTGTGTTACCAATGGTTTGTTTGGTGACTGTGGTCCCAACCGCCTTGAGATCAGTCACAAGCTCCTCATGTTTAGTTCTGGGCTGATCCCTCACTTTTCTCATGATCATTCTTATCCCATGATGCGAAATCTTGCCTGGCTCTTTGGTCTTGCCCAGGATGGTGAGGTGTTGTCTTTAGGAGCACCTTCACAAATTGATAGGACTAATCTGTGTATCACATGAGCACATACTGCCAGTCTGTGGGAGCCAGAATTATTGTTGGTTGGTAGGGGATCAAATACTTATTTTACTCGCTGAACTGCAACTCCATTTATAACATGTGTATCGTGTATTTTCTGGATTTTTGGCTGATATACTGCGTCTATCATTTTAAATACACCTATGATAAAAATGATAGACCCTTAATTTCTTTAAGTGGGCAGACTTACACAATCTGCAGGGGATCAAATAATAATTTTCCCCACTGTATGTATATATGTGTGTGTGTAGGTGTGTATGTATGTATGTATATATTTTATTAGTGTGTGTGTGTGTGTGTGTGTGTGTGTGTGTGTGTGTGTGTGTGTGTGTGTGTGTGTGTGTGTGTGTGTGTGTATGTGTTATTGCAGAGCTTGGCTTTGTTGCATAGGGAACACCAAACATTTACTAAATTGAATTTTATCTGGTCATGCATCAACATCAGCACTTTAACATAATGGAAATTATCACACTGTAAGTGACATCCTTTTGAAAGGCCCTTTAAACACCTAATGCCTTCAGAATAACTGTAGTCGTCCTTTCAAAATATTATAATTAGTCCTCAGTGCTCAAATGTCCTTACAGTTAATTGAAAAGAAGGCCTTCAGCTGGTGGAAAAATACGCCCCCGGCAAATAATAATGCACTGACACGACCAGCGATTCTATAATTCACTAGCAAGCTTCTGTTGTTCACCAACCTGCATGACTCTTGTAGTAATTTTAGACTCTTATCAGACTATCTGACCCAACCGAGTAAGGGTCAAATAAAGCTCATATGTTCCAAAGCAAATGTATATGGTATCTACCATCTTCTCACGTGTTCTGCTTTAAGGCTCCAAGATTGTGTTCCAAAACCAAAACTAGCTATATAGTGCAATATGTCTACATACACCATACAATTAATATCTCCTTATAGTAATGTGCTCACCTAACCAAACTAGTACATTCTAGTATTCATCCATCTCCCTATCAATACATCTTACTTCCCCCCCTCTCGATCCAGATGCTCTCCTAATTGCTTCAATCCTTCCCAGATATAAATTATTTTATATATATATATATATATATATATATATATATATATATATATATATATATATATATATATATATATATATATATATATATATATATTGTAACATGGGGGACCATTAGCTCTCGTGGCAGATGCGTTTGTTAGTGATTCAAGCCAGTCAGGAACTATATTTAAGGGCATGGTAGCCCATTTTTATTAAAACGGCAAATGCAAGTCTGTGACATAAAGGTTTCCCACACAGGGGTTCTTCTCCAGCAAATAAACACTCAGAAAATGCTAGCCCACCTGGCTCTTTAGCAGTACCTCTGCTTTTTGTCCTGGTCACACAGACCACAGGATTCCTCAATGGGGATGGCTTCTCTTTAGCGCCCACAGCTTTGCTCTGGCCTTAGTCCTCAGGCTGTTGCACTGCCTCTTGCAGTCGCACGTTCTGGCTGCCTCCTGCAACCTCTCTGACTCCTGGAGACCTCTTGTCTCTCTGGGTGTAGAGCAGTCTCCAACTGGGAGCCATGAAGTCTTCCCATACTCCTCATTATAAGTGCTGTGCTCACCTGAGCACACACCCTGCTGGTAATTTACAAAGTCTGGACACAGGGTTGGAGATCCCGCCCCACCCAAGACGCTATGGAATCTCCAAACTACAGTGCCCCATGACCGAATACCAGAACCTGGAGAAAGCTGAAAGAGCAGTTTTCTCCAGTCCACATTTATGCTCTGTAGCCTTGCACCAAGCAAATGTGCATACCATGTGTCCCCCTATATATATATATATATATATATATATATATAAATATATATATATATATATATATATATATATACATACAGTAATATGGGATAAACAAATAGCAAATGGTAACGAAAGACTGCACCACAGAAAATAAATGCAAATGACAATAATGCAAATGACAGTAAAGGTCTAGCATCAACCAATAAACTGAATGGTAGCTGGTGTAGGGTTTCACAGAAAGTTCTGGCAGTTCATTAATATGGGCAAAATGGTGATAGACAAAAAATTGAACAGTCTATGATGTATCCAGATCTTCATAGAACCACCGTTGTGCACAATTATAAAGAGAGTGAATCCCACCACCGATATTAAAGCCGCTAACCAGATGGTAATTTGTAAACAGCTTTCATATAGATACAGCTTCTCACAAACAGGACTGGACGCTCAACGCCACACTTCTCCAGATGTAAAGAAACAAGCCTTTGAACTCAGCTGTCAATAAGTATCATAGCGGCATGGAAGCCATTTGTGTATCTAGAGGAACATTTGAAGACCTTCACTTGTCTGCATCAGAACTAAACACCAGAAGCCATTTAGTTCTGGTGCTACATTGACTTTTCTTCAATCAGCTGCTACCATACCAGTCAGTACACTGTTCGTAAAAATTAGGCACAGCGGTCTGGCAATTACTTGACTGAGTTCCTTAAGGACCCTCGGGTGCAAGCCATCTGGACCTGGTGACTTATTTATTTTAAGTTTTTAAAGTCTGCTTTTAATTCTATCCTCCGTTAACCATGAGGGTGCTTTCTGTGTCGTGTCATGAGGATAAACCTTGCAGTTTTGGTTACTGAAGCCCCCCGTTTCCCTGGTGAAGACTGAGGAGAATAATACATTTAAAATTTTCACTACCTCACCATCCTTTGTTAACCAGATTCCCGTCATCATTCTTTATGGGGCCAATATGCTCTGTCCTCCCCTCTTTTACTATTTATGTACTTAAACAATTTCTTGGGATTTTTTTTTTACTCTCCTCGACTATGTGCCTTTTGTGTTCTATCTTGGCAGCCCTGATTACACCCTTACATTTCTTATTGCATTCTTTGTACTGTTGAAATGCTGATGACCCCTCCACCTTGTATTTTTTGAAGGCCTTTTCCTTTGCTTTTATTTGAATTTTTACATTGGCGTTAAGCCACACAGGGCTTTTATTAGCTCTTTTAAATGTATTACCCTTTGGGATGCACTGGCTAATACCCTTATTTAATATGCTCCTAAAGAACACCAATTTTTCCTCCGTGTTCCTTGTTCCTAGGATTTTATCCCATTTAGTATCTTCTAGCAAGGAGCGTAGTTTCTGGAAGTTGGCTCTTTTGAACTTCAGTGTCTTTGTATTCTCCTCACGCTTCCTATTTGTGTAATTTTATCCTGAAACAAATTGACCTGTGATCGCTGTTTTCTAAGTTGCCCCGTATTTCTACATCCGTGATCAAGTCTGTATTGTTAGTAATCAGTAGGTCTAGTAACGCAATGTTTCTTGTTGGTGCACTTACCATCTGACCCATGAAATTGTCCTGTAAGACATTTAGGAACTGGCGAGCCTTAGACGAATGCGCAGTTCATTCCGTCCAGTCTATGTCTGGATAATTAAAATCCTCCATTATAATGACACTTCCCATACTTGTCCCCATTTCAAACTGTGATAGGAGGTCTGTCTCTCCCTCCTCCCTCAGGTTATATAGCATACTCCCAGTATTACTTGGTTTCCTTCCTTTGTAACTCTACCCATAAGCATTCCACCTCTTCCCCCTGCTCCATTAGTGATGTCATCCCTCACATTCCCCTGTATATCATTTTTGTTATACAGGTATACCCCTACCCCTTTTTTTACCCTCCCTGTCCCTGCGAATGACCTTGAATGGTTTGTGACCAAGGTGTTTGTTAATGCCGCCCTCCTATATAAACACTGCTCTGCGCCAAAATTATGATATATAATATGCGGTATAAGAGATTGAAACTGACTAAAATCTCTGTGTGTATAAATAAATAAATATAGAGGTGCTATAAATAAATATAAATATACATATAAATAATTAAAGGAAATGTGGATGTGATGAAACCCCCAATCTCCACAATGTGCTGTATAGTTAATCCTATATACACATTGATAAGCTGCTGCTTAAATAAATGAGATAGTGTAATATTACAATCTAGGAAAACATGCCAATAAGTACGTTTTCAAAAAATTGTAGCAGCGCTAAGCATTGTGAACATCAAAGTTCAGTATGTGAAACCACCATATATTAATAAATACGTTTTTTTTTTTTTTTTTTGCACAATATTATGTACATATATGAATCCATCCGGATAAATCAACAACCCATAGTGAATAAATATATAAAAAGCAATAATAAATGAATTAATGAAAAAAGTCTCTGTCCGTGATTAAATTAATTAAATAAAGAAATGAATAAAATCCATGTGAGCTTGTGCAGATAAGTAAACAGTTCTTTCAGCTGTGACAAATGTATACGATGTGCCAGACAGTTCTATAAAATAAATCCGTAGCCAATCGGAGCCATCCACCAAAGATTCCACCCTGTGCGATGGTCGTCCCCTTTTGGGGGTACACTCACCAGATACAAATAATATATAGGCATGTAGTCATCCACAGTATATTCGCCTCCTCTCCACCATCACCTCAGCAATTTCTCAGGTTTTTTTGATTATATGTGGAAAAGAATAAGGGGCCGAATAGTGTAATACTGCATATGATTTTATTAGTAAAAAACACCCCCTTACAAACAAGTTCCCCTAGTAATTTAAGCGTACCAGAGAAAATAAAATAATGGACAAATGTAAAGATTGTGCTTTGCCTGGGCTTCTTGCTCTAGCCGGATATGGTAGGGAGAGTTCCGCCGTGTACAGCAGTGCCGTTCTCCTAGTTCCGACCGTTGGAGCGCAAGCCTGGACCGCACACTTCCAGTTGACCTACGCTCTGACGCGTTTCGTCACTTCCGACTTCTTCTCTAGGGCGTAAGTCAACAGGCCGAAGTGCGCTATTTATATTGAGGGACAAAGCGCTTGACCAATCACAGGCGCCGCATGTTACTAATGAGGAAGGCAGATAAACATCCGCCTGGACTCCCCATAGAGATACATTGCGGACACTTCTAGGTCGCGGGCGCTTGTTTCTGAATGGTTGCCAGTCATGAAAGCTATTGAACCAGGTCTCTGAAATTCCCACCAAATCTAATTCCTCCTCGTACAGTAGCAGCTCTAGTTCTGCCATCTTGTCCGCCAGACTCATTAGTGAACATGCCTCGTAGTTTTGTCCGGACGCATACTATCTCCTTATTGGGTGTTCTGCGGTTGCAAATAGGACTTGTTACTATACTTACCATGGGTTTAGGTGCTATAGTCAACCTACCACTAATGCCCCCAATACTAGTCTCTGAAGTACGTTCCACACTGGCTATCTCTGTCTGGACCCGCACCTGTCACCTAGTTTAAAAGCCCCTCTAATAGGCAATTTAATATATTGATATAGTAAAGTGATTCGGCGCATATATTAAAACACAAATCTAAAAATATACTATTCACATTTTATATGTGCATATATTTTTAGATTTGTGTTTTTAATTTATGCGCCAAATCACTTTACTATGTTAATTTGTCTTTGTGTACTGTGAACACTATTAGGTTTGGCTGCTATTTTTTATTCCAAGTAAGATAATTATCTACATTGGATAACACATATATTGGTGATTTTATTTTATTTTATTATATTACACTTTGTACATTTTATGTATTTTATGCCTTGATTGCATACAAGGTATTTTTTTTGCACATGCACTTATTTGTTTAATTGTTCACGTGTGGATCACTGAGTTCCACTATCCATTAGCAAAGCGCGGAGGTCACTTTTTATTTTTTATATTTTATAATTTAATATATTGGTTTGGCTGTTGGCTGACCCTTTTTTCTTTCTTTGCAGAGCTTTCTAATTAAAGAGGAAATCTCTAAAGCAATGTCTATATTTAAAATGTCCTCTTGATAAAATCCTACTGCAGATTTAGAAATGTGACTACCCTCTCTCTGTGAAAACACTTATGGGTTCTATTATAAGAAAAAAAAAATTCTTTGCAAAAGTCTCGGCATTCACATTGTTGTTTTTCAGGAATAATCCCTGTAATGTGTGTAATGTGTGTATTGTGTGAAATGTTTTGTATTTATTTATTATGATCTATAGCGCCACTTAGTGACCATACTGCTGCATTTTCTTGAAATAGCTCATGAAAATACTGCATTATGGCCACTTGATTGCCACTTATCAGTCATAAGAAATAGAGTATATGACATTTGCACACATATTAGGCACATTCATTTTTTTTTTTTTATAAACAGACTTTTACTGTTTTGGGGCACATATTGCTATAGAGATGCAGAAAGAAAATTGTGCTTCCCCTTCTCCCCTCTGAACATTACTGCAGACAAGTCTGAGTCATGAAAAACTAGCTGGAACCTGGCACCCCTTGTGTCCATTCAGAAGTGAATCTTGACTCTAGATCAGTGGTCTCCAAACTGCTTGCTTTTATCCAGCCTTTTGGATAATATTTCATCCTCCGATACCAACGATAGGGCAAAATTCCACCAACTGACACAAATGATGGGGCACAATTCCTCCTAATGACACCAATGATGGGACACTGTTCCTGCCAGTGGCACCAATGATGGCGCATGATTTTTCCCACTCAGTGACACCAATGATGGGGCACAATTCCTCTTGCTGACACCAAAAATGGGGCATTATTTACTCCCACTGATGCTGGTAGATTTTCCACTTCCAGTGGTCACAGTCTGCCCCCCCCCCCCTAATATCCGGAATACAGTAAACTGGCCCTGTGTTTGGAAAGTTTGGAGACCCCTGCTCTAGATAGTGCTATGTTTGTATCAAATCTTTAATCTACAGCAAAAGCAAGAGTTTTTTTATTTACATTTGCAAGGCTAGGCCCACACTAGCCAAGGCTCTGAAAAGCAATCTGCTATGGCTCGCTTTTTGGAGCAAAGCTAATCAGCCACTGTCAGGTGTTCAGGAGACAATCTTGCCACCTCCTGATTTCTTTATAATGGGTCTAATGCACAGCAACTGTAATGCAAGAGTTTGGCTTGCAGTTGTGGTGCAACTCCATTGGCTTTAGTGGCCAAGTTTGACTGGTGGCGCCACCTGTCAGACATGCATGTTGAGGTGAATATGCAGTGGCCACATGTGAATCATAACATGTATAGTAACTCATTTGGCTAAAGGGAATATAGTTCTATATAAGGTTTGGTCTTTTGATAATCTTTACATATCTGTGTTTCTTTTCACTTCTAGACATGAAGAGGAGGGGTTCAATTCAACTTCCTCCTATCAGCATTGAGCACCACCTATCAGATTCTTCAAGTTCTGGATGTCACCACCCCAGAGGATCTAAGGGACTTCTATCTGATCTGCTGATCCATAGCTATTTTATTGCTATAATTGCACTGAATCTGTTACATCTATTTTATTCACAGAATTTCATGTCACAGCAGCCTTTCTTTTGCAGATCTTTCATGTAACCAGCTATTTACAAGATTTTTTATTTTGCGTTTGAAGTTTTAAACATAAAAGGGACGTTTTTTGCAATATTCATTCCTGACTGTTTCTGTTATGACTGTTCAGCAACCTATTTCATTTGCAATACAGACAGTGTGTCTTTGATTTATTATTGCTCATTTTAACTATCGTTTCTTCAGTCCCTTGCATTTGTTACATTTGTATTTTTAGTTTGCCGAGTGAATGGTGTATGACTTATTTTGTGTGTGCTTTGTTGATTAAAATTCTTAAGCTTACCATTTCTAATTCTTTTGTTTCAATTAATTTGACATTATACCCATTAAATAAAATGACTAGCTTACCATGCCTTGTTTCACAGGGAAATTCAATAAAGCACTTGGAACAGTTTTTGGCAGTAGTTCCCTTTAGAACTGCCTGTGTCTGATTCAGGCAACACATGTGCACCGGTGTCGGTAGAATTACCCATGTGTGTCAAATTCAGGTAGTTCTAACTATACTGCCACTTTAAGAACCTGTTGCTATGGCAGCGATAGATTCTTCAAGAATTATTGCCAATTCGCAGATTTTGAAACTGGCAGTAATTACAGTGATATTAAAGGTTTGGGTTTTCTTTCTTATAACAAACATCATACTTACCTGCTCTGTACAATGGTTTTAAACAGAGCAGCCCAGATACTCTTCATCCCACCGGTGCTCCTGGCTTCTCCCCCTTGACCAGTGATCCCAATAGGAAGCTGCTAGTTATGGGAAAATCAACCCCCCTCACTCTCATTAACTCGCTGGCTGTTATGGACAGCAGTGGGAGCCAATAGCTCCTGCTGTTGTGGCTCAGCCATAGAGGAAAGAGAGACCCGGGACAGTCGGCTTCCACGCACATTGCTGGATCGAGAAGGAGCTCAGGTGAGTATTAGGGGGACGTGGGGGTTAGCACACTGAAGGTTTTTTACCTTCATGCATAGGATGAAGGTAAAAAAACTTCAGCATTTACAACCACTTTAGGAGATATGCAAGTACTCAGAATGGGGCCTGGCTGTGCTGGGAAATTGTCATATAGTTGACAGCTTCCCTCACAGAGCTCTCTATTTCCCAGGCCCGATTCAGCTAAACTTAAACAAATGGGCCAGGCATAGTGGTGATGTCACTTGGTGGGCAGAGCTACACAGGGAGCTGAGACACTTGTTCCTCATCAGATCCACCTTTAATTTTGATTGACACAGTAGTGGGGCGGTGTCACGTGACCTTAAAAAAATCACACCGATAACGCCGCAAAAATGGCGCTAAAATGCCCCCAAGAGCACGTTTTATGGGCAGTTTTTGAGCGCCTGTGTGAAAGGGGTCTAAATGAAATCAACCAAAGCAATTGGCAAGACAAAGTTTGTTTTTAATGAATAAGTAGATTGCATATTTATACGTAGATTTACAGGTATATTCTGTGGGGTTATAGTGGATGTACCAAATATATTGCAAGATACTATAATATACTTAGAAATCGAATTATGCATATATGATATATTTCTAAGTTTACACAAACCTTTGCATTATTCTTACATACATTCCTATACCATACATATTAATTTAAACGAGTAAGAATGTTGGTGACCACATATGCTTTTTGCACTAACCATTTTACCCAATTGAGAACCACATTCTCTGTTGAAGTTTCATTCAATTTTACACCCTTCTTTGATTTTTTTGGGCCCGCTACAGTCAAAAATGGTTGTTGATTTGTCCCTATGAACTGTTAACCACTTAAAGTGGTGCCCCCCCCCCCCAAAAAAAAAAAAACATTTGGGGAAAAAAAAAAATGTAACTCGCCTTTAAATGCCTGTTGCTAGGGGGTCCCTCGTAGTCTGCCTCCTTCAGTGCCTGGGCTAAGTGACATAACTTCCCCTCGGCACAGGAAGGGCTCCCTCCCTCCTGTCAGTCATCTGGGACACGACAGGTCCCAGATGACTGCGCGCCCAATCACAGCGCTCGCGCATGCGCAGTGGGTGCACATGCCGGGTGCCCACAGTTGCAATGCCGGCGCCGCCGAGCGGATCGGGGGACGAGCGGAGCTTCGACGCCCCACATCGCTGGACCCTGGAACAGGTAAGTGTCCGATTTATTAAAAGTCAGCAGCTGCAGTATTTGTAGCTGCTGACTTCATTTTTTATGGATACTCCTTTTTAAGGACCGAGCCTCTTTTTTACACTTGTTTACAAGTTAAAATCATTTTTTTTTTTTTGCTAGAAAATAGCTTTGAACCCCCAAACATTATAAATATATAAAAAAATGTTCCTAACACACTAGAGAATAAAATGGCGGTCATTGCAATACTTTGTCACACCGTATTTGCGCAGCGGTCTTACAAGCGCACTTTTTGGGGGAAAAATACACTTTTTTTTAATTGAAAAATAAGACAACAATAAAGTTAGTCCAATTTTATTTTATATTGTGAAAGATAATGTTATGCCAAGTAAATTGATACCCAACATGTCACGCTTCAAAATTGCGCCCTGTGTAGCTCTGCCTAATGGCGACAAATGTTTACCCTTAAAAATCTCCATAGGCGATGTTTAAAAATGTCTACAGGTTACCAGTTTTGAGTTAGAGGAGGTCTAGGACTAGAATTATTTCTCTCACTCTAACGATCGTGGCGATACCTCATATGTGTGGTTTGAACACCATTTTCGTATGTGATAAAAGTGATCTTGTGGCAAATCCGTCGTGGAGACCACTTTTGTCTTAAAGAGAAACGCACAGTGTTCCCTAAAAAATACTGGGGTTATGGCAGCTAGCTGCTGCCATAACCCTGGTATTTAGCGTCAAAATACTGACGTACTGGTACGTCGTTTTGTCTGAAGTAGTTAAAATCAAATGTTTAAAAAAAATTAGAACATACACTAGGGCTTTGACAAGATGGACTTCATAGGCATACTTAATAATGTATAACAAAATATTTTATTAGAATTATAACAAGATATTAGACACACATGTAATAAAATACATGTAAAAGTGATTAAAACCTTCTCCCCGGTTCACCATCCATCCAAAAATCTTGGCTTCAAGGATAAAATGGGGGACCTAGGGAGATTAGGGAAAGTAAAGCAAATAACCCACAAGTAATAGGATAAATGGTAACCAAACCTAGGCAGGTCAATTTCTATAGATAGTCAAAAATGGGTCACATAAGCCAACTCAGGTGATGTCATAACTGCTTTTCAAGATATACGTAGCTTGTTTGACTAGTTTTGCGACAATAAATGCGCTTCTTCTGGAGTTAGATCAATACATATTAGAACAACGTCCTTGTTGTCAAGGAGACCGAACACCCTAATGGACACAGACCCAGATGGAGCAGCAGGACAATACAAAAATAGACGTAGACCAAGGTCTATAAAGGTATAACTGTATGTGAGGCACGTGTCTCTACATCAAAGGCTTAAGGCAAAAAAATGCCACGGTCATCAACTGATCAAATATGAATGTAAAATATATGGGAGCCAGGTAAAGGTCCAATAGTATTTAAAAATAGATGGCGGAACCAGAATATGGTATTATTCACAAGAAATCACAGGGCCAAACACACAAGGCTCTTAGATATGGTAAGATATAGGTTCACATGGCATACCGCACCGGACTCCTTTTGAAACATACCATTGAAACCGGCCCCGCACATGAACTTGCTCCTAAACTGGAATACAAGAAATCGCATTGCCTTATCAGTAATTATGGACTCCGTGACACCTGCAGCTTTTACCTAAATAGAAGCACGAGATTGGCTCTTGAAAATTATGTTCTCATTTGAAACAATTAAAATAAGTGTTGCAATAAGACATTTGTAATCAATTTTATCTCATGTAACTAACCAATTAACATTTGTTTGTGTATCTATGCCCTTAGGAAGTCATTTAGGCCCGTGTGTAATAAAAACTGATGAATTGGTGTCATATTTAAGTCACATTAGACATTTAGTACAGCTTTTGTTACATCCGTAGCTGAGGTGCACTATAAATAGCGGCTTTCATCTTTTAGATGGAACGTGAAATTGCAGCTCGCATCCTGTTATTGTTATAACGCAACCATATGTGAGCAATTGAGTTTGACTTCAGTGTCACAGCAAATAATGTTGCCCTACAAGTAGCCTGCTGTTTAAACTGCATGCTGGTTTTCCCTTAATGGAACCTGTGCTGGGAGAAACCTGGAGGCTGCTATTGTTGAGTTGCTACTACAAATGCAATTTGCCTGGTACTACTAGTAATCATCTGTGTTTAATAAAGTCTGAGCTACTGACTTTAAACAAGCATGCAGAAAATTAATTGGTGACATTGCATGAAAGCAGTCTGCAACAAGCATTTCCAGAAGAAGCAGTACTAGGTTTCTCTTGGATTGATTTCTCTCTATGGATTACCCTTTCGCTGCAAGAGTTATTGTTCTTTGCACACGTTTAAAAAAAAATTTTAGGCTTGAAGATAACATAAAACCCCCAAACAGTATATGTTAATATTAGGGCACACAAACGCAATAAATTACCCAATGTTGGTAAAATATTCAAGATGAGGTTGCATTGACCGAGTAGATACCCAACATGTCAAGTCTTAAAGCCTGTGAAATGGCAATAGACTTCAGTAGCCTTTATTTTTCATAGGCGACTCTTTAAAAAGGTCAACAGTTTAGAGCTAACCGTAAATTGTGGACCTAGATTTATTGTTCTCACTCCAGCAGCAATATGTAGTACGTGTATGTTGTATGTGAGCCGCAATCAACACGTGCATTTACATTTGTTAAATGCACCTTTCATTTAAGTCTATGCAAAAACACACAAAATGCACCAAAAACACACCCAGGGTGTGTTTTAAGGTGCAATTTTGGGGTCACATGGCAAAAAGGTGCTGGCTGTTAAGGGTGCTTGCAGGTGCCTACTCCTTAACCAGTGAATAGCTGGTTGGTAAGGAGTCGGCACCCAGGGCCAATCCTGGGCGGGTGCACCGCAAGCTGCTGCAGAGGCGGGGGGGCGAAGCTGTGGCACACCTACTTATTGCTACATTCAGGCAGCAGCGGTACCGCCCTGAGACCCTTTTGTTGCACCGCTCTGCTGCCTGGCCTCTGATGTGCGCTGCACTGGTTGCTAAAATCGCCTGCCACCTGGCATCTAGCAACCAGTGACATCAGAGGCTGTGGCCACCCTAGCATTTAGAACGGAGGAGGAACTTCTTCCTCTTCCGCGTCTAGTCAATTAGCTCTACCCACCTCCTCCATCGTCTTCAGCGTGGCTCAGAACCGAGAAAAGGGAGCACGTCTGAAGAGCTGCCTGAGGTGTTGCGGCCTGTGTACATGTTCTGGAGGCTCGGCATTGACTCTGTCCATTCTGCCACCAGGCTGTTCTGCAAGGTAAAGGTAGGGCATGCTGTGTAGGAGTAAATCATTCAGATATTTAAGTAAATTTAACATTCATTTAAATGTGCCAGATGCAGCTGCATTCCAAAAATGTTCTGTCAGTAAATAAAGAAAAAAAGGTTCACCTCTGTAATAGAATAAGACCCCTTTAACACGGGCCACTCCACTTTAGAGGTAAAGCGACGATAGTTTTAGCTGCGATTTACCATAGTTTTAGCGGTGCTTTTCGCCCGCTAGCGGGGCACTTTAAACCCCCGCTAGCGGTCAAAGAAAGGGTTAGAAGTGCTTATGTTGCAGCGCTGCTGAAACGCTTTGAAGGGACTTCGGCAGCGATGCCCAATGATTTCAATAGGCAGGGGTGGTTTAGGAGTGCTGTATACACATGCAATGCACTGCCTAAGAAATCACTCAGGCTTTTACACTGGGGAGGCATAGGAGGCGTTTTACAGGCGCTATTTTTAGCGCTAAAATGCCTGAAAAAAACCTTCAGTGTGAAAGGGGTCTTAATGTACACACTGCACCTGGATTTAGTATGCAGATCCCATCCCTTTACCCATTATATTTTGTAGCTCCAAGCCTATAGCATAGTGAAAAGACAAGGGCATAAAAACAAGTAAACTTAAGTTTTTATACATTATAAATCTTTGCCAAGCGTTATTGCATTTCATTGGCCTTATACAGGGCCGATCCTGGGCGGGTGTGCACACTTTACACGCAGCCTCCCTGTCTCTGTGACCGGGTATGAGAGATTTGGCAGCCTGTGCGCTCCTCGCTTCTGGGCTCGGGAAGGCTTCAGATGTAGGACTGCAGCAAGCAGCGCCTGCGCACAATGGTCACATCGGCAGGTGCGGCTTGGGTTTTCAGGCACGTGCGTAGTGAGCGAGAGAGGCTAAAGCAAGTCTTGCGATACTTGTTCTGCAGCCAGCTGAGCGTAGCAAAGAGTACCAGCTAGGCCCCAGCAACCCAACCCCAGGACCAGCAGCCCAGCCCCAGAAGCCAGGAATCAGGACCAGCAGCCAGCCCAAGGCCCCAGAAGCCAGACCCCAGGACCAGCAGCCACTGCCAGGTCCAAGGCCCCAACAGCCAGGCCCTAGCAGCCAGACCCTAGGAACAGCAGCCCAGCTCCAGAAGACCAGCAGCCAGGGTTCAGCACCAGCAGCCAGCCACAGGAGGACCAGCAGCCAGCCCCAGTACCCATTATTTAAGCTAAGTGAATTCTTCTAGGGCTGTACCTTGGCATCAAAGTGCCATTAATTATAGCGAATGGGCCATGCATGCGCCCACATATCGCAGTGCATGTGCCCGACGTACAATGACGCTGATTCGTCCAGGAGAGCCAACCTGCCACAGTACAGTACTGTGGCAGCTGGTCGGGAAGTGGTTAAAATAAAAAACTCAAAATTTTGAACCATTTGATTTCATTTTATTGTGGCGCATGACCAGTTACTAAATCACCTTAGTGTCCTGCGCACCTCAAAAGGTTGAGCACCCTTGCATTAAGCTAAGGGAAAATTCTATTGCAAAGTGAACAGCCTTTTTGCCTTTGTAAATCAACCCCAATGTCCTCTGAAGTTTACGATAAGCACTTAATAGTGTTCAAAATATTTCCTACCTTCCTTCAATTTACCTCTTTATTGTCCTCAATTACTCTTTCAGATAATCAAATTCTACTATCTTCATTAGCTGGCTGCTGCCATTTTGCTAGTGATGGCAGTGGGCCCAGTAGCTGCAGAGCTGTCAGTCTAATGACGCTCTGCCAAGATCCTACTCCTGCAGTGAACCATCGCTGTGTCATAGTGTAAGTGCAGGAGCTTCCGTTTACAAGCTCATAGATATAATTAGGAAAGCTCAAGACTTTGACTGTAGTGGCCAGAGAAGCTTCTGACAGGACCATATTTGGGGTTGTCAGGCCAAGGGCTTTCAGAGCTTCTGATACTCCCAGAGGTGAAAGAGAAAATGAAAATCAGATTTCTTTCTAAAGAGAGATTGCTTTGGTTCTTTTGGAGTATTTATTGCACACTTTGTCAACTTGCATGGGCAAGGTGGCAGTGTCTCTTTAAGGCTAAGTTCACACACGCTAAAAAATACTAACACTGACAGTAACACAAACCAATGCGGCTATAATGAGTACACGTATTTTTATGCGTTTAACCCCAGACGCCTTCCAAGTGATTTTTTTCCCACCTCAATGATATTTGAGTAATGCTTGTTAAACGTGATGTACATGTTTACGCCACATTATCATACTTGAATGGTAGGGGTCTACAAGCTTCAACCCCTCCCAGACTTAACATGTAGCTTTGTTTTTTCTGCCCATATTACCCATTACAGGCTGTTGTACTAGGCATTCGAGGACTGTCGAAAATGCGCCTTAAACGCCTGTCTCTAATGCCAGCGTGAACAGGGCCTAAAGCTGCAGGTAAAATTAGCCATGGCCTATGTATGGCTATGCAGAAGTCTGGCCTTGCTCCACTGCTGCTAGGATTCACCAGCAGACCCTCTACAAATACCAGGTAGACTTGTACAATACTCCGGATTCCCAGAATGTTGTGCTCTGTGCCTGAGTGGCCAAGCATTAGGTCTAAATTATGTCATTTGGATGGCAGTGGAGCCCCCTTATCCCTGTGCAAATTTTGAGAAATTTTGTGGGCAGAGCAAGCTTATGACAAGTGCAGATTACATGCCTTAGATTTTCTTATTAGGGCCCCAGTATCTCAAACCCCACAGTTTGCTTTACTAAATGAACCAGTAGAGAAGCTTCCCTGCTCAATGCAAAGACTGATCTTCTTTATGCTACTGGCTGCTAAACGTACTATATCACGTTCATGGAAAAGACCCTCTGTTGCAATTTCTATGTTTAGGCGCAAGGTCTCTTGGATGATGCAAATTGAGCAACTCGCCAGCAAACTTAATGGCACTTCTCAACACTTTGAACGGGTTTGGAGTCCATGGGCCAGCTATGTCCATATTGACCTCTAGAGATCTGCAATGTATGTAACGTTTTCTTTTTAGCTCAACGTGCCCTAAAATCTTCCCTCCAGGCTTCTTCTATCTCTTTCCATAAGGCACATCCAGATATCTGGCTGATGGATACAACCATCTCCATTGATGTTCTGGATGGTTTAATAAAGTTTGATATACACTCTCTATCAACCGAACCTGCATCAAGGGGGAAGTATTATTCTACCTCTCCTCTATAACTATGGTCTTTATAGAGTTATACCACTAAGTTATATAATTAGACCATCCCACAATATACGGACCTCTGGCTGATGTCATTCACATTCTCTGTTGCTTGTGCGCTGCTCTGACGGACATAGCTTTCTTTTAATTCTTGAGTTATGTTCTTTGTCTTTATGGGTGGAGCATCAACATTCGAGATATAAGCTACAGATCTGGAACCCGCAAGCCCTCTGTACCTGAAGATCTGCATTTTGTTTTTCAAAACACGTTGGATGTTCTGTCTGTCTGACAAAGCTCTGGGCTTTTCCTTGCAGCTAGTTTCTATTTCTGCTTCCAATATTGCCCATGTTCATGTTGCTATATATTATCAATGTGTAATACAGTTTGAATATTTTTTTACCATCAAACTGTTTGTAGCCCGGTTTAAAGTCCCAATCGGAGGAATTCATGTTTTGACTCCTGTTCTTATCTTTCTTTTCATTTTTCCACTTATTTGTCTGCATCATTCTTGTGATGTTTCAGACACTTTCTTACAATGTATATTCACTGAGAGCATAGAGTGCTGTTCTATAGTCTTGTTGTAATCTCCCACCACTGCATATCGATAGCAAAACACGAATGTTCCTTTCCCTGGGCTGGACGGTCCTCTTACAGTACCTGTTGCGTGGTTGCCCGCCAATAATGCGATGTCTGGGGGTTTATTATATACTGTAATTTTACTATTTTTTGACAGTGCTCTGGCCTCACGTTTCTATGAAATTTTGTACTCCATTTGTTTAAAATCAAAAGATTGAAATAATTTTTCTTATTATCTACAAAATTACTTTAAGGTGTCTATAGAGATTAGAGGCTCAGCATGATCAGAAATTACGGCAAACTTCATCCAAAAGCCTATGAATTCCAGACATTTTTGTAACGCCTTTTAGTGGTTTTGGTTTAATAATTTTAAGTCCATTATGAGGTTTGACCTATTCATTTTTTTCTAAAATACTAAGCCTGAGACATATGAACATCAACAACTGATGTGCTTTCCTTTTTTGCACTGTGCCCATTTGTGCTTAGCCGATGCAAAGGATAGATGTGTTATGAATATCTTGGATACTGGTGTATCAAGGGGGAGGAATAAAATGAATCAAAAGTTTTTCAGCTTTCTGATCACTTCTTCCCACAAAAAACTTGACAGCTGCCCTGGGGTGTCATTTTTACTGCTGGACAGTTTTTTTTTACTTGGACACCTATAGCCATGGGCAAAGTACTTTACAGTGCATTTATTGACAGATGAGTGGCTTAAAAGCAGATGTAACCTATTTTTTCTTTCCAGTCCTTTCTCCGCTGTCTTTTATCTTTGCCTAACATTAATTGCAGGAAGGCGTACAGGCAGGAGTGGATTGTCACCTAAGTACTCAATATTGAAGCTGCTAGGCAAGAACTAAAGACCATGTTATACGACCTTCTGCCACATGCAACAGGAAGGTTAAGAGACAAAGGTGTCCTTTTATGAAGCAGTGATCAGCGGAGATCCTGAGGATCACCACTGATCACAGCCCATAAAAACAGTTTATGAACCAGAGATAATCGGGGGGAGAAGTGTTTGAACTTGTTCTGCCGCCGATTATCTCTGCACATGGAGAATCCTCATAGAATGACACAGTAACGGCCAGTTTATGAAGCTGCGATCTCAGCGCTTCACTAACGATCTGTGTCAGAATTCACACTCCCCGATTCACCAACTCAGAGGTGGTGAAGCGGGGAGTGAAGAGGGAATCTCGGGGGATCTGAGGAGGAAAGAGGAAGATAATTAACTTCCTTATGCCTCGTTCAGACCCCCCAACACTGTAACCATGTCCCCCTGTCATATGTATGTGTATACATATATATATATATATAATGTGTATATGTATATATATATATATAATGTGTGCGTATATACATGTATATATGTGTGTATATACATATATATATAATGTAGGGGGACTCTTTATTTTATTAACATTAATCACACCGTCTGTCCGTGTACTGAGCTGTGATAATTTATCACTGCTTAATAAACTGACATCTTGGTGTTTCTGTGAATTTCTGGTGCTGTAATTTCATAAAGTCTCACGAGATTCCAGTATCAGGGGCCGTTCTCCAGCGTTGGAAGCGTTTTTAGATCTTTTCACTCCTCCAAGGGTGAAGAGATCTACTCCGCTTCATAAACTGGCACACAGAGGAGAAAGATCTCCTCTGTGAATGCCGGAGAATGAAGCAGTGAATAGATTTTACTGCTTCATAAAAGGACACCAAATTACCTTCTCCTGTACCATCGCTCCCTCAATGCCTGAACTAGTGAGATGTTGCTTTTGGTGCTGCTGTGTTTCTGTGACATTCCGAGCCAGCAAGGGGGCATTGCCAATTAGCAGAAATGGTTTCTGCAGCTCCGCGATTCTGCTGCCGGCAATGTGTCACCGTGCTGACATCAGATTTAGAATTTGATATGCCCTGAATGAGGCTTAACAAGGTGTTTTCCTGTTATGTTAGGTATGAAGTGTTTTAGAATCATCTGTACAATTTTCTTAGTTTTTTTTAAAGCATTTAGTTGTGATGTTTTTTCAGGACACAGATTTCTGCCATTGACTACCTTTTCCCACATTCTTCCAATTCCTCTCTGCTGAGGTCAAACCAACATGGGAGAGTAAGTTTTTTTACTGTCCCTGAGGTTGACCTGTTAAAGGGGTGGCCAGGAGTTGTCCTGAGAACCAGTATAACTAAAGACAAAACTTTTTCTTTAGTTTCGGATAGAGTGGGTAGGGATTAGAACACCTATCAGTTTTTATTACTGTCTGTACCCCCTTTAGGATGATTCACCTTCTTTATTTGTCCTGTTTACCATAAGAATTGAAAGTAAAAGTAAAAAACAAATCCCAAATTTTGGGTTGTCCCCAGAAAAAGTAAAAGAGGGGAAATCTTCTAATGAGGACACTAGTTCTGATAGCCTGGGGGTCCCCAAGTGATTCCCTTAATTTGCAGGGATTTTCTCTTACTTCCTGTTTTGGGACAGGAAGAGAAGGTAAATCTCCCCAATGGAGCACAAATGGAAAAAAAAACAACATGGGTTATAACACTCCCTTAATTTATTCAAAATGAAAAAAGTACCCATAGTTATACTATAATCCCTACAAAGAACTTTACACCCTAAATGTACCAGTAAGCAAATAGTGGGAAAAAAAGGGAAGCATGCACATTCATAACAATCACATACAATTATACATAATTACACACGCCTGACTCTATTTTAAAGTCAGATAGAAGATGTGTAATTCTGTTCATCCAGTCTTGTGATTCACGCAAACTTGCACAGGTGGTGACAACATTATTTATTGGTTCAACTTTGCAGCTTTTTTAGGCAGCCTACTGGACAATAACCTAACATTGTCACAATGGTAAATTATTGTTCAATAAGAAGGCAGGTAAGGGCTCCTTCACACGGATGTGTCCGTGTACGGAGCCCGGTCTGCTCAGTGGGGGATCACTCCGTCGATCCCCGCTGAGCAGGCAGATGACAGGTCCGTCTCTGTACACTGTGCAGGGACGGACCGGTCAGAGTGCCGCTCTCCCTGTAGAGTCCGTCGTCACCCGATCCGATCCGCAGACCGTCACACTTTTTCGGATCGGAGCGGGTCGCATGTCAGCGGACATGTCACCGCTGACATCCGACACTCCATAGAGGTCCATGGAGCGTCTGTTCAGGTCCACCTAAAAAACTGACAGGCGGACCTGAACGGATCGTCCGTGTGAAAGAGGCCTAAAGGTTTGTGGAGTTTAGCAGAACTGGAGGTAACTAAGTGGAATGAGACAAACCATTTAGCACTGACAGGGGGTGATTACAATTGTACGCTTTATTTTATTTATGTAAACCTTAATTTTAAAAGGAAGAAAATGTTGCTGTAACTGTTTAAATAGTGTTAGCTAGAGTTCATTTTAATCTGCAAATGCACTACTCTCTCCCCTGATTATGCTACTGTCCAAAGGTGTCTCCATTTCTTCCCCATCTAGAGTGGATGTCATAAGACAGGAAGTGTGCTACTGGCTGGATCACCAGGTGAAAATAAAGGAAAAAAAGACTTAAAACTAATGCAGCCACCACATTTAAGAATTCATAAACTATAATGTATGACATTTTTGTTTCCTATCACTTAAATTGTCCTTCAGCCTACAGTATTTACTGTATCCACAGATTCATGAATAATGTTATGATTGTCTTACATAAAGACAACATCTCTTCCATTTTCACCTCCCATCTAAAAACTGCACCATTGCTATTTTATGATTTGCATGACCATCGTGATTAAATAAAGAGAACTTCTATTTTCTTTATAATTTATGCCTTCATTTTTTTTTACATTAAAAATTCACACAGTTTATTTTCCTTTTTTTATATAAATTACAAGAATGCAAATAGTAACAGTAAATCACACATCTAGAAATTAAACCATAATTCCAACCAAACTTTTTTTTTTATTTTGGATAAATGAATGAAGGGCAAGAAGCTTATTATGACTTCTACTGCACTTGTATTTCCCTTCACCCCCACAAGCTAGTGACCGTTGTCTGTATGGGTAGTGAGGGAAATCTCTCCAACTGGGGTGTAGACCATAAAAACTTAGCACTTCCCCACTGAAGTGAAAACTTTTTTTTTCTGACGCCAACATGGCAGCATGGCAGACTGTCTCCTAATCTATCAATCTTTTGCCGAATCCCTGAAAACCTTTCTCTTTAAAGAAGCCTATCCTGCTTCTAACTAATACACTGTTTTACTTCCTCCACCGCCCCACAGCTATTACCTTTTGTATCGATTGACCCTCCCTTTTAGATTGTAAGCTCTAATGAACAGGGCCCTCTGATTCCTCTTGTACCAAATTGTAATGCAACTGTAATTTCTGCCTTTATTTTGTTAAGCGCTGCTCAAACTGTTGTCGCTATTTAAATCCTGTAAAATAATAACAATATTACTTTTTAATAATACATGTGGTCAAGTATGCTGCCATTGATTGGCACCACTAAAGTAAAATTATGGTAAGTATTTGATAAAATTCTCAGTTTTTTTTATTGCTATCTGCACCCCACTTTTAATGATTCCTTCCCACTTCGGCCCCTTTCACACTGGGGCAGGAGCCGCGGCGACAGTAAAGCAGTGCTATATTTAGCGCTGCTTTACCGTCGTTTTAGCCGCGGTATTCAGACGCTCGCGGGGCGGTTTTACCCCCCGCGAGCGGCCGAAAAAGGCTAGAAGGACTTTTTTTACCGTCCTGCTAGCGCACCGCTCCAGTGTGAAAGCCCGCCGGCTTTCACACTGGAGTGAATGGGGCCGTTTTTTTCAGGTGGTGTACAGGCACTACTTTTAGCGCTGTACCGCATGAAAACCACCCCAGTGTGAAAGGGGCCTTCCTCTCTTGACCACTGTAACTGAGATAGAAATCTTCTGGTATGGGGCTCCAAAGAGAAACCATGAACTGAAAGAGGTTCTAAGCCTCCTCTACTCTATCCACAACAAAGAAAAACATTTTGGCTGGAGTTTTACTTTAGTTAAATTTGGAGCTCCATGCATAACTATACCCATCTGCACCTTTTAGGAAAATCAGATATTGTATTTAATATTTATAGAATGTACTATAGGATTATATGGACATGATCATTCCATCTTGCGCTTGTACAGATTCATAAAGTATGGAATGTGCCCAGTGGCAATGTACTATTTCAGTTGTGCTTGTACAGACTGTTGAATTGTATGCCCAGTGCTAATGTTGACTCTATGCAAATGTTATGGTTGTGTGTCAAGTGCTGCCTGTGGAATGGTTATCCAGCATTCCATGAATGTACATTGCCCTTAATACAAATTTAAACAGGGCAACAAAAAAAAAAAGAAGAAAATCAGTCCCAATGCACACAAAAACAGATTATTAATAAATATCTTTTACAAATTTGATTAATTTTGATGCCACAATAAATACAACATTTACCCAAAAGGTGCAAACTGGTAAATGTATGCTTTAGTTTACTTTTTAGATCCAGTTTTAGAAAGTGCTTGTTTGTTTTAACGAGAATACAGTTTGTAATGCAATGAACACAGTGTAGAGAGATGGCTTTCGATGTATTATTGCAAGCTACCATTTCATTCCACAGGTTATCCTAATGCAGCTATTCCAGTTACTGGTGCATAGATCTATACAAATGTTCTACTGCATGGCACCGATATGCCAGACAAACACAGAGCAACAGCAAAATGTACAGCTGTAAGGTAGCCAAATTTTATTTCCAGCAATCACAGTCTGCATTTACAGGCCATGGACACTGACAATGTTTTATATGACCTTGTTTTTGGCAGTGGTGTATACGATGTGTGCAGTCCCTGTATTACGACCCAACCACCAACCTATGCGTCTTCTAAATCTCAGTATTTACTGTCATGAAAGGTTTGCCTTAGCACAGAAATCCCAGGGTATTGACAGGGTAAACATGGCCACAGTCTGTGATAATCTGTTCATCTCAGGACACAATCTTATCTTGGATACACAGCTTTAGCATATCTTCTACAGGGAACATACATCTGGACAATATAAAATAAGGCATCCCTCAATTCTGGCTTTTTCATTTTCTATCGTTTGGAATGACTGGAGATGTTCAAACTTATTCTGTTCCTGTTCTTTTTCAGTATCTGTAATATTTGGGTTGAACTAAAATGAGAAGATTAAGCGAAGAGCAGAAGATCGGTCCTGTAAACCCTATGAAACTGCAGGAAGCCTTATCTTTGTAGACTTTGAAGAAAATCCACCATAAAGGTGTCGAAAACACAAGCAGAGAGGTTATCAAGGTTCTCACATCAGTTATAAAATAGGAGTCCTGATCCATCAAAGGGCTGAGATTACAGACTAGACACATGTAAGAAGATTTAACCAGTGATATGTTAAAGAGCACCTGTCACCTACAGATTTCAAAAACTGGAAACCATTTGGTGGTGGCTTGAAGATGTTTTTTGAAAGCATTGGGGCACATACAGGGATTACCATTTGAACCTTGTTGCTTTCAAATATTACAAATAAGTTAAAAATACCCTAAAATTAAGATAAATTACACCCCATGGGCATATTTGTTGTAATATTTTAGCAGTGATCCTCTGAGTCTAGTTAGTTTTATGTATGCAACCGCCCTGTGTGCAGACCTGATATATTTTAAAGCTATTCAACCCAATCACAGGGCAGTATATCGATTCATTACAGCTCTGTGAAAGATTATGCCATAAGTGCTTAATGTCAGTGATATGACAGTTTGAACTCTCAGAAAGCTATTGAGAGGTCCCATTAAATGGCATGAAAATTGGAAACTGTAAGGAATTGGCACTTTATACTTTAACTATCAAATGTTCAAGAAGAAAAGGGGTATTGGATAACTTGGTAAAACAGAAAACCCCTTTAGTGACAAAATCTTCATGGGGTTCATGTTTCTTCTACATTTGTCCACCATTTTGTGTAGATGGCAGGTGCACTTAAAAGGTGTATGTTTTTTCCAGACTGTAGAGTATTTACCTCCAGTCCTTCGTAGGTTGGACAAAACCAAGCTAACATAAACAAATACAGCAAAATAATTCCAGAAATTCTGACACTGGACTGGTGAAAAAAATACACCTTTAGTCAATAACCCAGTGAATATTTTGCAGTAAACTTTGGAAAAGAGTGAAATTTATGGTATTTGTTTCTAAATCTAAAGCTTATTCCCCACAGCAGAAAAGTGCTCAGCTCCAATTCTTCTTCACAAGCTGCTATAGATACGCTTTATTACATTAGCTTCTTCTTGGTCGAGGATTCCCTTTTCTACGTACGAATCTGCCTGCTGATCAATGAAGTCTCTCAGTTTGGAAAGATCATAATCTGGAAAGATAATCAAATTATGGATGAATCATTTGGAACATAAATATCTAGCAAGTAGTCAGCATTCATTTTGAAATTAAGAGTTTCCATATATAAATGTGGTTTGTCTAAGCCAGTGGTCTCCAAGATGTGGCCCGGGGGCCAGATACGGCCCTTTGTTTGCCTTTATCCGACTCTTGGTGGCACTTTTCCTTCCACCGATACAAGACACTATTTCTCCCACTGACACCAACAATGGGGCATACTTCATGCTACTGACACCAACAATGGGGCACTATTTCTCCCATTGACGTAAATAATGGGGCAATATTCCTCCCACTGACACCAGTAATAGGGAACTGTTCCTCCTTCTAATACTAAAGATGCACTGTTTACTCCAACTAATGCCAGGACAATTTCTACTCCCAATAGTCACAGTCTGGCCCAACTAAAGTCTGAGGGACAGTAAACTGGCCCTTTGTTTAGAAAGTTTGGAGACCCCTGGTCTAAGCCATTGGTTTATCCTACCCTTGGGACACTGCGCCTCCCACTGACACCAATGATCGGGCACTATTCCTCCCACTGACAACAAGGATGGGGCACTATTCCTCCCACTGACACCATGGATGGGGCAATATTTCTTCAACTGATACCAACAATGGAGCACTATAGCTCCTACTGACAGTAACAATGGGGCACTTTTCCTCTCCCTAATACTGAAGATGTGGCATTATTTACTCCCACTTATGCACAGACATTTTCTACTCACACTGGCCCCAATCTGCCCCCCCCCCCCTTTATTCTGTAGGACAGTAAACAGGCCCTTTGTTATGAAAATTTGGAGACAATCCATTCCCAGAATATTAATAAGCCCCATGTTTTTATGACTGAAGCTAATAAGTTATCTAATAAGCTAGGGGGGTGTCGATATAAGATCACTGGTGCACAAGTAATGATATAAGAAGTAATTAAAAACTTCAGATATTAAAACTGTAATCTACAAATTTTTAGCACAGATACCATCTTTTGATTCAGCCGCCGCTCCCCAACCACAAGTGTAAACTAGGCCTTACTCCTCAAGCCTTCCTCTTAACATATATGGTTTCCCCACCCTGCTTTGAGAAAGACCAACAAATCTGAAAGGCCTGTTCTAATGTTAAAATCCATTATTTTTAGGCTGGGTTGACACCATTGAAAATTCATCCAATTCGCAATAGCAGGAGATTTTGACTGTCTCTCCATGGAGCCGGTTCACATATATCCGCAGTGGGATTTGCACAAAACCGCTGTGCGTCTTTTGGTCCGTTTCAGGTCCTAATTCAGCCAAAAATTTGTGGCTGAAATCATACCAGAAACGGTGAACCAGGACGCACCGGACCCCTGCTGTGAGCCGCATGCGGCTCATATGTAAACCCAGCCTTAATTTTGGGCTTTATCTGTGCCATACATCAACGATGAACCTCTTGTTACTTGGATTTGCGATGAATGCAATAATTTATAAATACCTTCTGTGTTAGGAAGGCAACGCTGTACATCACATTATCATAGATTTCTCCATTAAATAACACTGTGGCCTGTGTACGCACCAGCCAGTTGTCATAGTGTAAATTTTTGCTCAAAGTTTTCAAATTGCTTTTACCTTCTTTGCTTCCTTGCTTGTGTTTTTTCAGCCACTCAATATTCTTTCTGATTGCTTCTAAATATGCTTCTCCTTTCCCTGGAGAAAAACAGCAGGGATGGTTTATAATTGATGAGCGGGAACAGAGACTGGCGTGATCACACTACGGTATATCCTGTATGCTTTTAATAGAACAGTGCTCTCTTTTCTCTTGTCTACGACATAACAATGTTTTAAAGATGATCATGTAGTTGAAAAGCTGTTGTGATTTGTAAGACGTCCATATTGGGTTGCATTAGTTACCAATGTTACAGGATAGATTTTTTTTTTTCCTTCCGACAAAGTCTTAATATAAGATAATAGCTTTTGCTTGCCAGAAAAAATAAATAAAAAACAGCTTAAAGGCTTAATAAAACAGTGTCAAATACATGAAAGGCTTTCGTTCCCTATTGACTTTACTTATTGCTCAACTCAACATGGCTCAAACATTTCATTTTACTTTTTAAGACCAACAAAAGTGGTTGGCTTATGACCTGGTATGAATCTATGAATAAAAGAATAAGACCATGAAAAGCAGCTTACGTAAGATTATTATTACAAATATTTTCATAAATTTAAATAAAGTTTCCTTCTCTATGGCTAGAACTACATAAGCATTTCTAGAAGCGTAATTGCGCTAGAAAAAGGATGAGCTATACAGATGAAACAATTAAACAATAAAAACAGTAAATTACACAAGTGGCATGAAGAGGTGGGGAATCTTGCAGAATTACACAATTGTAAATACCTTTAATGCTGAGCATCACAATATCATTGTGCACAACTGACCACTGCTATGTACATGTGTAGCTTGTTTGCTCCGTTTGCTACTGTTAGTAGCTAAAGTGATACTAAAGCCTTACATTTTTTTTAAATAACAAACATGTTATACTTACCTACCATGTGCATGGGTTTTGCACAGAGCAGCCCGGATCCTCCTCTTCTTGGATCCTCCACCGGTGCTCTGGGCTCCTCCCCTCTGCTCAGTGCCTCCATACCAAGCTGCTTGCTACAGAAGTACCCGAGCGTGCTTGCTCCTGAGCCCCACTCTGTGTCCCCATAACACACACGGAATGGGGTTCGGCCCCTCCTCACTGTCTCTGAGACAATGAAGAGGCAGAGAGACAGGACAGCAGCTGCTCCCCTGCACAGCGCTTGATCGAGATTAGGCTCAGGTAAGTATTATGGGGGGCTGAGGGGGGAACTACATACTGAAGGTTTTTTCCTTCATGCATGAAGGTTAAAAACATTCACCCTCTACGACTACTTTATTTGTTAGTGATTTAGCGGTATTAAATCCAAAAGCAATCATTACACTGCAGCTTACCAATTCTTAGATGAGGTGGCTGCACTCGTTATTGTTTTTAGGCTTTCTTTCCTACATTTTCATTTGGTGATCCAACCAGTAAATATGTACAAATGTAGCAGTTGAGTGTTGAGACAAACCATTTACCACTGACATTGCTTACAATTATCAGCTTTTCTTTATAGATGTAAAACCTTTATCCCAGGAGAAGAAAAAAAACTGTTGCATTAACTGCTTGTGTACCTGAAGTATGAGCTGGAGTTTGGCTTCAATATGTTACTGTATCTAAATCTGCTAGTCCAGCTAACTCTCCCCTACCCCCAGACTCTGACAATGCTGCTATTCAAACGTGCCCTCTGTGCTCCTTCACCGGAGTGGGGGTACTCCAATACAAGAGGTGTGCTACTGGCCAGATCACCAGGTAAAAAAAAAGAGAGGGGGCAAAAAGCTTAAAAAAACTTTCCTCTTTAAATCGAAGCCGAGTACTTCAACTGGAACCCTAGACAAGTGGGGAAGAATGGGGAAAGGTAAGCTGTTAGCTATATTTTTTCTAGTGATGAAGAGCAAGCGAGCACACCAAGTACATTATGATGCAGGATTTTCTGTCCCATATCAGCAAAAAAAAAAAAGATACACCAATAGTTCAAGAGCACAGAGGCCCTCTTTTTCAAAGCAACAGACAGCTTAAAAAAGAAGGCCACTATGCTCTCTAAATATTGGAATAACTGCTGAATTGGGATTTCAGTAAATTCTGCTTCTACTTGTGTTTTTCTCTTCCATGGATTCTGTACAGTACTGCCATTAAGGCCTTGCACCCAACCTTCACAAGGGTTATCTATGGAGGTCTGTGTTGTATGGTTTGATGAATTGTTAAGCATGAGCTCTTTTTTCAGTTTGTGTCCCAACCAGGAGATTTTCCCTCACTTCCTGTCCAATGACCACATGGGAAATGAAAGAAAACCTCTGTAATGGGAACAATAACAGCAATCAATTGAAAACCCTGACAAAAGATATTTTCCCATCCTTCTAAAAATGTGTTTATTGCCTTGCAAATCTGTTGGGGAGATTTTTCCCTACTTCTGACCTCTTAGGAAGTGAAGGAACATTTCACTCATTGGAAAGGAATATCAGTTTTGCCTTCCTCCCGCGTATCATTGAACACCTATTTATAAAGAACACGCTCACTATACTGATCATAGAATACCTTTGGGTTTCAAAACGTCTGTAGATTCTTTAGGCTCCTCGAGCTTTGTGGAATCCTTGAATTTCTCAAACTCCTTTTCCATGTTAGCTGCAGCTTCTTTGGTACTATCAGCCTCTTCATCTATTTTGTCAGCTAAATCAAGAAGTGACAGGACGTTACATCTCTGTTAGATTGTGTCTTGTGGGAACATTGTTGAATAAATCATTCATGTTCTTGAAAACTACAAACACTCAACTCAACACTTTAATCTTAGAATATGTAATTAGGAATCAGAGTAAATGGTGTACCATCAGGGACGGCCCGTCTATTAGGGGCGCAGGGGCACCGCCCCCCTAGCCATGCATCCGGCCTCTAATCTACATTCAGGGCGCCGGATGCATGGATTCCAATGGGGGGGGGGGGGGTTTGAAGCACGTGATTAGAGCCAGAGGGCTTGGGGTGCAAGCACTCCCTCCTGAGCCCACTCAGTTGTGTGACAACAGCAAATGAATATTCACTATTTTCACACTGAATCTCCTCCCCGCCAATCAGGAAGCGGGTGAGGAAGGAGAGAGGAGGAGGAGGGAGGAGACATGGAGGCCACCAAAGGAGAGGGGACAAAGCTGCCGCCCAGAGGGAACCGCTGCCTGGGGGTAAGGGCACTGCTCATCGACCGATCGGGGGGGGGGGGGTGATGGTGACCCGACCCAAACAACCAATTGCAGTATTGACTAACCTTGGTAATGTAAAGGATCATGGGTAATGTTCACCATACCATATAATACATTTTTCAAGCAGCACAGCTGTGACAAGCATTGCTTGTGACAGTGCCATAGTACAAGGAGAAGTGGAAAACCAACAAGTGTACACATTGTACCCCTTGTCCTGTGCAAGTACTAAAATTTGTATCAATGCAGAAATATCTCTATTATTGTACATGTATACAGGGACCAATAGTCTCGGTTTTCATCTGCAATAAAAATACATTCTGCTATGGCTTACACACTGGGTATGAAGAAAGTGACCCTTCTCTACTACTACAACTGGGCCTATATGAAAGGAACATTTAGAGAGGAAAAACTCTTCTATTAAAAAAAGATAAAGCCAGCCATTTTTTTTTTATTCTGTTTGTTGAACTTTTTCAGAGAATATACAAAGACACACGGTCGGCAGGGCCCATGCAGAGGACTACCGACTGACCGACGTAAGGGGGCACAAGACCGAAAAACCTGTAGAGTGTCAATTTATACAATTCAGCTTCTTTGTTGATCCCAAAACCGACTGAATAGAATTATACATTTTTACCTGACTAAAAATGAATAATTCTATTTAGTTGGTTTTGTGATCCACAGAGAAGCTGAATTGTATAAATTGCACACCTTACATGTTTACCCACAGAGCATGAGTTGGTGGATGATGCCACCATACAATCATAAAGATATAATAATCTTCACCACCACACCATGGTATAGTGATAATCTTGTCCTTTATTCATATAAACCAACAGACCTAGGCCCCTTTCACGTGGGGCGGATGCTATCAGCACATCTGCCCACTCAGCAGGGGATCTCTCCGTGGATCCCCACTGAACAGGTGGGTACAGGTGCGCTGATGCAGAGTGGGCATGGACACAGCCTGCTGTTCTCTATGGGGCAATCAGATGGAAACGGACCGCCTATCTTTTTCCATCCGACTGTCATCCAACCTGCAGAGCGGATGCTGGCGGATGTCAGCGGACATGACATCCGCAGCTCCATAGAGAAGAACAGAGGTTCCAATCAGGTCCACCTGAAAAAACTGTGTATGGGGGGAAAAAAACACGCTTCCAAATAATAAAAAAAAAAAAAAATGAAAAACTGGACCTAATCGGAAAGGCTATGTAAAAGGGACCTTCATGGCTTGAAGATTCGTATTTCCTTTGTTTTGTGATCACTGCAAGGTTCTGGACCTGAAGATGGCACTTCAGGTATAGCTGAACTCCAGGGTAAGGAAAAATGCTCCCTTGCAGTAAGACTGCATTCAGCCCTGCAAGGGTTAAATGCAGGCAGCAAAAAGCTGTTTAACTTACCCAATGTGCCCTAAGACTCCCTCCAGGCTGTAAGACTGGTCCCTAGCAGCCTCTTCTCCCCTATGTTTTAGCAGTTGCAGGTCCACGGACATCATCGTGATCAATGCAGAACCTAAAGCTCTGCACTAGGTGTGAGGACTCCAAGTAACAGTCTATTGCCGTAGGGGAGAAGAGAAGCTTGACAACGGAGTGCGCCCTGAGTCCCATCTACCAGTGCACATGCTTTGAAACGTTGTTGCAACCCACCAGTGACATCTTCACGCACAGTGGCGTGTTCCAGCCCTCACGATCTGCCTGATCCAAGCCTCGGTTTCATCGCCGTTGTCCCAGAGATCCTGCTGGGTATGATTTCTCAGGCTGAAAAATCAGCTGTTCAGAAAGCCGTTCTGCAGTGAACGGGCCAGTGTGGATGTACTCGTGCCTTGCTTCCTTAAAGTGGAAGTAAACCCCCCTATCGTTTTCAGCCAAGGAAGCTGCCATCTTTGCCTCTGTTTAATCTTCAACTGCCACGGTGCTGCACATGTGATCCGTCATGACACCAGCCATTGGATGGTTTGACTGTTTGGTTGAGAGCACAGCCAATGTGCAGTTAGCATTCCGGCATGCCTTTTTTTTTTAAACTGTTAAATCGATGGGTTTACTTCCGCTTTAACCTCCATGTAAGTGGATAATGCACCTGTATCTCATTAAAACATACAGTTCTAACCTAGAGGCGCCTGTGTTTCTCTTCTCATTTAAATATAGCAGAGAAGATTGTTGCACAGTTGGGTTTTCAGAGAATGTGTCCTAATTTGGTCTAATCGTGCTAATGTCATAGTTTTTAAAGGAAGCAACTGCCCGCACAGAGGGGTCCCAATCCCAGAGGAAGAAACCAACAAGCCTACAGAGAAACAACACTACTTTGTGTTGCAGTTACACGGATTTCCTATTTGAAATTGGCTACCTGAACAAATGTTTTTTTTTTTTTTTTCCTATAGGAATTTAAAATGTGAATAAATAGTATTTGTTTTCATATCTGCTAGGACTTATGTTTAAAAAGGAAAGTTATAAAAGACTTTGCAACCATCTGAGACTCTTGACAGGTCAAGATAGCAAAACATTCGAACATTCACAAAGCACGCTCTATGAGGGTTTCTTACTTTGAAAAGCAGATAGTGTCTTTAGCACTGAGAAATGTTTTACAGCTTTCTCTAAAACTTCCTATTTGAGAGAGAGACTACCCGCATCCAATTCGCAATATTGTGAACCCAGCTTTACTGCATTTACAGACTGAATTTATTGTTGTGGTGTTAGTAACACTTTCCTCATAAGATTAAGTCCATAAGAGAATTGAATGCGTTAGAGGGCGTGGCTTGGGAGGTGACAAGCTAAAGCCGATCTTTAACATATTATGACCGAGCGGTTCGTTGGCATGCGGCTCCATTTTTTTCTTTGACAGCTTTATCGGGCTGGATGGGCCTTCTGGACACCCTGCAGTAATAGGAGGCACTGGGCTTAGAGATAGTGCTGCTTGGAATGCAACTTTTTGTCTATGAGGGTCACACAGAACCAATGCAGAAAGCCAATGAAAGCAGAACCAGCCATTCTGTTGTCTATGGATAATGGATTCTTCTACTAAGAGTGCTATTGGTGTACAACATGTTGCTCATAAAAGAACAGACAACTCTGACTTCTGAAAATCTACAAACCTGATAAGAGCCCGTTTTTCTGATATGTAGAATTCTTTCCAAGTTTGTTCTTTGTCTGTACAGCTATCATGGTATCTAGATTTTCTGCCAAGAAAAGATTCAGAAAAGTTAGACTTTTAGAGAAGGGATAAAAATTGATTAAACTTTTTAAAGGTATACTTGAATAATATAAAACATACTGTACATACTTCAGTAACAACTAGAAGGAAAGAATGTGCATATACAATATAACAAGAATAAAGGGCAAGTGAGTGATATATATAACCAAATCCTCTGCTCAACATTCGTCTGCTGTAGAAAGGCCGTTCTCTTTGCAAGCATTTATGTCCCTGTATCTGTCAAGTGAATCAAATATTTTTTTGATAATGTCGCACGTAGATGACGAAACGCGTCAAGCCTGAATCCCTTACACGTCATTTCCGGAAGGGATGGTGGAACACACAAAGATCTGCAAACAGCGTAATCTCAAACAAGCCATCAGTTGCACTGGGGACGTTCGGCTGAGTCACTTTTCACAGGATTTTAAGAAGGATTTTTTAATTGGAAGATGCCTATGTTCAATAAATATCTTAAGGATCTTACACCATGAGGAGCTCTTCTTTACTTATTACATGTCTGCACACCTTGGTACAGGAGCGCTGCAATAGGAGGCAAGCCACCACAGCAGGAGTACCCTGCAGACATTGTGGTGGGATAGGTCCTCCCTAAGAGACCTAAAAGCACAGCTGACTCCTTCTGACCATAAGGTAGAGAAGTCCAACTAATCTGGTGAGTGCAGAACCATACAGCCTTACAAGAGGTGGAATAAAGTCACCGTTGGAGCACGGAGCACAAGAGCACTTTAAATAGACATTGTTTGCACATGTATTATACCAACCTAATCGTTCTCTTCGTTCTTATCAAGACCTCCTGCTCTCTAGCTCACTCATCACCTCCTCCCATGCTCGCCTCCAGGACTTTTCCAGAGCCTCTCCAAGCCTATGGAACTCCTTACCCCAATCTGTCCGTCTATCTCGTACTCTATTAGCTTTTAGACGATTCCTGAAAACCCTCCTCTTCAGAGAAGCCTATCCTACCCACACCTAACAACTGTATTTTAATTTTATCCATCTGATCATCCCCCACAGCTACTCCCCTTTGTTCCACTGGACCCTCCCTTCTAGATTGTAAGCTCTAACGAGCAGGGCCCTCTGATCCCTCCTGTATTGAATTGTATTGTAATTGTACTGTCTTCCCCGATGCTGTAAAGTGCTGCGCAAACTGTTGGCGCTATATAAATCCTGTATAATAATAATAATATTATCACGTGTCACTTTATTATTGTATTCATTAGTCACCATTTATTAATTTATTTATTCTGTCATCATTCATTCATTTATTTAATAGTATCATTGGTTTTATCAGTCATAATCACAGGATCAACTTATTCAATTTTTATTTTTATTATTTATTCATTTATGGACTATATTAGCACAGAAAGGTTCACATAAAAGATATTTGTCCAGACACAGAATAATTACACAGCGATGAATTTATTTATAGGTGTGATGAGACAAGCGCTGTTTAGCTATTTATATCACGTCTCTGTTCCTTTAAGGGGGACGGCTCTCACAGCAGCGGCCTAAATAATAAATCCACCTTACCAAGGAGCGAGTGTCACATCATTTTAAATATTTTTTGGTACTTGGATAATTTCCTATGGCCAGTGCTATACACAAGGGGGAGTTCACAAGAAGCACAAACAGTTTCATCAAACAGACAAAAAAAAAGAACATTATTTTTTTTTTTTTTTAAAAGACAAATATTCTGTTTGCCCAGTCTAATTGCAGATCTAGCAGAAATGGAACCATCTGCCTAATATTCCACAAGTGGCTGACAGATATACGTCTGTTGTCTGCACCGTAAACTCATAATAGGATAACAGCCATCTGCACAGGTGGACAGTGTTTGCTCTGAGGTACATTACGGCATAGCTGGAGGTGACTCATCCCAGGCACCAGGCTGGAGTTTGTGGCTAGTTTCCAAGCAACTGATTGTCCTAATGGCTTTGCATGATCTTATCATTCTGACATTTCAGTTTGACTTTTATTTTATGGATAAAAAAGAATTCCAGAATCATCTTTATTTAGCTCATGTTTTACTGACGTATTTGTTCTACTTTCTATGTGCACCATTTGTAGTCATTCTATGATTTTATTACATAATGTGTTACATGATGTTGACAAATGGGTACAAATGGGAGCAGCATAATACAGCCTAAATCAGGGGTAGGCAAGCCCCAGCACGGGTGCCGCAAGCGGCACGCAAAGCCTTTCTTGCAGGTGTCTTGCCGAGTTGGTTCCCCTGGCGGCTTGGTTTCTCTCTGTACTGCGCATGCGCAGTACGAATGACTAGGCATCTTCCGGAAATTGCCGAACCGAAACAGATGCGAGTGAAGTGTACACCGCACAGCTGATTTTGTTTGTTTAAAAAAAAAAAAAAGTTTAAAAAAATTCACTCCTGATTGAAAGGAAAAACCCCACAGATAGCGCTCTAAAAACACGTTTTCTATTACTCTCCTCTATATCCAGAGCTAAACGATTTATTTTTATTTTGCCTTTGCCCCTTGCTTACAGTAATAGACCCGCCCCTTAGACTGAGACTCCCCTTGCAGAGTAGCGCCAGCATCGGTAGCGTGCGGCATCTTCTTGTAAACCGACTGCGCGTGCGCGGTGTACACTTCACTCCCAGCTGTTTACCTTCGGCAATGTTCGGAAATTACGCTGCGCATGCGCAGTACAGATCTGCACTCATCCGCCGAGGGGGACCATCTCGGCAGAACACCGGCACTCGACTCCCTCCCCATCAGCAGAGCAGCACAGGGAAGTGTCAGTGAGGCGCTAATGCAGGGGTATGCAATTAGCGGACCTCTAGCTGTTGCAAAAGTCCCATCATGCCTTTGCCTCTGGCTGTCATGCTTGTGGCTGTCAGAGTTTTGCTATGCCTCATGGGACTTGTAGTTCTGCAACAGCTGGAGGTCCACTAATTGCATATGCCTGCACTAATGTATTCCAATTTCAGAATTCCCCACACTGCCCCTGCACTGATGGGGAGGCACTGGGCCCCCACACATTGTAATAGATGGGAAACATTGGTTCTCTAACTTTGCTGTAGCCGCGATCGTCAGCTGTTGTGATGGGAAAGAGATTGGGTGCAGTTCTGCTGGGGGGGGGGGGGGGGGGGCGGCAGTCCCTGTTTTCAGGAGGAGGAGGAGGACTGTCATTGACCACTGTTAAAGTGGTTATAAACCCTTACAAACCACTTTGGCCTACAGGTAAGCCTAGATTAAGGCTTACATATAGGTCCAATAAATATCTCCTAAACCTACATGGTTTAGGAGATATTTATAAAAAAAGAGGCATCGCTGTCTACGGCGCATGCGCCGTGGACAGCGGCGCGCAGGCGCACTGCGCATGCTGAGTTCACGGCGATATGTCGCTTTCGTGCGCATGCGCGGGAGTGACGTCATCGCCGCTCCAGCGAATCATAGCGCTGGAGCGGCGAGACCCGTAAGTCACTCCGGTATTGATGGTGCCGGAGAAGGTCGTGGATGAGGACCGCTTCGGGGGCTTCGTTCTCAGGTAAGTTATTCAGAATGAGCTAGTATGCTATGCATACTAGCTCATTATGCCTTTGCCTTGCAGGTTCCGTTTTTTTTTTTTTTTTTTGGTGAGGAGGCTTTACTTCCTCTTTAAAGCCAATCACTGTGTTTACTATGCTTCAGTTTGTGAATGAACTGGGAGCTATTCCTGTCCATTCATTCTGTGCTGCTGAGGATTTAGAGAAGGAGATTAAGGGCTGTGTCCTCAATCTCATTTCTCTGCCTCAAAGGTAAAACATTAGAGGTTTAAACCCCTGGTATTTCACAGAAGCCCCCAAAAGCGGCTCCTAAAAAATAGGTAAAAAAAAAAATGTATTGTAAAAAAAACGAAGTATATAAAATTAAATATTAAAAAATAATGAAACAAAGAAAATAACAAAAAGAACAAAAAACGACTGACAACAGTGGCGGAACTACCAGGGTCACAAAGGTCACACTTGCGACCAGGCCCTGGTGTTCCACCACCATGGGGAGCCCCGGCCATGGGTCAATGTGGCCCTTTATGGTTTCCTTGCACCATTGCCCTAAGGCTGGTTTCACACTGGGGCGGTGCGGGGCGGCGACGGTAAAGCAGCGCTATATTTAGCGCTGCTTTACCATCGTTTTACCCGCGGTATGCGGCCGCTAGCGGGGTGGTTTTAACCACCGCTAGCGGCCGCAAAAGGGTTAAAAACCTCCGCAAAGCGCCGCTGCAGCGGCGCTTTGCGGGCGGTATCCCCGCAGTTTCCCATTGATTTCAATGGGAAGGAGCGGTATAGGAGCGGTAAATACACCGCTCCTTCACCGCTCCAAAGATGCAGCTAGCAGGACTTTTTTTTACCGTCCTGCTAGCGCACCAGTGTGAAAGCCCGCCGGCTTTCACAAGGGAGTGAATGGGGCCGGTTTTTTCAGGCGGTGTACAGGCTATTTTTAGCGCTGTACCGCCTGAAAACCGCCCCAGTGTGAAAGGGGCCTTAAGGTTATATTTACGCCTCTGACTGCTGGCTTTCCAGCAACCAACGATTTACTTGCCCCAGAATTCACTGGAGGATGGACGCAGTTTCAACCATGCTGTAAGCCTAATTATCCTGGTAAGAAGGATTTAAATACATTTAAAGTGCGCAAGAAACTAGTAAAAATATTGTGTCAATTAGCAGGTTAAGGCCCCTTTCACACGAGGCGGGCTCCGCTTGCACGGAGCCCGCCTCTGTCTGCCGGCTCAGCGGGAGATCTCTCCGTTGATCTCCGCTGATGACAAGTCCCTCTCTGCTCACTGAGCGGGGGGGGGCTTGCGAGCGCCGCTGATCTCTATGGAGAGATCGGATGAAAACGGACAGTGTGTCCGTTTTCATCAGATCTCACCCGATCCGATCCGCCAGCGACGGATCTGGACGTATAGCCATACGTCTGCTTTTGGCGGATCGGACCGGATCGGATGTCAGCGGAGATGTCTCCGCTGACATCCGACGCTCCATAGACTAACATGGAGCGCCCGTTCAGATCCGCCGTCAAAACTGACAAAATGATATAAATGTATGGTGTTTTTTAGGGCCCATTTACATCACATGCACTGGTCTGTGCGGGGCGGCCTGGCACAACATAGACCCAATGGATAGACATAACAATTTGTCTTATGTCCTATTAGCTCAGTTTACACCATTGCACTGTGATGGTGGACACTGAAAAATGGGGACATGCTGCATCTTTACGCAGCACAGTGCACTGCAACACACTACACCACATCGCAATGCAATTAAGTGCATAAAGAGGAATGAAATGTCATTTTGTGACATTTCAATAAAACTAAAGGTGAGTGGCTTGATGTGCACCTTCATAGAGCATACCAGCAGCCACATAGTAATGTGTTCTGCTGGTGTCAATGGGCTCCTAAAGTGGTTGTAAACCCTTACAAACCACTTTGACCTACAGGTAAGCCTAAATTAAGGCTTACCTGTAGGTCCAATAAATATCTCCTAAACCTACATGGTTTAGGAGATATTTAGAAAAAAAAGATGCATCGCTGTCTACGGCGCATGTGCCGTAGACATCGGTGCGCAGGCGCACTGAGCATGCCGAGATCACGGCGCTATGCCGCTCTCGTGCGCATGTGCGGAAGTGATGTCATCGCCGCTCCAGCGAATGACAGCGATGGAGCCGCGAGACCCGGAAGTCACTCCGCGATTGATGGCGCCGGTGGAGGTCGTGGACGAGGGTCGCTTCAGGGGCTTCATTCTCAGGTAAGATGCATAATGAGCTAGTATGCTATGCATACTAGCTCATTATGCCTTTGCCTTGCAGGTTCCTTTTTTTTTTTTTTTTTTTTAAAAGAGGCTTTACTTCCTCTTTAATGCTAGCTTTATATGATCATAAAGAGTTTTCCTTCAAAGTCCTGTTTTGCATAACAGATCATGCAGAGAGTCTGTTTTTATTGCTTTGGGATTTTTTTTGCCCATGTTAATAATGGAATGATTAATACATGACATTACCTTTTCCAAAAAAAAAAAAGTTAACTGCTAATTTCAAACCATCGTCTGTTTTACAAGCTGGAGAATAACTCCATCTTTGTTTTGGATTGATAAGGTAGAGGTTAGAACCCCTGACAGGTCTTTATCTCAATTACGGAATCTTCCACTCACTCACAATACAGCCTGTATCATATGTCCTTTGGCTGCCCTGTTAATGTCACTGAAACCCTATGAAGGCACGAAGCCATGAGCTGTAATCCAAATTAATTCTTCACATAATGACAGAGGAGACCTCTGAAAGGTGGGTTAGCACTCAGAATCCACACCAGACTTAAATCCACTATGACCAATGTGACATTTATTAAGGGAAGGTCATGGTGTTTCTCTAGTTTTCTGCTGCTTTTTGTATTGATCTGCAGGACAGCATTATATTACAATATATAATTGCAGAAAATACAAAAAAACAGTACAAGGGTATAGCTAAAGTATATATTTTTTTTAACATCACGTGTGCCAGTGCTAAATATGACCTGCTAAATAATAATTTTTGCATTTTAAGGTCTACATTTTCTTTAATCTCCTCTGGTTAGCATCTACATATGACTGTCTATGAATACATATTGTCCACCATAATTCATCAAATTATAAAAGCACTAATGATAAGCTAAAATGGGCTTGCATGCAATGTGCTAATCTTGCATACGGGGCATCTTAGGAATTGTGACAGAGTGACAAATTAGAACCTCCAATGCAATACTCCCAACACACACGTTCCTGCACAAACGGCTGTATCTTAAGCCTCGTACACACGATCGGACTTCAAACAAACTTTGCAGTGGATTTCTGTCCAAAGGGCGTTGGCCGTGAACTTGTATTGCATACACACAGCAGGACTTTTTCAGCCAACTTTCACCAAATCACGTGATTTTTCTGCTCTTTACCGCCACCCTTTGGTCAACTTCTTTTGTTGTCTGATCTTTTGCATTAGTTCTGAGCATGCGTGTTTGTAATTTGGACTTAAGTCCGATGGATTTCTGTACACACGATCAGACTTTGCTCCATTGGACTTTTGTTGCCGAAAAGTTTGTCTGTTTGCACAGCAAACATTTGTCCGATGAAACCCGAAAAAGTTTGTCCGATGGATCGTACACACGGTCGGATGTTGCCTTAAAACAGCTAATTTGCATGTTTGTTGTCAAAAAGTCCGATCGTGTGTATGGGGCTTTAGATTGGGTGCTGAAATGACCAATGGTTGGAACTGACTGCAATCATGAGAAGGAAGTGTCACCAGCACACCAGGATCTCTAAAATCGGGTCCAAAACTTTATTCACACAGTATCAAAAAATAAAAGCGACGTTTCGGAGCCACGCAGGACCCCTTCATTGAGCATGACACATGTGGTCACATGCCTGATGAAGGGGTCCTGCGTGGCTCCAAAACTTCACTTTTATTTTTTGACACTGTGTGATTACAGTTTTGGACCTAATTTTGGAGATCCTGGTGTGCTGGTGACACTTCCTTCTCAAGAGTGACAAATTAGTGGTGGCTTTTTTTATTTATCGTAAAAAAGCAGTGCTACATTGGACTTTTCAGGTACCCTTTAATTATTCTACAATACAACAGAATCTAAAATTCATAACTTTAATGATGCATCATAAAATCACAATTCACCTGATAACATCGCATATTTCAGCTGATAATTTAATTTAAATTGGTTCAAGATGATTAAAAAGCATACACAACAACTCTTTCCGGTGTTCTGTCATGAAATGTCCGCCTATCGAAAAGTATCCGCCCTGTACTGCGCAGGCGCATCGCTTGCGCAGTACGGAGGACAAAGCGATTCGGAAAATCTCGGAAGATGAACGGCGCCTGCGCCATGAGTCGAGGTGCAAGCCCCACCACCCAAGTGGACATAGGGCTACACAAAGTTAGAGGGCCCCTCACAGGCTCGCTTCGCTCGCCACACTTCGGGCACGGCCTCGCTGCGATCAGCTCTTTTTTATTCTAACTCTATGTTCACTTGGATGGTGGGACTTGAACCTGGACTCACGCCGCAGGCGCCGTTCATCTATTTTCATCTATTTTCGGAATCTGCTTGTCCTGTGTACTGCGCATGCACAGTACACAGCGGACAGTATCCGATGGGGGGCACAATCCGACAGGACACCGGGTCTAAATCCAGTATCATCATTATTATATATATTGGCAAACATTTAAAACATTTGCAAAAAAGCTAATTGTACCTGAACATAGATGTTGTATTTAATTATTTACCCATGCAGTACTAATGAAATAATTTATATCTTTATATAACAGATCTGCTCCAGGAACTTGTCATATTCCTATATTTTGTCCTTATGTTTGAGGATTGACCTGAATCCGAGGGGTTGATTTATTAAAACTGGAGAGCGCAAAATCTGGTGCAGCTGTGCATGGTAGCCAATCAGCTTCCAGCTTCAGCTTGTTCAATTAAAGTGTTACAACACCCACAACAATAAAATAAGTCTGTCAAGGGTCTTGCAGCCTCACAGGACAGTCAGAGTAGAATGAAAACTCCTACTACAAGCTTTAACCAGACACTGATAGAAGTTACAAGACTACTGATGGGAAAATGTATTTAGCAGTTTATATTTACTAAAATAATTTCATGTTCTGTGTACTGTAGGAGAGCAGATATAGTGAATGCAGGGTCCTGGGTTTAGTAACACTTTAAGCTTTGACACAAAATCTGGAAGCCGATTGGTTTCTATGTAGAGATGCACCAGATTTTGCACTCTCCGATTTTAGTAAATTAACCCCGTAGTCTACAAAAATACAAGCTGGTGTGTTTAACGTTTCTGGGCACTAAACTGTCTATAAGCCCACTGTAGCCTCATCCACATATAGTGGAGCATAACACAATAGACTCAGCAGAGTGTCATCAGTCAAGCTGTTTTCTCAATAGAAGGCCATTGATTATATTATTTTTTGAGTGGAGTTGCTCACTATACCCCCATTCATGGCTGGGCACTTTGTTGCCGTGTTATCCTACGTGTGACAACACTCAATGTCATGAATTCTATTGGTATTAATTATGCCTGTTCACACCTGAGTTCTGAGTTGCTTGTAGCTCGATGCCTGTAGCTTAAAGAAGTACCTGAGCTTTTTTTATCAGGCAAAGTCGAGTGTTTTAGGTCCCATTGACTGTAATAGGAGCTTGCCAAGATAAGCGCATGAGAACATACTAAGCATGTTTTTCAAATACGCTCATGATTAAAGTCTATGGGTCATGTGAGAAAATGCACAAAGCAGAAAAAGCATAACACTTTAAAATCTCCTGAATATGGTACACTATAATGTGAATGAGGGCTAACCCCCCATTTACACCTAATCAATTTGAAGTGCATTTCCAAATGTCCTTCAATGCCGAATACTCCAATTTCCATGTTGTTCTATTGTGTCGGTTCACATGAGTGACGTACTGTCTTCCAATATAAAAATGCACTGATTCTTGTGTAAATGACACTGGCAGTGAAGGGGTTAACCACTAGGGGGCAGTGTAGGGGTTAGGTGTGTCCTGGGGAGTGTTTCAAACTGTAGGGGGGGGGGGGTGGCTACGTGTGGCACGTCACTGATCTCTGCTCCTGATCAAAGGGAGCAGAGATCAGGGACACTGTTACTAGGCAGAACGGTCAGATGCTTGTTTATATTAGCATCTCCCCATTCTTCCTCTCCTTGAGACGATCGTGGAAATCACCGCGGACATTGAGTCTGCGGGACCCGCCACCCTACTCACAGGGCTTGCCACGCACGCGCAGGCAGCCTCTTAAAGGGCCATGTACAGGTACGTTAGTTTGCCTGTACGTGCCCTTCTGCCGCAGTATATCTGCGTGAGGCGGTCAGCAATCGCTTAATACGAAGTCCCACCTCCTATGGTAGACAGAACAGTCGTCCAATGGCAGCCCAGGAGACGGGACTTCCTATTACAGACGCCGCTGAGTAAACAGGAGATTCTCCTGTATGTAATCTGACGACGCTCGTCCCGCCCCCTCCCTGTCCCCTCCAAGGCAGTGCCGATAAATACAGTATATATCTATATACAGTGGTGTGAAAAAGTGTTTGCCCCCTTCCTCATTTCCTGTTCCTTTGCATGTTTGTCACACTTAAGTGTTTCGGAACATCAAACCAATTTAAACAATAGTCAAGGACAACACAAGTAAACACAAAATGCAATTTGTAAATGAAGGTGTTTATTATTAAAGGTGAAAAAAAATCCAAACCATCATGGCCCTGTGTGAAAAAGTGATTGCCCCCTAAACCTAATAACTGGTTGGGCCACCCTTAGCAGCAACAACTGCAACCAAGCGTTTGCGATAACGTGCAATGAGGCTTTTACAGCGTCCTGGAGGAATTTTGGCCCACTCATCTTTGCAGAATTGTCCTAATTCAGTTACATTAGAGGGTTTTCGAGCATGAACGGCCTTTTTAAGGTCATACCACAACATCTCAATAGGATTCAGGTCAGGACTTTGGCTAGGCCACTCCAAAGTCTTCATTTTGTTTTTCTTCAGCCATTCGGTGGTGGACTTGCTGGTGTGTTTAGGATCATTGTCCTGCTGCAGAACCCAAGTTAGTTTCAGCTTGAGTACACGAACAGATGGTCGGACATTCTCCTTCAGGATCTCTTGGTAGACAGCAGAATTCATAGTTCCTTTTATCACGGCAAGTCTTCCAGGTCCTGAAGCAGCAAAACAGCCCCAGACCATCACACTACCACCACCATATTTTACTGTTGGTATAATGTTCTTTTTCTGAAATGCAGTGTTCCTTCTACGCCAGATATACTTGGACACACACCTTCCAAAGAGTTCCACTTTTGTCTCATCGGTCCACAGAATGTTGTCCCAAAAGTCTTGGGGATCATCAAGATGTGTTGTGGAGAAATTGAGACGAGCTTTGATGTTCTTTTTGCTCAGCAGTGGTTTTCTCCTTGGAACTCTGCCATGCAGGCCATTTTTGCCCAGTCTTTTCCTGATGGGGTGGCATGAACGCTGACCTTAACTGAGGCAAGTGAGGCCTGCAGTTCCTTGGACATTGTTGTGGGGTCTTTTGTGACCTCTTGGATGAGTCGTCGCTGCGCTCTTGGGGTAATTTTGGGCGGCCGGCCACTCCTGGGAAGGTTCACCACTGTTCCATGTCTTCGCCATTTGTGGATAATGGCTCTCACTGTGGTTCGCTGGATTCCCAAAGCTTTGGAAATGGCTTTATAACCCTTTCCAGACTGATAGATCTCAATTACTTTATTTCTCAATTGTTCCTGAATTTCTTTGGGTCTCGGCATGATGTGTAGCTTTTAAGGATCTTCTGGTGGACCTTACTGTGTCAAGCAGCTCCTATTTAAGTGATGCCTTGATTGTGAACAGGTGTGGCAATAATCAGGCCTGGGTGTGGCTAGAGAAATTGAACTCAGGTGTGGACAACCACAGTTATAGTATGTTTTAACAAGGGGGGCAATCACTTTTTCACACAGGGCCATGATGGTTTGGATTTTTTTTCACCTTTAATAATAAACACCTTCATTTACAAATTGCATTTTGTGTTTACTTGTGTTGTCCTTGACTATTGTTTAAATTGGTTTGATGTTCCGACACTTAAGTGTGACAAACATGCAAAGGAACCACTGTATATACAAATTACCAGGGGGGCCACATTAAACTGGAACGCGGACCGCAATTGGCCCGCGGGCCGGACTTTGGACATGTCTGCTATATAAAATAGTTATAACTAAAGGCAAAAGTAACTTTTGCGCAAACCAATCAATAATCGCTTTTTTTCACCCTAATGCATAGAATATAAGGTGAAAAACCACAAGGATTTACAGCCCCTTCAATGGGAGCACCTAAAAAACATGCTTTTTTTTTGGTGTTTGACGCCTAACAACTAGAGGAACACCGAATGGAAATTTTGGAATGGAAAACCGAAAATGCAGGATGCACTTTGCCAAAAACCGAAACCAAAAATGACAGTTTTTAACCACTTGCCGACTGCCGCATGTACATATACTTCGGCAGAATGGCACGGACAGGCCAATGGGCATACTGGTACGTCCCTTTAAATTTGTCGCCGTGTGGTCGCATGCATGACGCCGGCGGCGCGCGCGTGACCCTGCCGCGAGCTTTGTGAGTGTGATCACAGGTCCTGCAGACTCAATGTCCGCGGGGATACCCGCGATTGTCTCACGGAGAGGAAGTGACACTGATCACAGTTCCCTGTACTCGGGAGCAGTGATCAGTGTCGTGTCACACGTAGCCCCTCCCCCCCAGTTAGAATCACTCCCTAGGACACACTTAACCCCTGCAGCCATCCCTACTGGTTAAACCCTTCACTGTAGACACTATAACTTTTGCACAAACCAATCAATAAACGATTATTGCGATTTTTATTACCAAAAATATGTAGAAGAATACGCATCGGCCTAAACTGAGGGGAAAAAAACGTTTTTTTTTATATATTTTCTGGGAATATTTTTTATAGTAAAAAGTCAAATACAATGCATTTTTTTCCAAATTGTCGCTCTTTTTTTGTTTATAGCGCAAAAAATAAAAACCGCAGAGGTGATCAAATACCAGCAAAAGAAAGTTCTATTTGTGGGGAAAAAAGGACGTCAATTGTTAGTTAAAGCGACTCAGTGCCGAATTGCAAAAAGTGCTCTGGTCTTTGGCCAGCCAAATGGTCCGGGGCTTAAGTGGTTAAAATATATATATATATTTTTTTATATATTGTATTATAATGTATTATATGCGACTTTTTAATTAATATCATGAATTCAAATGAATATGAATTTATTGTCGGACACTATTGGCCCCTTCAGCGCAAGAAAAGCTCAAGAAAAATGTATCCCTTTAAATTCTATGCACATCTTCACACTGGTCTGTTGCGCTTCCATTGTGGTGTTAAAAATCTTGCTTGCTGCATTTTTGGTCAGTTAAAAAAAAACACACCAAAAACTCACCTCCCTGTTGAAATGCATTGAAAACGCAGGAAGAACACATCAACAACGCACCTGTGTTACATTTTTGATGCAGTTTTTGAGCCACATGACCAATGAAAAACACACCATAAGCACGGTAAAATCATGGTAAAATCACAGCAAAATCGTGGTACGATTGCGGCAAAATCACATGCGGTTTCAGCGCCATTATCGTCATGTTTTTCTCTTATCGGCCACCAAAATTTCGGTGCATCTCTACTAACAACCATCTCTCCCGCCTAATAGAAATACAAAGAATCACCGCTCCAAGGTAATGACTTCTCCCAAAACAGCTGTCTCCACACTCCCACAGGGTGCTGGCTCTGTTTGCAACAGGAACTGAAGTAGAAAAGATGTAGCTGGATAGCCGCACTCCAAATTATTCAACTTTATTTCAAAAGATATAATAAAATCATAGCATCTAGGCTTGTGTACAGACTAACTGCACAGCTGCTGACATGTTTCACACCGAACACGGTGCTTAGTCATAGCTAATGAGCAGAATATACATACAGAGCTATATATACACACACACAAGCAATTAAACAAATGAATAAAATATGTGTATAACGAGATAGCAATTAGGGAAGCACCTGTGAGCATCCAAAATCTGAAGGTAACATTTAAATGGATGGAAGGAAAACACCTTTTTCACCTAAAACACTTAAATCAAGCTGACATGTTGAAAGCATACATAATGGTAATAGATAAATAACATGATGAATCTTATCTTTAGGTGAAGAGGTACAGGTGCAACCTAAAAAATAAATAAAAAATGACATATGTAAAAACATTTTTCATTTTGTATGTAAAAAATCGCACGCATCGGCAGACACACAGAAAAAAGAAAGAAATAAACTCTCAATGTGTGTACATGTCGATGCATGGGGCTCATTGAATATCAGAACTGCCAGAGAAAAGCACAAATATTCCCTAAAAATGACACATCCCAAAAAAGCTGCATAATAGTAAGATTGCAAATATCTCATTATTGGATGTGTCTATTTAGGCCTTCTCCTATGATACAATGCATAGATAGGAAAGATAAAAAATAAATATAGGAATAGACCAAATGAACGATCGAAACCGGATATTCTAAGGCTTAAGGCGAATTAAATGTGTATATCCTTATACCGACAGGTATGGGGAGCTGATGCAAGTACCCAGCTAGTTGATCACACACCTAACATAATATATCAGGTGTGTGATTATCAAAAGAATAGCAAACATGTTTAATAGGATATTAATTAACACATAAAATACTGATATTCATAATCTCTGCAGCGAAAAATGCTGCAATATGTGCATACAGCCCTATTCAAAAAACAGTCTCAATCGAATAATTAGCCTGTCCTCAATGTAAAGCAATTATAATAAATGGGAAATAGTGAATAAACTCTGGCAGAAACATAATAAAATGAGCCCAGCAGAACCAGATGAAAAAAAAAACTATCAGCACCGGACCGACAACCAGTGAAATGGGAGCCATACATATTGGCTTAGTAAATATGGGCAGTCAATATGTGGAGAATTCACTCATAAAAGAATGAAATGTCCCACTCAAAATTAAGGCCCATAGGCTGCCTCGTATGGAGATGGAATATCCAATAAACCTCCCTCTTGCACAACAGACTAAACCTATCACCCCCTCTTTTAGATAAAGTGACTTTTTCAACCCCCTGAATGCGTAAGCCGCTGACATCCTTATCATGGCAAAGATTCCAGTGCCTCGCCACATTAGTGGGGTGGTTTTTGGAAATGTCATAGAGGTGGTCATATAATCTGTCTCTCAGTCTTCGTGTTGTGCGTCCAACATACTGTATGCGACATTGTTCACACGTAACCACGTAAATAACAAATTTAGTGTTACAGTTAATGAAGGCCATAGCTTTAAAACCCTTATTCAGAGACCTAGAAAGGATAGTATCGCCTCGTAAAATGTGGGGGCAACATGGACAGTTATTGCCCCCACATCGAAACGATCCCTTAAACTGTAACCAATTGGGGCGTTGAACACTGCTCGAATAGAGGCTGGGGGACAACATGCCACTTTATCTAAAAGAGGGGGTGATAGGTTTAGTCTGTTGTGCAAGAGGGAGGTTTATTGGATATTCCATCTCCATACGAGGCAGCCTATGGGCCTTAATTTTGAGTGGGACATTTCATTCTTTTATGAGTGAATTCTCCACATATTGACTGCCCATATTTACTAAGCCAATATGTATGGCTCCCATTTCACTGGTTGTCGGTCCGGTGCTGATAGTTTTTTTTTTTTTTTTTCATCTGGTTCTGCTGGGCTCATTTTATTATGTTTCTGCCAGAGTTTATTCACTATTTCCCATTTATTATAATTGCTTTACATTGAGGACAGGCTAATTATTCGATTGAGACTGTTTTTTGAATAGGGCTGTATGCACATATTGCAGCATTTTTCGCTGCAGAGATTATGAATATCAGTATTTTATGTGTTAATTAATATCCTATTAAACATGTTTGTTATTCTTTTGATAATCACACACCTGATATATTATGTTAGGTGTGTGATCAACTAGCTGGGTACTTGCATCAGCTCCCCATACCTGTCGGTATAAGGATATACACATTTAATTCGCCTTAAGCCTTAGAATATCCGGTTTCGATCGTTCATTTGGTCTATTCCTATATTTATTTTTTTTATCTTTCCTATCTATGCATTGTATCATAGGAGAAGGCCTAAATAGACACATCCAATAATGAGATATTTGCAATCTTACTATTATGCAGCTTTTTTTGGGATGTGTCATTTTTAGGGAATATTTGTGCTTTTCTCTGGCAGTTCTGATATTCAATGAGCCCCATGCATCGACATGCACACACATTGAGAGTTTGTTTCTTTCTTTTTTCTGTGTGTCTGCCGATGCGTGCGATTTTTTACATACAAAATGAAAAATGTTTTTACATATGTCATTTTTTATTTATTTTTTAGGTTGCACCTGTACCTCTTCACCTAAAGATAAGATTCATCATGTTATTTATCTATTACCATTATGTATGCTTTCAACATGTCAGCTTGATTTAAGTGTTTTAGGTGAAAAAGGTGTTTTCCTTCCATCCATTTAAATGTTACCTTCAGATTTTGGATGCTCACAGGTGCTTCCCTAATTGCTATCTCGTTATACACATATTTTATTCATTTGTTTAATTGCTTGTGTGTGTGTATATATAGCTCTGTATGTATATTCTGCTCATTAGCTATGACTAAGCACCGTGTTCGGTGTGAAACATGTCAGCAGCTGTGCAGTTAGTCTGTACACAAGCCTAGATGCTATGATTTTATTATATCTTTTGAAATAAAGTTGAATAATTTGGAGTGCGGCTATCCAGCTACATCTTTTCTACTTCATCTCTCCCGCCTAGTAACTAGCCTTCCATTGGTTAAAATAAAAACACCTAAACCGGAAAATGTAAGAAAAATGTGCAGAAAATGTGTAGAAACTTGCAGAAAAGGATGAAAGATGCCGACCCTCAAGTGGGAATGTCGCCTTAATGACAAGCTTGTATTTCTTCAAGCGTCTTCTATAATATTATTCTGATTTTATTCTGAATGTATTATACTTCGGTTAGCACAGTTTCTCGTTTCTATTACTGATAAGGCTACATTAATGCATTTCAATGAAACACGGTATTAAGGTCTCTATTTTATTACGGCGCAGTTCATGGTAATTATCTATTACAAAGCGCTCACGGCTTAGTGGACTTAAAAGAAAATGTGCGGGAGAATATTTACTTTATAGAAAGCGCTTCCCGTAATGGATTAAACATTTGTTCTCCTACCAAATATACCCTTACTGGTAATGGATATGAAACTTGATATTTCATAATACTATACTCAATGTTTAATATAAGGATCTCCATCTTTATGTTTTTATTTGCACTGGCTAAAAGGCAAACAGCAAATTACCTCTCAGGCTTAAAGTAGAAATAAAGGCTAAACCAATTTTGGATATAATAAAGGGGGGGGGGGGTGTAACCCCTGTCACTGGGGAGATTTCCCTTCACTTTCTGTTGCATAGCCAGAAAATTAGATAAAATCACCACTAAGGGAAACCCTGACTGTCACCAGAACTAGTGTCTTCATTGGTAAACTTCCCCTCTATTAAAGAGGAACTGCAGTCTGCTCACATAATTTGTAATAAAAACATCTTTGCCATTCTGAAGCTTCCCTCCAATCACTTTGCATATTATTTTATATATTCTGCGATTCTGTACTTGCCAAATATGCTGCAGAAATCTCCCTCCAATGAGTTTAGCTGCAACCATTTTAACTGTGGGCAGCTGAAGCTGCTGCCTGTTCACTTCCTGGATTTACACAGACACACACCTCCAGCTCTGCAGCTCTCATTGACCCTCTTCTGACTCATCCCCACTCCCGTCCTGGCAAACTCACAAGAGTGAGAGAGAGAGCTGTGCATGATGTCATAAGCCTAGGCTAATGACCAGACAAGAAACAGGAACTGAGGCAGAAAAAAATGTTTTACTATCCAAAGTTAACCACTTCCCGACCGGCCACTGCATATATACGTCAGCAGAATGGCACGGGCAGGCAGAATCACGTACCGGTACGTGATCGTGCATGTGCCTGCCCGCGGCGCGCTAGCGGCGCGCTAGCGGCGCGCTCGCGACCCGGTCGGGAGCTCCGTGACCCCGGCCGCGGGACCAGCGGACCCGATCGCCGCTGGTATCCCACGATCGGGTTACGGAGCTGAAGAACGGGGAGAGGTCTATGTAAACAAACCTCTCCCCGCGCTTCCTACACTGACTGTCAGTGATCGGCGGTTCCCTGTCATCGGGAACGCCGATCAATGACGTCAGACGTACAGCCACGCCCCCCTACTGTAAAAAAAAAAAACAACACGTCACACTGACTGCTCCCCGCCCCCTAGTGGTTAACCCCCTAACTACAACTGTCATTTACATAGGAATCAGTGCTATTTAAATAGCACTGATTGCTGTATAAATGACAAATGTCCCAAAAATGTCCGATGTGTCCGCCAAAATGTCGCAGTCACAATAAAAATCGATCGCCGCCATTACTAATAAAAAAAAAAATATTAATAAAAATGCTATAAAACTATCCCCTATTTTGTAAACGCTATAACTTTTGCGCAAACTAATCAATAATCGCTAATTGCGATTTTTTTTTACCAAAAATATGTAGAAGAATACGTATCGCCTAAACTGAGGAAAAAAATAGTTTTTTTATATATTTTTTGGGGATATTTATTATAGCAAAAAGTAAAAAAAATATTGCATTTTTTTCAAAATTGTCGCTCTATTTTTGTTTATAGCGCAAAAAATAAAAACCGCAGGGGCGATCAAATACCACCAAAAGAAAGCTCTATTTGTGGGAAAAAAAGGACGCCAATTTTGTTTTGGAGCCACGTCGCACGACCGCACAATTGTTAGTTAAAGCGACGCAGTGCCGAATTGCAAAAAGGGGCCTGGTCCTTTAGCTGCAAATTGGTCCGGGGCTGAAGTGGTTAAAACAACAAGGGCAGAAGATTTAATAGATGGAAAGTTGAAAAAAATATTGAAGGTCCACTTTAACCACTTCCCTACCGCCCACTGTCATATGACGCCCACAAGGTGGATCTCCCATCCTGGGTGGGCGTCATATGACGTCCTCCCATTCCCCGCCGCCTAGGGGGCGCGCGCGCGCCGCCGAGACCCGGTGCGAGTGCCCAGCGGCCGCGATGTCCGCCGGGCACCCGCGATTGCCCGTTAAAACAGGACCGTGCGGGACTGTGGAGCTGTGTGTGTAAACACACAGCTCCACATCCTGTCAGCGGAGAGACCGATCATGTGATCCCAGTACGGAGGAACACTGATCGGTCTCCTCCCCTTGTCAGTCCCCTCCCCCCACAGTTAGAATCACTACCTTAGGGAACATTTTAACCCCTGCAGCGCCCCCTAGTGTTAACCCCTTCCCTGCCTGTCACATTTACACAGTAATCCCTGCAATTTTATAGCAACGATCGCTGTGTAAATGTGAATGGTCCCAAAATGTGTCAAAAGTGTCCGAAGTGTCCGCCGCAATGTCGCAGTCACGAAAAAAAAATCGCAGATCGCTGCCATTACTAGTAAAAAAAAAAAAAATGCAATAAATCTATCCCCTATTTTGTAAACGCTATAACTTTTGCGCAAACCGATCTATATACGCTTATTGCGATTTTTTTTACCAAAAATATGTAGAAGAATACGTATCGGCCTAAACTGAGGAAAAAAATAGTTTTTTTTTTAAAAAAAGGGATATTTATTATAGCAAAAAGTAAAAAATATTGTGCTTTTTTTCAAAATTGTCGCTCTTCTTTTGTTTATAGCGCAAAAAATAAAAACCGCAGAGGTGATCAAATACCACCAAAAGAAAGCTCTATTTGTGGGAAAAAAAGGACGTCAATTTTGTTTGGGTGTAACGTCGCACGACCGCGCAATTGTTAGTTAAAGCGACGCAGTACCGAATCGCAAAAAGTGCTCTGGTAAGGAAGGGTGTAAAATGGCCCGGTGCTGAAGCGGTTAATGTTCTGATGAGAACCCAAAATTAGGAATATTCTTTCACTTTCACTCAGTGATAACAGTAAACAGGACAAATAGAGAGGGTGACTCCCTAACTGGGACACAGACAGCAATAAAAACCTGACAGGTGTTGTAATCCCTCTCCACTCCAAACCAAAAACAACATTTTCCCTTTAGTTATAACTATATTATATAACAGGCATGTCCAAAGTCCGGCCTGTGGGCCAAATGTGGTCCGCGTTCCGGTTTAATGTGCCCCCCCCCTGGTAATTTGGATATATATATCTTTTGTGGCCCCCCCAGGGCCCCCCTGCGGCGAGCTCCATGAGTCAGGTTGCGGGTCCCGCCGGCTCGATGTCTGCGGGGATACCCGCGATCGTCTCACGAAGAGGAAGAACGGGGAGATGCTAATGTAAACAAGCATCTCCCCGTTCTGCCTAGTGACAGTGTCACTGATCTCTGCTCCCTGTGATCGGGAGCAGAGATCAGTGACGTGCCACATATAACCACGCCCCCCCACAGTTAAAATCACTCCCCTAGGACACACTTAACCCCTTAACTGCCCCCTAGTGGTTAACCCCTTCACTGCCAGTGTAATTTACACAAGAATCAGTGCATTTGTATAGCACTGATTGTTGTATAAATGACAATGGTCCCAAAAATGTGTCAAAAATGTCTGATGTGTCCGCCATAATGTCGCAATCACAATAAAAATCGCTGATTGCCGCCATTACTAAAAAAAAAAAATTATTAATAAAAATACCATAAAACTATCCCCTATTTTGTAAACACTATAACTTTTGTGCAAACCAATCAATAATCGCTTATTGTTATTTTTTTTACCATAAATATGTAGAAGAATACGTACCAGCCTAAACTGAGGAAATGATTGTTGGAGCTGATTGTTTTTTTATATATTTTGGGGGATATTTATTATAGCAAAATGTAAAAAATAATTAGTTTTTTTCAAAATTTCGCTCTTTTTTTTTGTTTTTAGCGTAAAAAAAATAAAAACTGCAGGGGTGATCAAATACCACCAAAAGAAAGCTCTGTTTGTGGGAAAAAAAGGACGTCAATTTTGTTTGGGAGCCACGTCGCACGACCACGCAACTGTCAGTTAAATCGACGCAGTGCCGAATCGCAAAAAGTGCTCTGGTTAGGAAGGGGGTAAATTATTCCGGGCTGAAGTGGTTAAAGAGACCACCGTGTAAACAGGAGATTCTCCTGTATGTAATCTGTTGGTGCTCATCACCCTCTCCCCCTGTCCTCTCCGAGGCTGCAGATGGGCATCGTGAGGCTGCATTCATGGCAATGGTGAGGCTGCATTGATGGGCACTGACCCTTATTTTGCTTCACAGTTCTTTATTTAAAATTGTATTTTTTTTCCCTGGAACTTCCCTCTTAAAGTGAAGGTGCGTGTTATACACTGATAAATACAGTATATCAAAATAACATGCCTAAACTCATCCTTAGTCCTGAGCGGCGCTCGGGGATTCTTTGGGACTGCAAAAGATAGAGATATATATATATATCCAAATAACACATTTAATGGTTAATTGATTAGGTAATGTTATGCAATGCATCTTAGAGAAAAAGTAATACAGTAGTATACACCAGGTGGCAGAACACACAGAGCAGTTTGTTGTGTATGGGGGCTGTGTAGCCGCAGACTGGTCAGGGTGCCCATGCTGACCCGTGTCCACAGCCAAAAGCGCCTACAATGTGCATGTGACAATCAGAACTGGATTCCAGAACAATGGAAGAAGGTGACCTGGTCTGATGAAATCAAGAACAGTTTGCAAAACACGAGTTCAAGCATCTGTGGAATATGCTGGAAAAACAAGTCTGATTTATGGAGACCCCACCGCACCTCACAACTTACAGGACTTAAAGGATCTGCTACTGACAGCTTGGTGCCAGATACCACACCATACCTTACAAGGTCTAGTGGAGTTCATGCCTTGATGGGTCATGGTGGACAGTCATAATGCTATGGCTGATCGGTGTAATTCTCAAGAGCATCATAACAATCATGGTAGTAACTAATATGGCTGACACTTTACATGTGCTGAATAAAATAGAATGATTAGTAAAATAGATGATTAAAGTATAGCATGAGTTTAGCTCAAAACTTTATTATATATATGGCTTGCAAAGATTTTAAAAAGTTGTTTTGAAGATTACTACTTAAAAGAATCAGTTCTAAAAATAATTTAGAAATAATACAGACATTGTCCTTTCCTTGTGGCTTGCTGATACATCTATTATCTTCTTATTATGGCTCATAACATTTCAATATAAGTTAAGCAATCCATACAGTAGATTATACATTTTTCTCCCATGGTGGAAGGAAAGAAAATTGCTTGATTCAACAGTCAGTGTTGATGGAGAAATCCATCCCAGCTGGCAGAACACGATTACTGCTAGCGTCTTTATCCACCGGCAGTGATTGTATGCAAAAAAATTCACAAGGCTGGTTGTACTGAAATTGATCAATCGATTTACGGATCGATAGTACGGTGTTTTCGACAGCCGATTCCGTTTTTTACGTACGACAAAAGCTGGATGTGCAGGCTATAAAATTGTAATCGTACGTGAACACAACATCCAACTTTCATTTAATTAGTATGGTTTTCCCCCCAAAAAAATCGTAAGAGCAAGACTACGCATGCTCAGAAACTAAAGAATACATACAAAACTATTCAACACATTACGTCACTCCCGAAGTTGAATTCTGTAGTACGAGTATTTTCGTATGGTGAGTAACCTCTTCACTTTCGATATGAGACTAGCATGCAACAAAAAACGGACAAAGGTTTGTCTGAAAATCTGATCGTGTGTACGAGGCTTTAGTGGAGTAGTGAGTGATAATGCTGTCATGCTTCCTGTCAGACTATAGTGGCAGAGCCTAATGCAAGATTATCATGAGGCCCCCAAGCACCTGGGTTCTGTGGGCAGTGCCCAGGGGGCCTATGCATTAAGACAGCCCTGGTGTGTTAGGCAGTGTATTTGCTTTGCTCTGTGGTTTCACCAGTAGTTGGTGGGACAAACCACATACTATATCAATACAATATGTTTTTAGCCAAAGGCGGAGATCCATGTGAAGTCATACACATAAAAAAATCCAAATACTAAATTATTACAGCATCATATACTTTTTTCTGTTTATGATTTTCCACTATAATGGACTCGGGTTATTTTTTTTCTAGACGGCTTTCTACCCTTTTGTAGATCTCTTTTATACTGAAACCTGTTAATGTAAAATATGGCAAATGTCCATACATGGACACTATATTGTAGCTGAATAAATGGTTTAAATTTTAAAATCAAGAAAACATCTAAATCTTACAATGCAGCTACAAATAAAGATTATTATTTCATGAAGAGTTACTAATAATAGTTACTAATTTATGCCCATTATATTTGCCCAATGGCTATGGATGGTATTTTCTTTTTCAGAAAAATAATACTTGCAGCCAAGGTAGTGTTGGCTGCGTTATTATATTAACGCTCAGGAGGCTCAGTCTAGGAGGTATCTGAGGTTGTGAAAAATAATAATTGCTTGGGGCTCTCCAAGACACAAGAGACAGCCAACAGACTCTGTAGTAATTGAGTTTGGCAGGTGAAGACTCTAAGTGGCCTCTATTTGCTTTCTAAGGAGAAAGGAGGTCAGTAATTAAAAAAAAGGGGACATATCCTTTTACAAATTAGGTGTTTGATTTTATTTCTAATTCCAGACATAAACCCGAGTGTCTCAGCCATAAACCTATCAAAATATAAAATTTTGTAAAATATGCACAGTTTAGGAGATATTCACCCTGGATGCAGCCGGTGACGTCAGCGAACCTGGAAGGCAGACCGGGGGGAAGATGGAAGCCATCTCAGCGGTGACAGTACACCACTGGGGTGCTTAGTTTTAAGGAAAGTATTTCATAATGTGCTAGAATGTGATGCATACTAGCACATTATGCTATTATTTTGCAGGGGAAAGGTGTTTTTTTTTAATGTACCAATAAAAAGAATTGAATTAGAAAAAACTCACTCACTGGCAGGATAACCAGGTGAAAATAAAATAAAGAAAGCCTAAAAAATAGAACTATTGCATCTAAGAATTGGTAAGCTGCAATATAATAAATGATTGGTTTATTACTGCTTTAAAAAATGACTGTGTATCACCTGAGGCTAGTCACTTATATAAGGGTTTATTATCACTTTAAATTGCCATATCAATTCCTGGGAAATTACAAAAGTTCTCTAGGAAAAACGCTATCCCCAACGCTATGATGTGTACACACAAGCGGAATTTCCGACAGAAAAAGTCAGACGGGAGCTTTTCAACATATACTCCGATAGTGTGTGTGCCCCATCGGACTTTTTACGTCGAAAATTCTGACGGACCTAGAAAGAGAACATGTTCTAAATTTTTTCGACGGAACGAATTCCTATCGGGAAAATCGCTCGTCTGTATGCTGTTCCGACGTACCAAAAACGACACATGCTCTAAAGCAAGTACGAGACGGAAGCTATTGGCTACTGGCTATTGAACTTCCTCTTTCTAGTCCCGTCGTAGGTGTTGTACGTCACCGCGTTCTTGACGGTCGGACTTTGGTGTGACCGTGTGTAGGCAAGACAGCTAGAGCAGAATTCCGTTGGAGAAACCTTCAGTTTATTTTGATGGAAAAAACGATTGTGTGTACACGGCATAACAAGTTCTATTTGGTGTCTAGCACAATTTTATTATTATTCGCTCCAATTCTCTTGTCTGCTTAATTCACTGTACTTCCCATTTCAGGTTCTCAGAGCCGCCATTGTGACAGTGAATAGTTCTTTTCTCTGCAGAAAGCAGGGCATCAGATATCAGCGCACGGCGCCCACAGACGCACGGTAAAACCTATAGCTTAGCAAGCACATATAAATATTAATAAGCAGATGCATTGTTTGGCGATAAAAAGAACCAAGGTTATAAACAGGCTAGGAAAATTTACAAGGTCATCCCCGTCTCTGTTATTCAGCCCGTATAACCGGCAATTATTGTTCACGTCACAATTTTCTTTTAAAACCCTGACAAGTGGAATCTGAAAGACCTTGAACCTTCATGGGGTCATTGAAATTTTGCTGTGAGATCAAAAATGTTGCAGATTTTTCCTAAAGTCATTCAGATCCATATTACAGCCGAGAACGACAGTGTTCTTCGTGGGATATTTCCCGTTATGCTCATGGTATTGGATTACATATATCGGTTATACTCTGGGTTGAAAAAAAATCAATAGACATGATATGTAAAGTTCCTGATCTCTGCAGTATGCATTACTGTTATTTGATCTAGTAGTTTGCAGATGTTTTCTCTGCAGAATGAATAGAGTGCAATCTCTGTGTTGCCTTTGAAAAGCTGGGTTGGTAATACAGACCACAGCGGCCTGTTATTAAATGATATTCAGGGGCAGAGAATGTAGAATGAAGATAAGTGACAGCTAAGAAAATATGATTTTTGTTTCCATGTCAAAGTCAAATATTAAGACTTACATAATGAATCAATTGATTAACCACTTGTATACCTGCCTGTAATACCGCTTTATTACCAGGCCTTTTCTTTCTGTGCTATAATGCATTATATTTCCTATAATACCTCAATCAGAAAAATGCTGCATCATGGGCACTATATACACCCTTCCTGCCTGTACATGACACCCCCCTATAGAATATATACACAACATTTTTGCCTATACATGTGTGAGTATGACACCCCTACAGTGCCTTGCAAAAGTATTCACCCCCCTTGGCATTTTTTCTCACAACCTGGAATTAACATGGATTGTTTGAGGATTTGCATCATTTCATTTACAGAACCTGCCCTCAACTTTGAAGATGTTTTTTTTTTTTTATTGTGAATCAAACAACAAATAGGACAAAATAACAGAAAAAGTCAATGTGCATAACTATTCACCCCCCTAAAGTCAATACTTTGTAGAGCCATCCTTTGCGGCTATCACAGCTCCAAGTCGCTTTGGATAAGTCTCTATGAGCTTGCCACAGCTTACCACTGGGATTTTTGTCCATTTCTCCATACAAAACTGCTCCAGCTCCTTCAAGTTGGATGGTTTGCGCTTGTGAACAGCAACCTTTAAGTCTGACCACAGATTTTCTATTGGATTGAGGTCTGGGCTTTGACTAGGCCATTCCAACACATTTACATGTTTCCCCTTAAACCACTCAAGTGTTGCTTTAGCAGTGTGTTTGGGGTCATTTTCCTGCTGGAAGGTGAACCTCCGTCCTAGCCTCAAATCACACACAGAGTGGTACAGGTTTTGCTCAAGAATATCCCTGTATTTAGCACCATCCATCTTTCCCTCAACTCTGACCAGTTTCCCAGTCCTGACTGCTGAAAAACATCCCCACAGAATGATGCTGCCACCACCATGCTTCACTGTGGGGATGGTGTTCTTTGGGTGATGTGATGTGTTGGGTTTGTGCCAGACTTAGCATAGTCTCCCACATGCCTTTTCGCAAACTCATATGTGCCATTTTGTTTTTTGCTGAAAGTAATTACTTTCTTCTGGCCACTCTGCCATAAAGTTCAACTCTATGGAGCGTACGGCTTTTTGTCGTCCTATGTACAGATACTCCAGTCTCTGCTGTGGAACTCTGCAGCTCCTCCAGGGTTACCTTAGGTCTCTGTGCTTCCTGTGAGTTTTGGTGTGTATATGTAATGACAGATCATGTGACACTTAGACCCCTTTCACACCAAGCTGCCACCGGCGCTATTTGGCCACTAGCGGGGCGGTATTAACCCCCCGATAGCATCCGAAAAGGGGTTAAATCCACCCGCAAAACACCGCCGGAGCAGCGTTTTGCCGGCGGTATCGCAGCGCTGCCCCATTGATTTCAATGGGGAGCAGTGGTCGAGGAGCGGTGAGTTCACAGCTCCTTCACCACTCCAAAGAAGCTGCTGGCAGGACTTTTTCTGACGCACTGCCAGCGCACCGCTCCAGTGTGCATGGAGCAGCTGTTTTAGGGCGTTTTGAAGACGCTATTTTTAACGCTATAGCGCCTGCAAAATGCCCTCAGTGTGAAAGGGGTCTTAGATTGCACACAGGTGGACATAATTTCACTAATTATGTGACTTCTGAAGGTAATTGGTTGCACCAGAGCTTTTTATGGGCTTCATAACAAAGTGGGTGAATACATACGCACATGCCAATAATCATTTTTTTATTTCTGAAAAATAGTTTTATGTATATATTTTTCAAATTCACCAACTTAGACTATTGTGTTCTGATCCATCACATATAATTCAGATTAAAAAAAACATTGCACTAAAGGCTGTAATGTAACAAAATAGGTAAAAGTCAAGGGGGTGAATACTTTTGCAAGGCACTGTAAATAATCTATAAACACACGGGGCTGAATTTTCCACTAGGCACTGTAGGCATGTGCTTACAGGCACCCTTTTTAGAGGGGCACCTATCAGTATGAGTTTGTTTTAATCCTTTGGCTGCCAGGTCCATATGACATATGGACCTGACAGCAGGATGTTTCACACACAATCTGGTGGCTGCAGCCACCAGGAATGTGTGTAAAAGTGACAGGCAGACTGCTGCCTGTTAGGTGAAAGCCATCCGATTGCTTCTACGCACGCCCGGTACCGCCCCCAGTACGCCCCCCCCCCGCCATGTATTCCAGACTCCACTTGCCCATCTGTGGGCCCGGGACTGACATGGCGGGTGCAGGCGGGTGGAGAGGAGGAAGAACAGCAGACACACATCCGCTCTCCTCCCCTTCTTGTTGGCGACCCAGAAAGCAACGTGTATGACGTCACTTCTGGGTCACCCTGCCTTTTTCCCTGGCTAGCATAACAGGGAAGGGATGTATTTAAATGAGACGTGGAATGCGATCCAGACCCTGCATGTCTCATTATAGAGAACCTGTCACCTAAAAACCATCACAGAGGACTTTTTGTCCCCTATGTGATGAAAAAAAAAAAAAAAAAAAAAAAAGCAAAAAACATTAAAATAAATAAATAAAGTTACACCCAAGCACATAAAATCCTCCCAAAAAATGTTTTATGAGCCCCCCCCCCCAACATATACGCACATAAACGCATGCGTAGGGGGGAACCTACACATGAAAACGCTGATTGTGATACTCATGTTACATAGTGAGAGCAATAATTCTAGCACAAGACCTCCTCCGTAACACTAAACTGATGGCCCATATGGGACTTTTGAAGTATCACCTATGGAAAATATAGGGTACTGAAGTATGTCGTCATTTCACGGTCACACACAAATGTAGGTTTGACATGTTGGGTATCTATTTACTCTCTTCTTTTATATTGTAGCAAAATTTGGGGAGTTTATTGCATTTGTTGGCCCTAAAGTTACCTTTAGTGTGTTTTTTTATATTGTAGCAAAATTTGGGGAGTTTATTGCAGGGCCGTCTTTTCCATTGGGCACGCTGGGCAGTTGCCCGGGGGCCCCACTTGCCTGGGGGGCCCCACCTGCCCAGCGAGCCAAGCATCATCTATGTGTCACCCTCGTTTTTATTGCCTGTGACCCCGCGCTCCGGCCGCCATGTCCAGTCTCAGGCCGGCCCCTGGCGCCCTGTGATTGGGCGAAAGGGGTCATGTGCAGCAGGTGGGGCTGGCCTGTCCTCGATCGTGGGAGAGCGGGCTGGCCTTCACTGTGAGCTGTGGCCGCTATCTTCGCCTCCTCCTCTCCGGGTCACCGATCATGTCCCCGCTGGGGCAGGCAGTGTGACAGGCGGCGCAGAGCAGAGCAGAGCAGAGATGAAAGGAAAAAAAGGTAAGGGACTCACTCGTGAGTTTTTTTTTTGCTGGCTGGGGGGGGGGGGGGGGGGGCCTGAGAGGGTCTGGGGAGAGGGAGAAGCCATAATGTATTGTGTGTAGTGTAATGTGTGTAGTGTAGTGTAACGTATAGTGTATTGTGTGCAGTGTAATGTATTGTGTATTGTGTGTAGTGTAATGTATAGTGTATTGTGTGTAGTGTAATGTATTGTGTGTAGTGTAATGTGTGTAGTGTAATGTATTGTGTGTAGTGTAATGTGTGTAGTGTAGTGTAATGTATTGTGTGTAGTGTAATGTGTGTAGTGTAGTGTAATGTATAGTGTATTGTGTGTAGTGTAATGTGTGTAGTGTAGTGTAATGTATAGTGTATTGTGTATAGTGTAATGTATTGTGTGTAATGTATTGTGTATTGTGTGTAGTGTAATGTATTGTGTATTGTGTGTAGTGTAATGTATTGTGTGTAGTGTAATGTATTGTGTGTAGTGTAATGTATTGTGTGTAGTGTAATGTATTGTGTGTAGTGTAATGTATTGTGTGTAGTGTATTGTGTAATGTATTGTGTGTAGTGTAATGTATTGTGTGTAGTGTAATGTATAATGTAATGTATAGTGTATTGTGTGTAGTGTAGTGTATTGTGTGTGTGTGTGTGTGTGTGTGTGTGTGTGTGTGTGTGTGTGTATTGGTCTGTGGATAGAGTATGCTGTAGCGGTCAGTATGTAGTGTATTGTGTAGTGGTCTGTGAGAAGTGTATAGTGTAGTGGTCAGTGGATAGTGTAGATTGTGTAGTAGTGGTCAGTATAGAAATCAGGTAGGGTGGTGTGTAGTGTACTGGTCAGTATAGGAATCAGGTAGGTTAGTGTTGTGTGGTGTGGTATGTAGTGGTCAGTGGGTAGTGTAGTTTGTGTAGTAGTGGTCAGTATAGGATTCAGGTAGGTCAGTGTGGTATGTAGTGTAGTTGTTGGTGTGGTTTGTAGTGTAGTGGTCAGTGTGGTATGTGGTGTAGTGGTCAGTGTAGTATGTAGTGTAGTGGTCAGTGTGGTCTGTAGTGTAGTGGTCAGTGTGGTATGTAGTGTAGTGGTCAGTGTGGTATGTAGTGTAGTGGTCAGTGTGGTTTGTAGTGTAGTGGTCAGTGTGGTATGTAGTGTAGTGGTCAGTGTGGTATGTAGTGTAGTGGTCAGTGTGGTGTGTAGTGGTCAGTGGTGTGTGGTTTGTAGTGTAGTGGTCTGTGTGGTTTGTAGTGTAGTGGTCAGTGTGGTTTGTAGTGTAGTGGTCAGTGTGGTTTGTAGTGTAGTGGTCAGTGTGGTTTGTAGTGTAGTGGTCAGTGTGGTTTGTAGTGTAGTGGTCAGTGTAGTGTAGTGTGGTGTGGTTTGTAGTGTAGTGGTCAGTGTGGTGTGTAGTGGTCAGTGTAGTGTAGTGTGGTGTGGTATGTAGTGTAGTGGTCAGTGTGGTATGTAGTGTGGTATGTAGTGTAGTGGTCAGTGTGGTGTGTAGTGTAGTGGTCAGTGTGGTGTGTAGTGTAGTGGTCAGTGTGGTGTGGTATGTAGTGTAGTGGTCAGTGTGTAGTGGTCAGTGTGGTGTGTAGTGTAGTGGTCAGTGTAGTGTGGTATGTAGTGTAGTGGTCAGTGTGGTGTGTAGTGTAGTGTAGTCAGTGTGGTGTGGTATGTAGTGTAGTGGTCAGTGTGTAGTGGTCAGTGTGGTGTGTAGTGTAGTGTAGTGGTCAGTGTGGTGTGGTATGTAGTGTGGTATGTAGTGTAGTGGTCAGTGTGGTGTGTAGTGTAGTGGTCAGTGTGGTGTGTAGTGTAGTGTGGTCAGTGTGGTGTGGTATGTAGTGTAGTGGTCAGTGTGGTATGTAGTGTAGTGGTCAGTGCGGTATGTAGTGTAGTGCACACAGGGGCCCCGGTGCACTGTATTGCCCGGGGGCCTATAATGCTCTTAAGATGGCCCTGATGTGTATTTTTATGTTAGGAATATGTATTTTCCCTGGCGTCTAGTGTATCCCCCCTGTATGGCGGCTGGAGCGCTTCTGCGTTCCAGCCCGCCGCGCTGTTCCTGGTTTGGCCGTCACGATGGTTTGCGCATGCGCGCCAGCCTCTGGTGGAATCGAGGCTTGGTTCGCGCATGCGCGGTCTGGCGGCCGCGCTTGCGCAGTACGACCATCACCCCACGGCGCATGTGCGAGGTGGAAGGGGCGGTGACGTCACGAGGCGGGGAATTTAAAACCCAGGCTACTGCTGCTGTATCACTGGGGGTTTTCCAGTGCAGAAGAAGCAGCAAGCCTATTCCCCAGCGCTCAGGCTTAGAGGATCGACAGGTTAGTGCTGTGCTTTTTTTCCTTAAAGGTGTATGCCCATCTGTTTTTTCTTGCTGAAAAATGTTTTTAAAAAAAAAAAAAAAAAAAGAGGGAGATTATATATTTATTGGTGTATATATTTGTGTATGTAAATTTAAAAAAAAAAAAAAAAAAACTTTTTGTTTAAATTCGGTAAAAAAAAAAAAAAAAAAAAGGGAAAGGCATGAGATTTTTTTTTTTTTTTTTTTTTTTTTTTTTGAGGGCATACATTTTTTCTGTCTAAAAATTGCCGGTATTATGCTTAGGTCGCAATCCTGTCTTGCAGACTGCTGTGTTTCCTTTTTGACGCTTCATCCAGGAATTATGGACAAATCACCGCCTTTAAGTGGCCAGCCCTTACGCACTAGGTATGTGCTGGTAAGGGAGGGGTGGAATTACATTTGCATTTCTTATGCGCATTCTGATGCCTATGTTTCCCCTCCCCCTGTGTGTTTTTCTGCTCAGCCCTTCCAGGTCGGATTCGCAGGATCGGGACCTTGCCAGGCCACAACAAAAACAGTCATCTAGATCCAGGCGGGACTCTCCGCATGGGTCTCACCACCAAAGGAGAAGCTCACATTCCTCCTCCAGACACCGCTCCCACCGCCATGATGATCGCTCTGATCGCAGAGCATGCTGGGGATGCAAGACTAGAGTCCCGGAAGGCAAATCACTGTGTGACAGATGCTTTTCTAAGGCGGTCGGGGAAAAAGACACGGAAAACCAGCGCATGGAGTCCCTGGTAAAGCGTGTCGTGCAGCAATCGCTCAAGGACATGGTGGTCCCTCGCACATTGAGTCAGTCTACGGCTGCGACTGGTCCCCAGTCCGACGAACCCCGGGATGATCCGGGCACATCTCAGCCCTACGAGGCCTCTGGTGAGTCCTCTGGAGAGGAATTCCCAGGCGATGAGGAGATCGGGGGCTTTGACTTCGCCATGGTCTCACCACTAATTAGAGCAATTAAGGAGGCCCTCAAGTGGGAAGAAGCATCCACCCCCCCAGCTAAGCAGAAGAAATTCTTCAAGCAGCTGGGTAAGGAACGGCCAAACTTCCCCTTACTCACTGAATTGAAAGACATTATAGAAGAAGAGTGGAGCAAGGTGGACAGGAAATCCTCCATGACCAACAAAACTTCCCGGCTATATCCTTTTAAGGTAGAAGAGGTGAAGCACCTGGAGAACGCTCCACTCGTGGACGCAGCCTTGATGCGTTTGGCCAAGCACGTCACTCTTCCGATGGAGGACTCAGTGTCCTTTAAAGATGGCCTAGAAAGAAAGATCGATCAGGACCTCAAAAGGATCTATGGTCTTGCTGGGATGGCCTGTAAACCAGCCTTAGCCTTAGCAGCTATGTCCAAGGCCATGGAGGCTTGGACTGAAAATGTGGACTCCTTCCTGAATGGCGTGTCAGTCGAGTTGGCCAGGAGTTCAGCGGCAGCGGAACTAAAGCTCGCGGCGGTGTTCCTGGGGGAGGCGTCCATTGACCTGATTCGTCTGCTAGCACGCATTATGCTGTCCTCAGTCACGGCTAAGCGCGCTTTGTGGCTACGGCCCTGGCTCGCCGATCCCGTGTCTAAGCAAGCATGGTGTAAAATCCCTTTTGAGGGATCCACTTTATTCGGTAACAAGCTGGATGATGCCATAACGCGTGCGACAGGCGGTAAGTCGGGCTTCCTTCCCCAGGACAGAAGACTGCTCGGGCGGAAGTAGACTCAGTTTAAAAGGCGCAGTCCGGAACGCTCGAGGGATGCACGCTCCTACAAGCCTGGAAGGGACTTCAGGAGGAATTGGAGTAGAGGACAGAGTTCCTTTCGGAAGCCCGTCAAGAGCCAGTCGTCTGGTGGACGCGAGCCACCCAAGTCTTTCTGAGATTGCGCCCGCCCAGGCGGGTCGGGTGGGGGCCCGTCTATCCCTTTTCCGGCACGTCTGGGTGGCCTCGATCTCGGATTACTGGGTCATCAAGACGGTCTCGTCGGGTCACAAATGGACCTTCTCCAGAGTTCCTCCTCCCAGGTTCATGTCCACCCTGCTTCCTCGCTCGGAAGAACAGAGACAGGTCCTACTGTCATACGTAGAGCTGTTAAAAGCTCAGGGTGCAGTGGTACGAGTGCCAGAAGAAGAACGGTTTCAAGGAGTATACTCCCCCCTCTTCCTGGTACAGAAGAAAAGCGGATCGTGGCGCCCGGTGATAGATTTAACATACTTAAATCAGTTTATAGAATACGGAAAATTCAAAATGGAAACCCTACTAACTATACAACGAGCCATCCAACCAGGGGATTGGATGGTCTCGATCGACTTAAAGGACGCTTACTTTCACGTCCCGATAGAGGAAGGCTGCCAAAGGTTTCTAAGATTCCATGTCGGTCAAGACCATCTACAGTTTATCTGCCTCCCCTTCGGGTTGACGACCTCCCCTCGGGTCTTTTCAAAAGTGCTCCTGGCAGTGGTGGCCCTGATCAGGCTGAAAGGGATAAGGCTGTACCATTATCTGGACGACCTTCTGGTCCTGGCACAAGACAAAGAGCAGCTGTTGGTTCATCGCGAGCAGGTAATGTCCACATTGACCAGCTTCGGGTGGCTTCTAAACATGGAAAAAAGCCAGCTAGTGCCGACACAACGGCTAATTTACTTGGGTGCTCAGTTCGACACTTTGCGAAGTACAATCTCGCTACCGGTGGAAAAGATCCCGATCATACGGGTAAGGGTCTCTCAAGCCCTACATACACAGTACCTGAAGGCCTCGCAGTGTCTCAAGATCGTGGGGACAATGGTCTCTACGACGCCTATGGTCAAGTGGGCCTTGTGGAGACTACGCCCGTTCCAGTCAGGGTTCCTGAGACAATGGAAGTCGGGAAGCAAAAGACAAGAAATACGGATAACATCAACGATGAGGAACAGCCTCTTCTGGTGGCTCCAACACAGGAATCTCCTGAAGTGTCACTCGATAGCTCCCATCTCTTGGGTAACGGTCACGACCGATGCCAGCGGGACCGGCTGGGGGGCCCTTTGTGGGTCAGACCTTGCACAAGGCAAGTGGGACACAAGTCTTCCTGTTCCAGGATCGAATATTCTGGAGCTCCGAGCAGCTTGGTGCGCTCTCCAGCATTTCTCCCAGGTATTGAAGGGGAAGTCGGTGTTGTTGCGAATGGACAACACCACAGCTGTCTCCTACGTGAAGAGACAAGGGGGCACCAGGAGTTCTACTCTTCTCCAGGAAGTGGAACCCATTCTATCATGGGCACAGAGGAACCTGGAGAATATTTCTGCAGTTTTTCTCCCGGGGGTTCAGAACACGCAAGCGGACTTTTTATCACGCACCCAGTTGGACAACAACGAGTGGTCCCTCCACATTCAGTCCTTCGAGTGGATCAGATCGCTGGGGGTCAATCCCGAAGTAGACCTTTTTGCCTCCCCCTGCAACTTCAAAATAGAGAAGTTTTACACACGGAATCGCTGCAGCCAGGCTTTGGGGACGGATGCATTGACAGACCAATGGAGATTCGAGAGGGCCTATGCCTTCCCTCCTCTTCCACTAATTCTCAGGTTCCTTCAAAGGCTCCAGTCAGAAGCAGTGGAGGTAGTGATGATAGCTCCTTACTGGCCCAACAGGCCTTGGTTCCCTCTGCTAGTCCAGCTAAGTGTACGGAAGCCGATATCTCTCCCTCTCAGGCCGGACCTTCTTTCTCAAGGGGCGGTACTACACCCATGTCCGGCAGTACTGAAACTGATGGTCTGGTTCTTGAGAGGAAGAGGCTAGAGTCCATCGGATGTGCTTCTGGCGTAATCTCTACCTTACTAAGCTCCAGGAGACCAAGTACAAACAAGGTTTATGGTAGAATCTGGTCAAAATTCGTAAACTTTTGTTCATCTACGGATAGGTCCTTTGAACATCCAAGAGTCCAGGACATCCTCGGGTTCTTACAAACTGGCCTTGATCTTCCCTTGTCCATAGGCTCGCTCAGGGTGCAAGTTTCAGCCTTATCAGCCTTCTCTGGTACCTCCTGGGCAGTTCATCCATTGGTTCGCCAATTCTTTCGAGGGGCCTCAAGACTCAAGCCTCAGAGGAAGTCCAGATTCCCCAAATGGGATCTTCCCCTTGTCCTTGACTCCATTTCTGGTCTGAGTACGACGGGGCCATCCCCGCTTTCCATTAAGGACTTTTCCGAAAAAGTTGCTTTTCTGGTGGCAGTCACCTCGGCCAAGAGGGTATCGGAAATTGGGTCTCTGGGCTTCGAAGAACCCTTCTTGACTTTCTTTCCGGACCGAGTGGTCCTTATTCCTATGTTGGGATCCAATCCTAAGGTAACTTCGGTGTTCCATCAGAACCAAGAGATCGTTCTACCTACCTTCAGATCACCAGAATCCGATGATATTCATCCTTTGGACGTCGGGGAAGCTCTGAGAGAATACCTTCACATTACTTCCGCTTTTAGGCGTTCGGATCATCTCTTTGTACTGCACTCAGGCAGCAACAAGGGGAACAAAGCTTCAACCAGGACTCTGGCATCTTGGATCGTAAGAACCATACAACAGGCTTATAGGGCTAAGGGCTTGGCTCCTCCTGAGGCGGTGACGGCACATTCGACTAGAGGAATGGCTACTTCATGGGCAGCAGCCCGGCACGTGGCTCCTGATACCATCTGCAAGGCAGCTTCTTGGGCCTCTATTAATACCTTCATGTCGCATTATTGCATTGAACCTGCTTCTTTATCCTCTGTAAACTTTGGTTTGAAAATTCTATCGGCTGATAGATTGAATTAAAATATTTTCTGTTTAAAGCATACCCACCCGTGTGGCCGGCTAGTTATTTCCCACACGTAGGCTGCCATGGAGTCTGTCAGGAAAAAGGAAAATTTATTATCAATACTTACCGTAATTTTCCTTTCCTGATGGACTCCATGGCAGACGGAGTTCCCACCCATGAGTCATAAGAGTAGGCTAGTTACGGAACACAGTATGGAGTGGTGAGTGTTCTTTTATGGTAATGGGGTCCTATAGCATTGGAGAGGAGGCGGGGTTAACCCACACGTAGGCTGCCATGGAGTCCATCAGGAAAGGAAAATTACGGTAAGTATTGATAATAAATTTTCCTTTATATATATACAATATATACCACCTCCCCTTCTGCTTTTACATGCGTGAGTATGACACCTACCAAAGAATACATTTTTTATTTATTACATTTTCTTTATGAAGAAAAACTATTTGATTGATATATTTTTTGTGGGTATTTTTTTATATAGTAAAAAAATAAATAAACAAATGGTTAAAAAACACCAAAATAAAGTTAAAGATATATTTATGTCTATTTGTCTAAAAAAAAAAAAAAAATGATATAACGTTTATTTGGGAACACTATTGAATGACCGAATAATTGTCAAACTATCACAGAACTAAAAACTGAAAAATGGTTTGGAAAAGAAGGGAGTAAAACATGCTAGTAATGAGGTGGTTAATGAAGAATGAAAATTAAAAAAGACTGAAAATATCTTTTGAATTATATAAGTTATTTCTTCTTAATAAAGTAAAATGATTTACAGTTTTGCTTTGCTGCACAAGTTTTTATTTTTATTTTTTATTTTTTTACTTTGCTGTTGTTGTTTTTTCCAGTTGCAGTCAAAAAGCTCCATTTGTTTTAATTTGTATGTCTATGTAAATGCTCTTACCTAAATAGTTGACTCCTTCTTCTGGTGTAATTGTTCCATATTTTACCATCATTTTCACAAAGTCAATAAGAGTTTTCATTATTGTTATTAATGTTTCCTTTTCTTTAGCATCCTTTTCTATGGATAACAATGTGGAAATTAGGTAAAACTATAACATTTATAAACACAAATATAATTACTCATACAACTAATTTTAAATAAAATGTTATCAATATATTATCAATCACTGCACAGTTAAAGTAATCTTGCCATACCTTATACAATTATAAGCAACAATGTCATACAAGTTCCTGTATCATGAGGTACCAGTACAAACCCTTTGCCTTTAGAATGAGGTTCTATTCACACCAACGCGTTTTTACATGCTTTTTGCAAAAACGCTGGACATTATTTTTAACATGTGTTCCTGTGGAACATGTTCACATCAATGCATTTTTGTGCCTCTGCATTTTTAGGAAGGGTCATAGACTTTCTTAAACAGAAAACGCTGCTTTTTTTGCATTTTTGGTTTAAAAGACTTCAATGTAGAAGCTGCAGAAAAGCATGTAAAATTTTGCAGGAATTTGCATTTTTTATTCTGCCCAAGACCAATTTTTCCAAAAAAAAAAAAAAAAACATATAAAAAAAAAACACAAATCATAAATTGCGGCAAAAACGTGGCAAAGTCATGTGTTCAAAAATGCAAAAAAGCACAGAAAAAAGCACTGAAGAAATGCTCAAAAGCAACATACATAGAATCAAGCCTAATGCCGCGTACACACGGTCGGAATTTCCGATGGAAACAGTCCGACCGTGTGTATGCCCATCGGTCTTTTTCTGTCGGAATTTCCGACGGACTTTGGATTGAGAACCTGTTCTCAATTTTTCCGACGGAAAACCTTTCTATCGGATTTTCTGATCGTGTGTATGCAATTCCGACACGCAAAATTCCGACGCATGCTCGGAAACAATTTGACGCATGCTTGGAAGCATTAAACTTCCCTTTTATAGTGCTGTCGAACGTGTTTTTTGCCGCTGTGTTACAGACCGTCGGAATTTGGTGTGACCGTGTGTAGGCAAGACAGTTTGAGCAAAATTCCGTCGGAATTTCGACGGGAAAACCATCAGAGCTTTTTCCGACGAGAATTCCGAAAGGTGTGTACGCGGCATAACAGTGCTAAGTGCCCTTGGATTCCAAACACTTTTTTTTTTTTTTTTACAAATACCAACTATCTGAAAAATAATGGACACTCCCCTCCTCCCCCATTCTTTTCAAAAGGTCACACGGGCATTTCATTATAGAATACTGATGTGGAATCATAGGCAAAATATACCGTACTCCAAATTTCAAAAGCTGGTATGAAAAATAAAAAACACATTACGACAGCTGTAATTGTGTACCAATTTTGCATTATAGTTTTTATTTTGTAAAGACAAGTTTGCTTTAAATGTAGTACCAATTTTCAAAAAAAACTAACAAAAAAAAACATTTAATTAAATTGGATGATAAAAACATTAAATTAACTTTTGTTACATCATCCTCCTGCCTTTCTGACTCTTTGTATTCATTGCTAGAAAACATTGCTTTCTCTGAATGGCTGAGTGGCGAACAGATATACTCTACTGTGTTCCATGTATGAGACAGGAAGTCTCGGCTCCAACCCGGAACACAGTGCAGTATGCTGTATGTAGCCTTAGCCTCTAACAAAAGCTGGAGTTCAGCTTTAGAAACTTTTTATTTTTTTATTTGAATAGAGGAAGAGAGGGCTATAACCCTGTCAATTATACTTTTGCAACCTGTGTCCCATTGGGAAGATTTCCTTTTACTTCCTATCCCACAGGCAAAACCGGAAGTGGGAGGAAATCCCTCCAAATTGAGGGAATCCCTGGTTGTCACCTGTGTGTGCCCCCAATGGAAGATTTTCCCTATATTACTATTCTGGTGACAACCCACATTTTTAGAATTTTATTTTTTACTGCTCCAGCTGTGAAACGTTCACTTCCTCTCAGGAAACAGAGAGCATCAGTATGGTAATCATGGCAACACGTTTTGGGGACAGATCCGACTTTCTCAAGCCTTGGGCGGAATGTATCACAGCTGGAGCTCGGGCTGCTGTTCAGCTGAGCAGTGACGTAGAGGTGTTTGGCGGGTGTGGACAGGTGCCAGGTCTTCAAATGTGGCCCAGGAAGGTCCAAAAGTTGGACAGCCCTAGTCTATGCTTTTCCAGTGAAGGTTAGTACAATGGTGTAGAAATAGGATTCAATAAGTTATTATTTATTATATACCTGCATTAAGGCTCTTTATGAGTTGATAAAAGTTTGGGAAATATTGTAAATCTTCAAAGTTTTCTTCCGATGGCATTTCATTCCTCCTTTCCATATTAGGTGCAGGGGACCAGTCACTGTCAGCAACAGTGGTGCTCTGTTCTGAGACTTCATTTTCTTGTGGTTCCTTTTAAAATTATACAAAAAAATAAAAAAAAAGTAATATAAAATTATATATATATATATACACACTGTATATATTATAAATTTGTTATTAGAATTAATAAGGCTTTCCTGTAGAGGAAAGCTAAAGTAAATAATATTGGAATTTATTTTAGAAAACAAATGTGTAGAAGATCTATGTTCATTCCATATGATGTCATGTACTTTATGTTTCTCCTGTTGTATAATAGCTGCATACTGTATTCATCTCTGAAGAATTTTCATGTGCCAAAGAGTTAATAATTAAATAACAACATGACTCAGCATTGCAATTACAACTGATAATTTGGATGTCAAATATTAACTTGGGCCACATTATGTACCGTATTTATCGGCGTATAACACGCACCCTGATTTTAAGAGGGAAGTTTCAGGAAAAAAAACTTTCCACAGCACACGGACCCCCTGCACAGAACACGGACCCCCTGCACAGAACACGGACCCCCTGAACAGCACACAGACCCCCTGAACAGCACACAGACCCCCTGCACATCACATGGACCCCCTGCACAGCACACAGACACCCTGCACATCACATGGACCCCCTGCACAGCACACAGACCCCCCTGCACAGCATCCATGCACAGTACAAGCCTCCTGGGACAGCGCTGCCAGCATACCTTTAGGGGTTGAGAAGCTCCTCCTGTGTCACGGTCATTGTAGATGGGGGCTTCTGTGTGCCTCAATTAAAGCAGCTCTCTCATGGACCCGGTCATGTGACTCTCCTCTGCTGTTTCATTGAGTGCCACATGCCCGCTCTCCTCCTCCAATCAAAAGCTACAATCGAGGAGGAGGCGGAGCGGGAGGAGAACGGTCATGTGACCATCAATGTGCAGGAGAGTCACATGACAGGGTACACGAGAGATCTCAATTGAGAAGCCGTCTCCTCCAATCACAATCTACAATCGAGGAGGAGGCGGAGCGGGAGGAGGAGAGCAGCACGAAGAGCGGGCCAGGCTTCTGCTTACAGGTACCGGCATCGGGGGTGATGCAGGGGATACGATGTGTGGGAGGGGGCTGGCATTTACTGCACCAGGGCCAGGAAGGGCGGGGCGGCCGGCCCGACACCCTCCCAATGAGGCGGACTGCCCGATCCCTGCCCCCCGATTGTAAAAAAGAAAAACAATATATATATATATATATATATATATATATATATATATATATATATATATATATTGGCGTATAACACGCAGGCACGATTTACCCTCTGTTTTTTCTCTATTGCTGTTATGGGGACAACCCAAAATTTGGGATTTCCTTTTATTTTGAATCTTGATGATAATGGTATACACAACAAATATAGATGGTAAATCTCCCTAACAGTGGCATAGGCAGCAATAAAAACCAGGCAGGTGTTCTAATCCCGCTCCTTGGTTATACTTTAATTCCAGAACATCTAACAAAAACTTCAATACTAATCTTGGTGGAAGGATCCTATGATCTGTCTTCAACATCCAACTGCAACGAGTCATGTGACCTACTATTCAACCCAAAAGGTAAATCACATATTTTCTTACATCTTTTGTACTGGACCACAATGTCTACACATGAAGCTGTAGACCAGATAAGGGTTAGAGATGAATCCAATGGAATTAATCACATAAAACGTTCATCTGAACAGGCATCAATTCACTAGCTACACAGAGTAACACATTTTTTCTAAGGTCTTTATTAATAGGAAAAATGTAATACTCTGGGTGGAGGCATTCTGAATGACTATCTGCCAGTTCCAGAAAAGGAGCATATCTTCTAGAGACAGAAACGAAAGACAGAACTAACCAACAAAATGGTCTTGCACGTTGTAATTTTTTTCCCCCAAACTGCTGATTCTCTAGAGCTTAATATTTAGCAGTGATCTGAATGAATCTGCACCAATGTAGCCCTCTCATGTGCGAAGTTCACATATCGTGTATGAATAATAATATGTAGTGCTATGAAGTATTATCATAAAAATAACTGCAAATTCTGGCAGGAGGAACTTGGAAAACCCTGAAGAAGATTGTAAGGAAATACGAGGGGGTGCTGATAAGTATTGAGCCTTACCCAGAAAAAATTTAGAGGGAAGCTGTAAATTGCAGGGTGTACTGGCCAATTTGTCTATATTCAATGGTGCAAATCAACTACCTATGATTTTAACTTATCTTTCTTTTTCAGGTCCAAAATGAACATGGCAGCACCTCCAGAAAAATCCAATGTGGAAGAGCACAGGACCATAATCAAGTTCCTGTTTCTCCAAGGGAAAGGTGCGGAGCAGATCCATGATGAAATGTCACAAACTTTGGGTGACAGTGGCCCTTCATATGCAACAGTTAATCGTTGGGTTGTCAATTTTAAAATTGCCCATTTCTGTGTTGAAAGTGAGAAACCCAATGGAAGGTCTGTTTCTGTGCCTGCAAATGTGAAAGCCATCCATTACATGATAATGTAGGACTGCCGAATATCAGCCAAAAGAATTGCTACATATATGAGAATATTACGCGAGAGAGTTGGTGCTATTATAAACAACGACTTGGAAATGAGAAAGCTTGCAGTAAAGTGGATCCCAAAACTTTTGACAACCGAACAAAAGAGGACAATGCCTCGTCACACACTGCAGGTTAAACAATGGCAAAACTGACCTCCTTAGGCTTTCAAATGATGCCCCATTTACCCTATTCGACTGACCTGGCTCCTTCTGACTATCATCTGTTACCCATTTTCAAAAAACATCTAAAGGGACAATGATTTGGAAGTGTTCTGGAGGCAACTAATCCTGCAAATGAGTGGTTACATCAGCAGTTGGAAGAATTTTATTTGCAGTGACTTAAGAAGCTGCAGGACAGATGTCACAACTGCATTGACTTCCTGGGGGAGTATGTAGAATAGTGTGGCAGTTACAGCTTCCTAGCTCAATTTTTTCTGGGTAAGGCTCAATGCTTATTAGCACCCCCTCATATACTCTGCCATGGCCAAGACCTCATTTAATTTTCTAGCCTTAGATAATTCATATAGTCATAAGTCATTATCTGATGGTATGACCTCCTCCAGAATTGTTAAATTTGTACCCCACTACTCACAGCTCTGTTTTTGAATTTGTGGACAGGAGTGAACAATGCTTTATTAATGGTGGTCGTGTCCAAGAACTCGAAGACTTTTGGGCTGACTTTTGATTCACACAGTACTGGACTGTAACCTTTGCAATGGTCTTCATGGATTTCATACTCCCAAGCGAACCACAGTGTACTACATCTTTGAGTTACTAAACACCCATGCTGTCCATGGGGAGGGGAAAACCCCCGGCTACCCTCCCACTCTTGAGCTTCTCATTTCCCTCTTCTTCAAATCTCTGCATCCCATTGTGAACCAATGGTGCCATTGTGACAATAATGATTGTTTTGTAGACACATACCAATGTTAATTAAAATCCTTGTCCCCTTCTAAGCTAAAAACTTTGAATAATCATACGTGTTCTAATATCTCATAATGTAACATAAGATGCTGTAGCAGTAACTAACTTAACAATATCTTCTTGATTAGACACATCTTACAGCTCATTGTATCTTCTTCATATAAAAAAGAAAAAAATATTCTGGGGCCTTTACCCCTTGTATTTGTATTTAAAAATGTAAATAAATTGAACAAGAAAATAACTGCAAAACCTTTTTCTGCTTTGTGATCAATGATATGGAGATTGCAGAACACAGTTATTATTAACCTGATATCTAATCAATATATGAGGCATCTTCAATAAAAGCTTTAGTAAAATAATTATTTTTTAAGGCCAAGCGCGGCACTCTTTCCTCCATTCACCAATCAGGATCAAGAAACTTACCGTTCTGACCTCTTGTTTCTCCTCTGTATTGGCGTCTGTTCTGACTGCAGGATAATCCACATCTTCTGATCCCTTTTCACGATTTTTAGCCTCATTAGCAATTAACTGTTGTAAAACAACAGCCACCTCATCTTCTAATGCGTATGCCTGGCTTTCTGTAATCTGGTAAAAAAAAAAGGACAATGCTCATTAAACTATACTTAGTTCATTACATCATACTGTTGAATCAGCCCAACAGTAATGCTGCCAACTGCAGGGCAGGCCAAGTGGACCATTTATTTTACAGTCTGTTTAAAGGAAATCTGTACTGAGGAAGTATCGAGGATGCCATTGATGACAGTTCCTTGGGCGTCATGCTGATCCAATGGCTTCAGTAATTAGTCACTGAGATAGAACAATTTGGCAGATTAGTAGTTGTGACTCCACACTGACTTTCCTGATCTGAGTAATCACTGTCTCAGAAAATACTGAAGAGAGAGACAGCCACACAACTAGATTGTCCAGGAGTTAAACAAACAATGAAAGCCACCTTACAAGGTACACAGAAGTCAAAAACTTAAAAAAGATCAACATGGTATTTAACCCCCTACCTCCCGCCCCAGTGTCCCTTTGAATAGTTTGGAAAGCCTGGGGGCAGGAAGTATTGGCGATCATGTAACCGCCACAGTGGTCACATGATAGGAAGCCGGTCCCGCTGGCTACCGATCATTACCCCAGACTGTCTTTAGTCTTTATATGTGCAGCATGTGGGCGTTACAGCCCACCCCTTTGTAGCTGCACATATGTGTTTTGGTCAGTTATAAGGGGGTTAAAGACAATCATAACTCCTTGTAACATTTTTTCTTTTTGGTCCTTCTGCCTCCCTCTAACAAAAAAAATTTGAAAAGATGTATTCAAATGTGCACCATTGGGTGTTTTTTGTGATGCAGGGCAGCTCTTTTTGCTTTTTTGGCCTAGACTGGCCCCACTGTCTCCTGGAATTGCTAAGTCACAGCTTTCCCAGGGACGCGTACTGTACATTTGTGCATTCATACAAAACGTTGCCAGCAAATAGGGTGCCCATACACCAGCACTGGCGGCGCTGTGCGTGTGTGCAGATACCCCCCCCGTGTGTGTGCAGGTTCTTCCAGGTATTTTGGACCTGGCAGGGACTGTTGGCACATCTGCCCACTCACTAAAACTTTTAAGATGGCAACATGGAAGGGAGATGGTGGAGGGAATGGATTTGCCGTTGAAATTCTGCTTTAGTTTGCCCTGTCTCTCCACCTTGTTTATTCAGAAAATGCAAAGCATTCTTTGAAAGGCACCCATGCTGAGGGGCCGACCTCCTGTGTTCAAAATGCATCAGGCCAGCTGCTCAGCTTGGGACTTGGAAGCAAGAGAAGATTACTGGAATAGTTGTAACTACTTCAGTGATGTTCAGCTTCCAGAGGCATTGACCAGGTATGGTATATACACAGTTACATTGATCCAAGCTGGACTAATGTAACTGTATAAAATATCCATACCTGCAATTCTCCTTTAAAGAGTAACTCCACTTTTGCTGAGAAAAAAACATTCCCCTCTGGGTGATCTATGTACATTGCAGGGATTTTCACAAACTCTCAATCCGACTTCTAGGCGACTTGTACCCATTGATTTCAATGGAAGTTGCCTCCAAGTCGGATCCCCTGTCTCAACTGAAGCAACTTTCCAGGAAGTAAAAATAGTTTTCTAGGCAAACCCCTCCCTCCCACAGAGCTGATTATTATGTGATTGGCCACTGGCAAAGTCCCCTGTCCTGGAGGCAACTTCAAGTTGCCTTGTAAGTTGCCTCAAGTCGTGCTGTGATTCATACTCAAGTCGTGTCCAAGTTGCCTCCCAAAGTCATGCTGGAAGTCGTGTTGCCCCTGTGTGAATGGACTCTGTATGGGAGTGGTTTTATTATTACTATTATTATTATTATACAGGATTTATATAGTGCCAACAGTTTGCTCACCGCTTTACAACATGAGGGCAGACAGTACAACTACAATACAATTCAATACAGGGGGAAACAGAGAGCCTTATTTCTTAGAGATTACAATCTAGAAGGGAGGGTCAAGTGATAAAAAAGGTAATAAATGTGGGGGATGATCTGATGTAGAAAATAAAAGTACAGTTGTTAGGTGGGGGTAAAAAAGGCTTCTCTGAAAAGAAGGGATTTCAGGGATTGTCTAAAAGCAAACAGAGTAGGAGATATTGATTGGGGTAGGGCATTCCATAGGATAGGAGAGGCTCAGGAAAAGTCCTGGAGGTGAGCATGGGAGGAGCTGACGATATAATTATCAGTCAGCTTCTGCACCTGCAGGCCTTGAATGAGGAAATTGGCAAAGTCTGCCTGTCTTTAGATGTGATTTCCCTTCTCACCAGATATTATTTTTTTTGTTGCAGGGGATGCTCAAGATCTGACTTAATGGGGACTTTTGGAAAAATGAGTGAGCCAATCACACAAGCAGAAAATACATTTTTCTTTGAGGGGGCATTTTGTAAACCATCTGTGGCAACCTCCAGGTTGCCATGTTGCATTTCACAGAAAATTACAGATCTGCAGATTGAAAAGTAAAAGTAATTTTTAACAACATTGAATTACAACATGACTTGTGTCGCAATTGTATATGCTAAGGTAATTTTTTTTTATTTGCAATTTTTTTTCCCACAAAAGTGGACTTCCCCTTTCAGTAAAGCTGTGTTCATTTCCATCATCCAGCTATGTGCATATGTACATTTCCTAGTACATGATTGGATTTTGAAATTAAATATTGCTTCATTATATTCACTAAGTGAACGCTCATTATCCCTTTAACAAATCTGCCCCATAGACATGGATTAAACTTGAAACATTTCAGCTCTCAGTAGTCTCAGAATTTTATGCATGTTGTATAGATAAGAAGTTCAATAACACAATGTCACAGTGACTCAAGTCATTTTCTCCTGTAAAATGTTGTGAATTTCAGCTATTTTAATAAAAGTGATAGTAGTCACCAGTAGAATTGCTGCCAATGTTTTCCCCTCCTCTGTCTTAGTCACCCAGCTCGTGTCCTACAAGTCAGGATAAGCATTGGCTGTCTCCTTTCCCTGCTGCTGCTGGTGGAATTGATTTATTAAGCCTCCTGGCGTCTAATTTCTTCATTTATTGTCTGCGGACCTGCCTGAGAAATGCTGCAGCTCTGCCTCTGGATCTTTAACTTCCTGCTATTCCCAGCGTTGTAACCTAAGCTGTGAGTGCGGACCCCTCTACATGATATTCTATTAAACTTTCATTTTCTAGTCACCTCCAAGATCAAAGGTTTTTCTTTGTCGACCTTTTCTGCTGAAAAATTCAACGATACTATGGAATAAAAAACATCAAATATCCATTTAATGGAAATTTACCAGTCCAATGCTGCAGTCAGCAAAACTAAAATAATTACTTTTCAAGAGTTATTAATGCTAAATTCCAAGGGAACATCAGAAACATTGACATTTTGTTTACCACAATATTGCCAAATGATTTGTAATTCTGTTAAGCCTGTCTTGTGAGTCCCCTCTTCCCTACCAGTTAGCACAGCCAGAGACAGGACCTCCCTGCAGACTGCTCTAATAAATCAATTTATCCCGGCTGGGGACCCACCACAGCTTGACTGGATAATTAAAGAGCAGCAATATACTAATGAGTGTTCCACTCATTCTGTAGCCATATCCACAAAGGACACAATGCAAAGCATTCAGTCTATCATGAATGTTGCTCAGACTCATCCACCTTACAAATCACTCAGTGTCTGCTACCCCTCTCTGCCAATCCCTCCATTGGCTGCCACTCTCCCAACTAAATTGTCAGGGCTGGGCTCAGCCCTTCCTTCTCAGAGCTGGCCGCTCAGCTTTCAGGTAATTGCCAGCTCCTATCTCTCCACAGTTACTCAGCTGTTGATGATATCCTGCTCGTCATTCCTGCCTACTTAAGCTGTCAAGTCCAGAGGATCTCTGCCTTCACCTTGGTCAACATCACAGAGACATCAACCCCTTGGTTTACAAGTGAATCCGCCTAATACCCGTAATACCACCACTGCGCTATTGGATAAGAGTGAGGTCAGCATAACACATTTAGGCAACTAGCATTTTCAGAAGGAGATCAAGCAATGGCAGCCTCAATATTTTCCCACTATGAGTTAACTGTAAAGCTTACTGTATATGCTCAAGTATAGGCCGAGCCGAATATAAGCCGAGGCACCTAATTTTACCACAAAAAACTGGGAGAACTTATTGAGTATAAGCCTAAGGTGAGAAATGCGCAGCTACTGTAAGTGGAAAAGAGGGTCAACAATGCCCATTTGCAGCCTCACTGTGCCCATTTGCATGCCTCACTGTGCCCATTTGCAGCCATGGGTCCCCCAAAATTCAAACTTGGTAGTTAAGGGTTCCTAGATACCCCCTATCTGCATCCAAAATTTGGGGTCTCTGGACCCAAAGGGTCCTGAAATGACATTGCTGCAGATGGACACAGTTGACCGATTTTGGGGCCTCGTATCTTGGGGCCACTTGGTGCTAGGAACCCCAAATTTGGTGTGAAAACTCAGTGTAACTAGCACTACAACATATCAAAAGATGGGGTTCCAAGATATGGGGCCCCAAAGTCGGTTCGGAAAATGTCAAGCACTTTTCTGCAGCAGAGAATGACATTTTCCGAACCGACTTTGGGGCCCCATATCTCGGGGTCACTTAGTGCTAGGAACCCCATTGGATATGTTGTAGTGTTGGTTCCACTGGGTTTTGCACAACAAATTTGGGGTTCCTAGCACCAAGTGGCCCGAGATACGGGGCCCAAAGTCGGGTCGGAAATGTCATTCTCTGCTGCAGAAAAGTGCTTGACTCCAGTATAAGCCGAAAAAATGTGCTGAAAAATTCAGCTTATACTAGAGTATATACGGTAAGTTTAGTTTTTCGTTTTTTTTTAAATCAGCATGGTACCATCCCAAAAGGGATGGTACTTTTAGTGAATGAAATGTGTCCCTTGTGCTGATGGCTGCAAAGCTGAGCAGTACAGTAAGCAAATAACTATTCAGGGAACATGTTTAATCACTTACCAGACCCAGATTCAGGAGCTTGGAAACAATCTTATCAAATACCCCTCGGTCATTTTCTTCATAAATTCTCATTGCAATCTTCTGAACAATATCTTCAGCAGTTAACGGGGTTCCATCTAATTGGTGGAGACCATCAGGATCATCTAAGGGAATAAATAAAATTCTAATCTGTTCTACTGTCTGGATCTTGATTATAAATACAATTTAGATCAGAGGGAATGATGGTAACACTGCATTCATTAGTACATGGTTTTAGTTTTTGGCTCCACTCTTTAAAACCTTTTCTAGCTCATTTCCATTCATAGGGCATCATACATAAAGAAGGCAAAATATACCGATCTATTTCATTTACATAAAGAATTTGTTTCAGTTTTGTGCACTGCATATACAAATGCACTTGAGAAAGAAAGAAATTAAAAACTGTCTGTAATTTTAAAGGCTAAACCAAAACTGGACTTCACAAATACTTGAAAAGAAGGTGAATTGATGTAAACATAGCTATACATTTCCTATAAACTTAGAATTACATTTCACTTAATCTTAACAGAAGCCTGTATATACATGAAGACTGCCTGCTTTAAAGAAGTGTATTCTTTATGAAACATCAAAATGCATTATACTAAAAATAATTTTAAATCTATCCAAATACAACCGTAGAAATACAAAATTAGAAATTAATTAAAAAACATTTTACCAATATGTTTGCTAAATGTAGATATTCTAATTAGGTAATCGTGCCTACTTAGCATCACTTATTCATACTGTATATAATCTGGCAATAAAGTGTCAAAATCAAAAATAATCCATGAAAAATCATACAGTGTGTAACTAAGGCATGTCCCCACAGTTATAGTTACAATAAGCAACCTTGAAATTCCACTAATTAAAATTTTCACATTAACCACTTGCCGCCTGCCATATAGCAGAATGGCGGCGGCGGCAAAGTGGTTTCAAAATCCTGACCGGGCGTCATATGACGTGATCAGGATATTGAGCCGCTGTGCACCCCCGGGGGCACGCATCGCGGCGATCGTTGTTGCGGTGTGTCAGTCTAACACCCCGCAACTACGATCTCGGTAAAGAGTCTGACGGAGACTCTTTACCACGTGATCAGCCATGTCCAATCACGGGTGATCACAGTGTAAATAGGAAGAGCCAGTGATCGGCTTTTCCCCACTCGCGTCTGTCAGACACGAGTAGAGGAGAGCCGATCGGCTGCTCCTCTGACAGGGGGGATGTGCTGATCGATTATCAGCGCAACCCCCCCCGAGGATGCCCACACTGGACCACCAGGGACGCCACCAGACCACCAGGGATGCCCAGCACCAGGTATGCCACCCTAGACCACCAGGGATGCCAGTCAGTGCCCACAATGGATGCCAATCAGTGCCCACAATGGATGCCAATCAGTGCCCACAATGGGCATCACTGATTGGCATGCATTATTGTTTGCCACTGACTGGCATCCATCAGTACAATACATTCCACTGCAATGCCGCCTATCAGTGCCCATCCGTGCCACCTATCAGTGCCCGTCCGTGCCACCTATCAGTGCCCATCCGTGCCATCTATCAGTGCCCATCCATGCTCATCCGTGCCGCCTATCCATGCCAATCCGTGCCACCTATCAGTGCCAATTTGTGCCACCTATCAGTGCCCATCCGTGTCAACCATCAGTGCCACCTATCAGTGCCAATCAGTGCCACATATCAGTGCCCATCAATGCCACCTCATCAGTGCCACTTCATTGCTGCCACCTCATCAGTGCCCATCAGTGCCGCCTTATCAGTGCCCGTCAGTGCAGCCCCATCAGTGCCCATCAGTGAAGGAGTAAATTTACTTATTTACAAAGTTTTGAAACTGAAACAAAAAAAAACTTTTTTTTTCAAAATTTTCAGTCTTTTTTTATTTTTTTTGCAGAAAATAAAAATCCCAGAGGCGATCAAATACCACCAAAAGAAAGCTCTATTTGTGGGAACAAAATGATAACGTTTGGGTACAGTGTAGCATGACCGCGCAATTGTCATTCAAAGTGCGACAGCGCTGAAAGCTGAAAATTGGTCTGGGCAGGAAGGTGTCTGTGCCCTGTATTGAAGTGGTTAAATAATAATAAGTTGAACAAGAATCCAATGCATAAAATCGATTCCCAGTATATATTTTTCCAGTTAGGAAAAATAGGGTAACAGTAAACTAGGGTAAACTACGGAAACCTTAGACTTAAAAAGTCTAAAAAAGTCTATGAGGGGCAATGGTCTTCAATGAATGAAGCTCCTTTTCCCCTTTGTTTGAAAGGTGTTTTCTGACTTACTATTTGTGAGTTTTAGAATGAGTAATAAATATTTCTGCTGTAAATCCAAAGAATCTCAGAATCATATGGATATTTCTGGCTTCATCATCTAAGCTAAATCAGGGGTCTCCAAACTTTCTAAGCAATGGATATGTCTGGCTTCATCATCTAAGCTAAATCAGGGGTCTCCAAACTTTCTAAGCAAAGGGCAAGTTTACTGTCCTTCGGGTTTTAGGGGGGTTGGATTGTGGCCATCCGGAGTAGAAAATGTCCCAGCATCAGTTGGAGTAAACAATGCCCCATCTTTGGTGTAAGTTAGAAGAATTGCACCCCATAGTTGGTGTCTTTGGTAGGGATTATGCCCCATCCTTGGTCTCATTGGGCCCCATTGTTGGTATCATTGGGAGAAACTGTACCCCATCATTGGTGACATTGAGACCCATCATTGGTGTCATTGGAAGGAATTGTGCCCCATCATTGGTGGCATTTGGGCCTCATTGTTGGTGTCATTAGGATGAACGATGCCTCGTCATTGGTGACATTGGGCCCCATCATTGGGAGGAATTGTGCTCCAACGTTGGTGTCATTGGGAAGAATTGTGCCCCATCATTAGTGGCATTGGGCCTAATTGTTGGTGTCATTGGGAGGAAGTTTTTCCCATCATTAGTGTCATTGGTAGGAATTGTGCCTCATGATCTGTGTTATTGGGAGGAACTGTGCCCCTTCGTTGGTGACATATGGCCAAGGACCATATAAAAGCAAGCAAAGGGCTGCATCCGGCCCCCAGGCCACAGTTTGAAGACCAATAATCTAAATGTATAAAAGTGGTGGGCTGTTTGAATCAATAGAAAAATACCTTCATCTTTAAAATCCAGTACACTTTTGGTGGAGTCAAAATACTCCACAGGCTTCAAACTCTTTGTTGAGTCTGCATCCTCAGTGGCGGTCTTGTGGCCATTAGTTGTACTTATTACTCCACCGCTTCTTTTCACATTTTTCTCTTTTTCTGCCACTGACATCAAGAAACTCAAGTCATCCACAAGGGAATCATTTTTCGTTTCTACGGGACAAAACGATGAATAGAAATTTAGCATTTTCATAACTGCATAGCAATAAAAAGGTTTCCTTTCCATGTCTATTATAACTTACCGGTGCTTGCACCTCTGCTCACTGTGTCCGCCTCAGCAATCTTTTTAGGGAGAGGATTAAAAAACAGAATTAACTTGATGCATTATTCTTGGTGATTTGTATTATTATCCTTTTTTTCTCATTAGCGTTCTTCAGTGTGACTCGATGCCCGGATCTAAGTCACTTTTAAAGAAAATTTAGATTTTTAGGCCTCATGCACACTGGGCGTTATAATAACATTATAAAAACGGCAGTAGCTTTGCAGTGAATTTTGCAACGTTTTCAGCATTTTTGCAATAGCATTTTTTTGCATTTTTCATTGGTTTTTAGCGTTAGCGTTTTTAAAGTGGAAGTAAACCCTCTGGGACCACTTTGACCTACAGGTAAGCCTAGATAAGGCTTACCTGTAGGTCCAATAAATATCTCCTAAACCTACATGGTTTAGGAGATATTTAGAAAAGAAAAGGCACAGCTATCTACAGCGCATGCGCCGTAGACAGTGGCGCGCAGGCGCACTGCGCATGCCGAGATCACGGCGATATGCGGCTCTCGTGTGCATGCGCGGGAGTGACGTCATCGCCGCTCCAGCGAATCACAGCGCTGGGGCCGCGAGACCCGGAAGTCACTCCGGGTTTGATGGCGACGGCGAAGATCGTGGATGTAGACTGCTACGGGGGCTTCATTCCCAGGTAAACGGTTTTACTTCCTCTTTAAGCGTTTTTTTTAATTATAAATCAATGGGATCAAAAATGCTAAAAAACACAGTTTTTGAGTGTTTATCTGCGTTTTTACAGCTGAAAAACTCTTCTCAGAACGCACTAGTTTTGGGGGTTTTTTTGCACCCCAAAAGCGCCACTGCCAAAAACAGTTGCTAACAGCCTATGTGTGCATGGACACATAAGATAACACGATGGGGAGTTTATTGACTATAGAATAAAAAACGTCTGACGCCAAAAACAGCAGCTGTACAAACGTCCAGTGTGCATGAGGCCTTAAATGTTGGACACATTTTAAAAACATGATACAATGAGCAATGGTTTGTAGAATTCCATGGCCACTAATCATAAGCCAGTCATGTAACCAGGTTTAGCTCATTTCTGAGTAGATGCCATGGGTTACAAATTTTATTTTTTTACACAGTTCTGTAGCATAGTCCCCATATCATAATTGAGTACATAATGTTGTAACATAATCACCATATCCTATATGTACAAAAAGTCGTAAAAATTAAGTACCAAAGTAAAAAAATAAAATAAAAATGAAGTACTAAAGTGCCTTTTAATTATTTAGGGGTCCATTTGCTTGTCATGTTTTCACCCAAGATTCATATAGCGCCCATCCAAGATGCACACATTTTCCACATAAGATTCAATTAGAAAAATTGGTGAATCTTGGGTAAGGACATAGTTCAACAGACACCTTAATAACATAAAATGATTGGATCTCTTTTGGAGAGATCAAACACATCATTTGTGCATTGAATTCACAATATCTGGTATGTCACAAATGGTCAAGGTCATTGACTAGATTAATTTGTATTTTGTATATACAACCTATCTGCTGGAATATATTGCGCACTTTAACAACCTCATTACACTCGTAGCAAACAATCTACTATGAGACTATATAGACACACAATCCATTTTACTCAATAATTAGGTTTACACTGGTAGATATTCTGTATATTCTGCTCTAGCAATATTCTGTTGATACCACCATCATCATCATCATCTTTCTTCCACATGTAAAAGCAGTTTAACATCTCTACCCTTCCATTTGGCAACAAATCACACCTTTAGCCATGTGAGGCTAAGTTCACACTGGCATTAAAAGCAGGCGTTTGAGGGACTAAAACCCCCCCTAAAACGCCTATGTGAATGATACAATGGAAAGCACACAGTGCTGTTCACATTTTCAAAACACGAAGCCTTAGCGTCGCTTCAAAACTGAAGCCTCATGTCGAGTCAGGAGGCGTTTGATGCCTTTCAACAACTCCCATTCAAGTCTACGGTAATTCTTTGCAAAGGCTCTGGTAGTCGTTTGCGGCACGGCTGTGGTGCAGTTGCGGGGCATTAAAATTGGTTTATTTCCTGTAATGTCACTTTCCATTGTGCAGCAATTTAAATGCACCTTAACGCTCGTCAAATGCTTCAAAACTGCACATAGGGCATTTGGGTAGCGTTTTTAACTCATTAACGCTTGTAAAACTCCAGTCTAATGCCCATAATAAAACTTACTAATGCAAGTCTAACGCCCATACTAATGCTATAGGAACATTTGTTGAAGTGGTTGTTAAGCCACTTTCACATCTCCATACCATCCCCTCTATGTTCTAATCCTGTGTGCCCCCATGTGAGTGATTTATTTAAAAAAAAAGTTCTGCCATACCTCATTTCACAGCTCTTCTAAGCGATCACATGATCGGTTGGCTTTCTTCTCTCCCCGTCTGATAGATGCAGTGGGCGGGCCCGAGATTCCCCCACTGACATCACTCGAGAAAGGAGAGTCAGAGCCAGCCGATCATGTGATCGCTGAGAAGAGCTGTGAAATAAGGTATAGCAGACCTATTTTTTATAAATCGCTCGCACAGGGGCACACAGGATGGTATAAAGATGTGAAAGTTTTTTGAGCAGCAGGAGTTGAGGGGGCAGGCAATGTCACAAGCTGACAGGCAGAGAGGGGAGGGGGAGAGCACAGAGGAGACAGATAGCAGGCTTCAGATGACAGAGGCATGTACGGATGACTCCGGTGTCAGGGCTCAGCAGCCCGTATATATCAGAGTTAGCGTACAGGGGGGATGGTATAGCCAGGCAGGATCAGCCAGGTATTACAGGTGTTACAGGGGGCCAAATGACACAGCACAAGCACGGTGCTGTATAAAATACTTTAAAGGAACAGGATATATATATATATATATATTTTTTTTTTTGGGTTAACCACTTAAGGACCAGCCACAGCAGTTATACTGCAGCAGGTTGGTTCTCCTGGGTGAATCGTCGTCATTGTACGTCGGCCGCTTTAAGGCCACTATGGGGCGCGTCCGCGGCGCAACTCTGAAGCGTATGCGCGTGGCCAGCGGCCGCAAAGTCCACTGGCCACCCACGATAGCTCCTGACAAAGACAGAACAGAGATATGTCAATGTAAACAGACAGATCCCTGTTCTGTCAGGGGAGGATAGACGAATCTGCTGTTCCTAATGATTAGGAACAGAGATCTGTCTCCTCCTCCAGTCACTATACTGCCCCCACAGTTAGAAACACCTCCCTAGGCAACACTTAACCCCTTGATCGCCCCCTAGCCTTAACCCACTCCCTGCCAGTGACATTTACACAATAATCAGTGGCTATTTTTTGCTCTGGTCGCTGTATAAATGTCACTGGTCCCAAAAAAGTGTCAAAAGTGTCTGCCGCAATGTTGCAGTCCCGCTAAAAATCGCTGATCATCGCCATTACTAGTAAAAAAAAAACTAATAATAAAAATGCAATAAATCTATCCCCTATTTTGTAGACACTTTTGCGCAACCCAATCAATATATACGCTTATTGCAAAAATATGTAGAAGAATACATATTGGCCTAAACTGATGAAGAAATTATTATTTTTACATTTTTTTGGCGGGATATTTATTATAGCAAAATTATTTTTATTTTTTTTTTAAAAATTGGCGCTCTTTTTTTGTTTATAGCGCAAAAACTAAAAACTGCAGAGGTAATCAAATACTACCAAAAGAAAGCTCTATTTGTGGGGAAAAAAGGTAAATTTTGTTTGGGTACAGCGTCACACGACCACGCAATAGTCAGGTAAAGTCGCTAAACGTGGGGTAAAAAAAGGACATACATTTTGTTTGGGTACAGCGTCACACCAGGAAGTCATGAACTTTTCTATGGAACACACCAGGTGCTAAGATCCTGAAATTGAGATGGGGTTTAAATGTCTACTGGGTTTTATGTACTTCACAATGGATCTGTACTGGTTTTTATTTTGATGGTGACATCTGATGGTGGCAGAGAGGATCCAAGCTGGAGACGAATCTCAGGCCAGGACACCTTCTAGTGTGAGACATATTTAAGCGCTATCTGAACATTTATAACCTAATGATCCACATTGTCTGGCAAAAGGCTCCTTGAATGGTGACACATGGTGGTGGAATCACATGTTTTCAGTAGGAAGTAGGAGTATGGGGACACCTTCACTTAAAATATATGAACTGCTACATAAGAATCATTATGACTCATGGACTTTTCAAGGAATATATGAACTTTTGCACAAGCATTTGCACTTTAATTTATTATTTTAAATTTATTGATTTTCTTTGTATACACTGTATATAATTTATTGGCTATGTTGAGAATTTAGCACTGCCTTTGGGTATTTTGTATTGAATGATGATGGCTGCTTTATTCTGCTAGATATAGGACCTTAGCGCGGATAATTATTATATTTTTACAACAATGTGGTGTACCTCAGACGGGATGGCACCACAATTTTAATACCCCTCATCCTGCTCCTGGACAATCAATTTACATTTACACTTCATGGTGATCGGATTAAGGTGTCCTAAGGTGTGGATATAAATGCTGGGGTATCTCCCTGACACTCTAGCAACTGAAGATGGGCTTGATAAGCTATGAAATGTCTTCAACTTTATACAGAACAAGTCCAGCTGAATGTGACTAACTAGCTCTAGATATACTGGGTCTGTGCAAAATATGCTGCAGCTCTGCATAGAAACCAATCAGCTTCCAGGTTTTATGGTCAAAGCTTAATCGGACAAGCTGAAGCTAGAAGCTAGAAGCTGATTGGCTACCATGCACAGCTGCACCAGATTCTGGGTGCACCTGTTTTAGTAAATCTCCCCCACCATGTCCTGGTAAATGAGAACCTTCACAGACACTTTGATATGACATGAATGAAAACATACAGTAAGTTGTAGGCAGGCACACTAAATGTTACCGAATATACTCGAGTATAAGCCGACCCGAATATAAACCGAGGCACCTAATTTTACCACAAAAAAACTGGGAAAACGTATTGACTCGAGTATAAGCCTAGGGTGAGAAATGCACAGCTACTGTAAGTGGAAAAGAGGGTCAACAATGCCCATTTGCAGCCTCACTGTGCCCATTTGCATGCCTCACTGTGCCCATTTGCAGCCATAGGTCCCCCAAACTTCAAACTCTGTAGTTAAGGGTTCCTAGATGCTCCCTAGCTGCAGCCAAAATTTGGGGTCTCTGAACCCAAATGGTCCCAAAATGACATTGCTGCAGATGGACACAGTTGACCGATTTTGGGGCCCGTATCTCGTGGCCACTTAGTGCTAGGAACCCCAAATTTGGTGTGCAAACCCAGTGGAACTAGCACGACAACATATCCAATTGTGATGGGGTTCCTAGCACCAAATGGCCCCGAGATACAGGGGGCCCCAAATCGGTTCAGAAAATGTCAAGCACTTTTCTGCAGCAGAGAATGACATTTTCTGAACCGACTTTGTGGCCCTGTATCTCGGGGCCACTTGGTGCTAGGAACCCCAGCTTTGGATATGTATGCTAGTTTCACTGGGTTTGCACACCAAATTTGGGGTTCCTAGCACCAAGTGGCCCAGAGATACGGGGCCCCAAAAATTGGTTCGGAAAATGTCATTCTCTGCTGTAGAAAAGTGCTTGACTCGAGTATAAGCCGAGGGGGGCATTTTCAGTACAAAAAAATGTGCTGAAAAACTCAGCTTATACTCGAGTATATACAGTATTCTGCTCTTCTAGGGGTCATTCTACATATGTGAACATAACATCTGCTTGAACATATTGCACAATTTAACAACTTCATTACACTTGTAGCAATCAATCTACTATGAGATTATATACAAACTGACCAAAATCCATCTTGCTTCGTTACTAGGTTATACCAGTAGATATTCTTCATAATCTGATATCATCGTCATCATCTTTCTTCCACATATAATGTCAGTTTAACATCTCTACCCGTCCAATTTGACAAACATTCCCATTTTTAGCCATGCAAATCAAAGAATCAACATCTATACAGGCTTCTGACACCAACCATGGGGTGTACCTAAGACAGGATGGCACCACAATTTTCATACCCCCGATCCTGCTCCTGGACAATCAATTTACACATTGGGTGGTGATTGGATTGGGGTGTCCTAAGGTGTGGATATAAATGCTGGGTTATCTTCCAGACCCTTTAGGATCTGAAGATGGGCTGGGTAAGCTATGAGATGTCTTCAACATTACAATTTCGGAAACAAACCACTACTAAACATACCATGACTTGAATAAAGGAGAACCTTCACAGACATTTTCATGTGAAATGAATGAAAACACACCAGCTGTAGACAAGCACATTTCTACATTTGTGAGCATACCATCTGCTTGAACATATTACACAATTTAATGACTTTTGTTACACTTGTAGCAATCGATCTACTATGAGACTATATTTAAACTAGACATAATACATTGTATTCCTTTTTATTTACTAGTAAATATTCCATATATAGGCTCTAGCAATATTCTTTTGATACAAAATGAAGATATAGTACAGTAAAGTACAGTAAAACCTTGGTTTGAGAGTAACTTGGTTTGAGAGCGTTTTGCAAGACAAGCAAAATTTGTCAAAAGATTTTATTGTACATACAATAGAGAATTTGACAATAGATTGAGTATATATTATACAAGACAAGCAAAATGTTTAAATACATTTTGACTTGCTATACAAGCAGCGTCATGTCACAACTGAGTATAAAAGAGAAGAGAGGCGCCTCTAATGCCTTGTACACACTTGTCGGACATTCCGACCACAAAATCAGTGGGATTTTTTCAGACGGATTTTGTCCGAAACTTGTGTTGCACACACACGGTCGGACAAAGTTGTCGGAAAATCTGACCGTTGCGAACGAGGTGACGTACAAAACGTACGACGGCACTACGTAGAGGCCAGTAGCCAATAGCTTTTGTCTCCAAATTTCTTCTGAGCATGCGTGGCACTTTGTGTGTCGGAATTCTCTATACATGATCGGAAAAAGTCCGACCGGATTATGTTGTCAGATAATTTTAGAAATTCTGACGGAAAAAGCGTGCTAAAGCCCACACACAATCGGATTTTCCAACAACATAATCTGATCGGACTTTTTCCATCGGAATATCCAACCGTGTGTACGGGGCATAAGTGTAACAATATGGTTACATTTAATGAAGGTACAACATTTAGTAATAGACATGTGCACAATAGAAAAATTTGTTTAGTTTCGTTTCTGTTCGTTTCCGTTGATTCGTAACGATTCGTAATTTCGTAAGTTGTCGGTGTTCGTATTCGTAACGATTTGTATTTTCGTAAGAGTTATTTTTTCGTTGATTCGTTTTTCCGTTAGTTTAATTTTCGTTTATTCGAAATTCGGACGCATTCGTATTTTCGTACATTTAGTTACATTAGTACTTTCGTAAGATTGATTTATTCGTACTTTCGTAACATTGTTTTCGTAGATTCGTAATCGGAGCATAATTCATAATTTTATGTAATGTGTATGCTATTATTACATTGTAAGAGACACGGAAAATTACGAATCGAAAAAAAAAGTTACGAATGTACAAATTTTTTCGTTCAATCCATTCGAAGCACGTTAAGCAGCGCCATTGTAAGAGACACGGAAAATTACGAATCGCAAAAAAAAAAAAAAAAGTTATGAATGTACAAATTTTTTCGTTCAATCCATTCGAAGCACGTTAAGCAGCGCCATTGTAAGAGACACGGAAAATTACGAATCGAAAAAAAAAAATTACGAATGTACAAATTTTTTCGTTCAATCCATTCGAAGCACGTTAAGCAGCGCCATTGTAAGGGACACGGAAAATTACCAATTCAACAAAAAAAAAAAAGTTACGAATGTACGAATTTTTTCGTTCATTTTGATTGTTGTTGTTCCTGTTTTCGTTTTTTTCGGATTTTCTTCTTTCGTAGTTTCATTGTTTCTAATTTGGTTATTTCGGATTTTGTTGTTTTTCATATTCGTTCGATTCCATAATTCGTTAAAATTTTTAGCGAATCATTCGTTCATTCGTACGATAATGAATGAACGAATATAACGAATTTTAACGGAAAAAAAAAAAAACGAAACGAATTGCACATGTCTATTTAGTAACATATTGCTACACTCAAAGACGCCTCTCTTCTCTTTTATACTCTGTAGATCCTGCTGGATTTTGCTTCTAATCCCTTTCCATTTGTGGATGGACATTTTATGGTTATACAACCTCTCATTGCTATAATCTTTTTATATGAACTATAAACTGAAGGATTTATGAATAAATGGTTGTGGAACGAATCATTCGAGTTTCCATTATTTCTTATGGGGAAATTCGCTATGATATACAAGTGCTTTGGATTACAAGCATGTTTCTGGAACGAATTTTGCTCGCAATCCAAGGTTTTACTGTAGTTGTATGCAGGCACAACACATGGTAACTTACCTGCTCTTCTAGCGGTCTTTCTACGCTTAGTTCTCTATTATGCAGAGCTTTGTCTACAAAGAACAAAACAGACAGATTTACAGACTGGTGCTTTAGACACAAGAAATAAAGAATTGGCTTAATTTTGAATGAACAAATATAACAATTTGATAATTTCTTTGTGCTTTATAGAAAATGTCATTCCTTTAAGAGCTGGTTGTGGAGAAACATGTCTAATCGGATTAGTTTAATCTGAGGATTAGAAGGGAACATCTCTGCTGGCCACCCTTCATATCCATCCTGGTCTGCATTTCTTGTTGCAAGCTACACATATATACCATTCAAGTCATGCTTTACCGGGAAATGAATTGTTATATCACTACATCCTGCATTGATAACCTGATGAAGTATCTTCTACATTTAATAATTTCCTAAATGAAATAATCTGCATTAATAATCGGATTAATGTTACAGTCATATTTTACTGTAAATCAGCTGGTAAATCACTACACTAATTTACTACATTCACATTTCACCCGCATTATAAATCTGATAAAGAATCTTCTACAATTAGTCTACAACTCCCCAATTATATGATCTGCATTATCAATGTTACAGTCAGGCTTTAATAGTAATCACTTACTTTATCACTACATCCAACATTAATAATCTGATGAAGTATCTTCTATATTTAGGATACATTCCCCCCCCCCTATGAAATAATCTTTATTACTAATCTGATGAAGTATCTTCTATATTTAGGATACATCCCCCCCCCCCCCTATGAAATAATCTGTATTAATAATCTGATGAAGTATCTTCTATATTTAGGATACATCCCCCCCCCCCCCCTATGAAATAATCTGTATTAATCAATGTATTGATGTGATGAAGGTGTCCCCAATGTAGTGAGGTGATGAAGGTGTCCCCAGTGATGATGAAGGTGTCCCCAATGTAATGATGTGATGAAGGTGTCCCCAATGTAATGATGTGATGAAGGTGTCCCCAATGTAATGATGTGATGAAGGTGTCCCCAATGTAATAATGTGATGAAGGTGTCCCCAATGTAGTGATATGATGAAGGTGTCCCCAATGTAATGATGTGATGAAGGTGTCCCCAATGTAATGATGTGATGAAGGTGTCCCCAATGTAGTGAGGTGATGAAGGTGTCCCCAATGTAATGATGTGATGAAGGTGTCCCCAATGTAGTGATGTGATGAAGGTGTCCCCGGTGATGATGAAGGTGTCCCCAATGTAGTGATGTGATGAAGGTGTCCCCAATGTAGTGATGTGATGAAGGTGTCCCCGGTGATGATGAAGGTGTCCCCAATGTAGTGATGTGAGGAAGGTGTCCCCGGTGATGATGAAGGTGTCCCCAATGTAGTGATGTGATGAAGGTGTCCCCGGTGATGATGAAGGTGTCCCCAATGTAGTGATGTGATGAAGGTGTCCCCGGTGATGATGAAGGTGTCCCCAATGTAGTGATGTGATGAAGGTGTCCCCGGTGATGATGAAGGTGTCCCCAATGTAGTGATGTGATGAAGGTGTCCCCGGTGATGATGGAGGTGTCCCCAATGTATTGATGTGATGAAGGTGTCCCCAATGTAGTGATGTGATGAAGGTGTCCCCGGTGATGATGAAGGTGTCCCCAATGTAGTGATGTGAGGAAGGTGTCCCCGGTGATGATGAAGGTGTCCCCAATGTAGTGATGTGATGAAGGTGTCCCCGGTGATGATGAAGGTGTCCCCAATGTAGTGATGTGATGAAGGTGTCCCCGGTGATGATGGAGGTGTCCCCAATGTAATGATGTGATGGAGGTGTCCCCGGTGATGATGGAGGTGTCCCCAATGTAATGATGTGATGAAGGTGTCCCCAGTGATGATGAAGGTGTCCCCAATGTAGTGATGTGAGGAAGGTGTCCCCGGTGATGATGAAGGTGTCCCCAATGTAGTGATGTGATGGAGGTGTCCCCGGTGATGATGAAGGTGTCCCCAATGTAATGATGTGATGAAGGTGTCCCCAATGTAGTGAGGTGATGAAGGTGTCCCCGGTGATGATGAAGGTGTCCCCAATGTAGTGATGTGAGGAAGGTGTCCCCGGTGATGATGAAGGTGTCCCCAATGTAATGATGTGATGAAGGTGTCCCCAATGTAGTGAGGTGATGAAGGTGTCCCCGGTGATGATGGAGGTGTCCCCAATGTAGTGATGTGATGAAGGTGTCCCCGGTGATGATGAAGGTGTCCCCAATGTAGTGATGTGATGGAGGTGTCCCCGGTGATGATGGAGGTGTCCCCAATGTAATGATGTGATGGAGGTGTCCCCGGTGATGATGAAGGTGTCCCCAATGTAATGATGTGATGAAGGTGTCCCCAATGTAGTGAGGTGATGAAGGTGTCCCCGGTGATGATGAAGGTGTCCCCAATGTAGTGATGTGAGGAAGGTGTCCCCGGTGATGATGAAGGTGTCCCCAATGTAATGATGTGATGAAGGTGTCCCCAATGTAGTGAGGTGATGAAGGTGTCCCCGGTGATGATGGAGGTGTCCCCAATGTAGTGATGTGATGAAGGTGTCCCCGGTGATGATGAAGGTGTCCCCAATGTAGTGATGTGATGGAGGTGTCCCCGGTGATGATGGAGGTGTCCCCAATGTAATGATGTGATGGAGGTGTCCCCGGTGATGATGAAGGTGTCCCCAATGTAATGATGTGATGAAGGTGTCCCCGGTGATGATGGAGGTTGCAGTAGATCGGAGTGTCCTCCTGGCTGGGTGATGTGATGGGGGGGGGGAGATCTCACCTTGGGTGGTGTCGGGTTTGGGGAAGCCCTGTACATTATAGAGGATCGCAGTGCAGACAAGGAAGGTGATGACCCCCATGTCCCCGGGGTGTCGGTGACAGAAGCCTCTTGCTGTGTGTAGGAGGAGGAGGCGGAGGAGGGGGAGGAGGGCTCAGTGATGGAGCTGTCCGGAGTGGCGGTGGTGCTGAACGGAGCGGCGGTGAGGAGCGGAGGCGGCACAGCGCGGGGTCCGTCTATTGTTCATCCCCACACAGCGGAGTGTCAGTGGGCAGCGCTCCTCGCTGTGCCGGGGATCAGGAGTCCTGTGTGCGTCACCTGGACGGAGCTTCCCACACCACCAATACCGATATCTGACACGAGACCAATACCTCCATCTCCCCGGCTGGACATGAAACACCCCCTCTGATTGGATCCCCGACAGCTCTGATTGGAGGAGGAGGACACGCCCCTTCTGATGATGAGCTGGATTTACACATATAGGACCTGATCATAGAAGGAAAACATTGGGAAGAGGAATTTATTAAAGGGAATTCAACCCAAATACTAAATATTAATACATTATACATGTATTATATAATACACATCTAATACAATATCCAATCACTAAAGAATAATTGTAGGTATGGTATATTTTTACATATTGCTCCTCCAGCTTTGACCAATGTAACTATGTATATACCATACTGGAACTGTGTATACTTTATATATACTATACTGGAACTATGTATACTATGTATATACCATACTGGAACTATGTATACTATGTATATACCATACTGGAACTATGTATACTTTATATATACTATACTGGAACTATGTATACTATGTATATACCATACTGGAACTATGTATACACCATACTGGAACTATGTATACTATGTATATACCATACTGGAACTATGTATACTATGTATATACCATACTGGAACTATGTATACTATGTATATACCATACTGGAACTATGTATACTATGTATATACCATACTGGAACTATGTATACTATGTATATACCATACTGGAACTATGTATACTATGTATATACCATACTGGAACTATGTATACTTTATATATACTATACTGGAACTATGTATACTATGTATATACCATACTGGAACTATGTATACACCATACTGGAACTATGTATACTATGTATATACCATACTGGAACTATGTATACTATGTATATACCATACTGGAACTATGTATACTATGTATATACCATACTGGAACTATGTATACTATGTATATACCATACTGGAACTATGTATACTATGTATATACCATACTGGAACTATGTATACTATGTATATACCATACTGGAACTATGTATACTATGTATATACAATACTGGAACTATGTATACTATGTATATACCATACTGGAACTATGTATACTATGTATATACCATACTGGAACTATGTATGCTATGTATATACAATACTGGAACTATGTATACTATGTATATACCATACTGGAACTATGTATACTATGTATATACCATACTGGAACTATGTATACTATGTATATACCATACTGGAACTATGTATACTATGTATATACAATACTGGAACTATGTATACTATGTATATACCATACTGGAACTATGTATACTATGTATATACCATACTGGAACTATGTATACTTTGTATATACCATACTGGAACTATGTATACTATGTATATACCATACTGGAACTATGTATACTATGTATATACAATACTGGAACTATGTATACTATGTATATACCATACTGGAACTATGTATGCTATGTATATACAATACTGGAACTATGTATACTATGTATATACCATACTGGAACTATGTATACTATGTATATACCATACTGGAACTATGTATACTATGTATATACCATACTGGAACTATGTATACTATGTATATACAATACTGGAACTATGTATACTATGTATATACCATACTGGAACTATGTATACTATGTATATACCATACTGGAACTATGTATACTTTGTATATACCATACTGGAACTATGTATACTATGTATATACCATACTGGAACTATGTATACTATGTATATACAATACTGGAACTATGTATACTATGTATATACCATACTGGAACTATGTATATACAATACTGGAACTATGTATACTATGTATATACCATACTGGAACTATGTATACTATGTATATACCATACTAGAACTGCGTATACTATGTATATACCATACTGGAACTATGTATACTATGTATATACCATACTAGAACTACGTATACTATGTATATACCATACTAGAACTATGTATACTATGAATATACAATACTGGAACTACGTATACTATGTATATACAATACTGGAACTATGTATTCTATGTATATACCATACTGGAACTATGTATACTAGTATGTATATACCATACTGGAACTATGTATACTAGTATGTATATACCATACTGGAACTATGTATACTATGTATATACCATACTGGAACTATGTATACTATGTATATACCATACTGGAACTATGTATACTATGTATATACCATACTGGAACTATGTATGCTATGTATATACAATACTGGAACTATGTATATACCATACTGGAACTATGTATACTATGTATATACCATACTGGAACTATGTATACTATGTATATACAATACTGGAACTATGTATATACCATACTGGAACTATGTATACTATGTATATACCATACTGGAACTATGTATACTATGTATATACCATACTGGAACTATGTATACTTTGTATATACCATACTGGAACTATGTATACTATGTATATACCATACTAGAACTGCGTATACTATGTATATACCATACTGGAACTATGTATACTATGTATATACCATACTGGAACTATGTATACTATGTATATACCATACTAGAACTATGTATACTATGAATATACAATACTGGAACTATGTATTCTATGTATATACCATACTGGAACTATGTATACTAGTATGTATATACCATACTGGAACTATGTATACTATGTATATACCATACTGGAACTATGTATACTATGTATATACAATACTGGAACTATGTATTATATGTATATACCATACTGGAACTATGTATACTAGGTATATACCATATTGGAACTATATATACTATGTATATACCATACTGGAACTATGTATACTATGTATATACCATACTGGAACTATGTATACTATGTATATACCATACTGGAACTATGTATATACCATACCTATGGGTCCCCCTGGAAGCTGTAAATCACTAGTATCCATCATTACTCCAATCATCTCCACTAACTTCCAGGTCCCATGCAGAGCACCTTCCCTGCTGCACAGGAGGTCATTCACTCCGCATGAGTGCCATACAGAGAACACTTAATATATAGTAATTAATACAGTAGTGCTCTCTGATTGGATGAGTGGAGTTTATGACGTCATGACCCCACCTCATCCAATCAGGAAACGCTTTGCATTCATTGAGAAGTTGCAAAGTGTTCTCATGGTGTCAGGGCCAGTTCACACCACATGCAGTCCAGTGTGTTTTTGTTCTGCATGAAAAATGCATGGAAAGTAGGTTATATGGTTTCCAATGGCATAGTTCACACCAGTTACAGGGCTTTCTAGTTCCAGAAAAACAAAGTAGAACATGCTGCATTTTTTCTGCAAGGGTCTGTACAGGAATGCAATAAAACTCATCAAAAACACACCGGAATGCACTAGAATGCATCAAAAACATACCACTTTGTATTATTGATATGCATTTTTTACATCTTTTCATGTTATTTAATATGTCCTTTCACCAATCCACCTCCACAATGTCAACAGTCTTATTCAAAGTCCCAAATTCCTTCTTTATTTACATGAACCATGAATAGAGGCACACTACATGTGCTTCATTTAAAGTCCCAAATTCCCCCCTTTTATTCCTAAAAGTTAGGAGCATGAAATTGCCCAAAATGTCTTGGTATGCTGACACCTTAGAAGTCCCTTTCACGGGAACTAAGGGGCCAAGCCCAACCCCTGAAATACAACCCCACACCATAATCCCCCCTCCACCAAATAATTTGGACCAGTGCACAAAGCAAGGTCCATAAAGACATGGATGAGCGAGTTTGGGGTGGAGAAACTTGACTGGCCTGCACAGTCACAGAGTCCTGATCTGAGCACGTTAGAACACCTGCAGGGTGAATTTGAGCCCTACGGACTATGCCTGGGATGACATTAAAGTTCATGTATGTGTAAAAGCAGGTGTCCCAATACTTTTGGTAATATAGTATATGTGGCTTCACGAACGTGGGTTTATATATTTGAATGCTCAAATTTGACAGGCAGTGCCACCTGTCAACTCAACATGTTCTGTTAAATTTGTCACAATGTAAAGCACTGAGGCCACAACATATGAACAGTCTCCTCCAACTGTATTTTAGACTTTTGGAGCACAGCTGGGGGGCAGTAAAATCGTGACTCATCCAGCTGTTTTAACCATCTCCTACTGCTAATGTGAAAAAGCTCCACTCTGGATGTAGGAGCAATGGAGACACCTTTGGACTGCAGCATTGTCAGTCTTGGGGGAGGATAGTTTTAGGCTAGCAGATTTTGATGGACTTGACTAACAAATTAAATCCATTACCTTGACTAACAAATTCAACTGCAGATAACACTTTATAAGCAGTTACAGCAACAGTTTTCTTTTTTAGGATAAAGATTTTACATAAATGAATAAAGGCTGACCATTCTAAGCACCCCTGCCAGTGATCTCAACACTCTAACTGCCATTTTTTCTGCACAGCTTGGTATGTCAGTGCAGAACTAAACTCAAAATGACTAAATTTATGAGCAGGCAGGATGTTTATCACAAAAGAGACATGCAATGTCTCTTCTGCGTGTGCATGCCATCGCCTGCCCCTGAACAGCAAGACCAGAGAGCAAACTGACCATGCAAGGGCAGATCTGCTTCCATGCTTCAGTTTCCAAAAAGGAAAAAGGAGCACTGATGGGATCTGAGTATTCCTGATGAATGAATTAGAAGACTGCTGTTTAAAAGATGCATATGTAGCACCATTGTCCTAAACAGGGCTGCTAGTAAATTTAGTTGTGCTAGGTGGTAACTAGCCTGGCTAATTTGTAGCTTGATTAAATGGTTTTCGCCTAAGCTTCAGTGGAACTGTGATTCTCTCTTTTGTCAATAGGTGGCACTGTTACCTTTGGCATTAGTATGATAGATTACAGTTAATTCAGGTTATGGGTGAAGGTGCTGTCTCAGCCAATCAGCAGGATTTTTTTTGGCAGCGGAGATGCTGGGATAGTCTATTTATTTGGGGTTCTTTCCACCCAGGCTGCGCCCTGGGTGGGGGTGTGGGGAGCAGCAGCCGAGGGGAGCCTGAATGCTGCCAGGAGGCATAGGAGAAAAAGTTGCCAGGGGGTCAACCCCTCTTGTTGCCAGAGGCAGGTTTTAAAAAGGCATGGAGTACCAGAGCAGACTCTTCATCAGCCGAGGACTGTGAAGTGTTGGGAAAGCTTCAATAGAGTAAAGCTTGAGGGATCCAGTGGGCAGCTGTGAGTCTGAGGAACCCAGCGGGTAGCTGTGAGTTCGAGGAACCCAGCAGGTAGCTGTGAGTTCGAGGAACCCACAGGTAGCTGTGAGTCCGAAGAACCCAGCAGGTAGCTGTGAGTCTGAGGAACTCAGCAGGTAGCTGTGAGTCTGAGGAACTCAGCAGGTAGCTGTGAGTCCGAGGAACTCAGCTATCAGGAACTAAGTACTCACCGAGGCCAAGATGCCGAGAGCGGTTGCCCTTGCGACTCAGCGCCTACCACCCCTGAAGATGGTACAGGGGACGGTTGGCACCAAGAGGCACAAGCCACCTGTTGGGTGGTGGCTAGGCGTGGATCCAGGTGTAGTTGGGTATACAGGCAGACTGGCGGAGGCTCCAACACTGATGGGTAAACAGGCAGCAGGCTGAGGATCAAACACAAGATTAATCAGGCACAAGCAGAAGGTTAACACAGGAGGACAAGCCCAGATAGAATGGTCAAACACAAGCAAGAGGTCAAGGCAGGCTGAGGGTCAAGTACTGCTTAAGCAGGCGGTGGAAGTCCGGTATACAGGCCGAGGGTCAAACACAGGAGAGAGGTGGTGATCCGGGTAAACAAGCCAAAGGTCAAGGTTGGAGAAGGTAACAAGGTCAAGACAATCCGGGTCGGCAACGGGTAGGCAAGTAGATACAGCAGGCACAGGTACAAGGGACAAGGGAACAGCTGAGAGACGAACCAGCGTCTGTCTGGGTCCAAGGGCCTCTCTTTTATAGGCCGGGTGGAGGTCACATGGGACGTGCACTAGCGCGCATGCGCGCGCGCCGTTCAGCTGGGCCGCGTACGTTCGTGCGCCGCCACATCGTTCCTCTGACTCCTACTGTGCGCCGCAGCGCCGGACCTATGCGTCTGCGCACTGGGGCGCGCGACGGACCAGGTCCCTGATAGTGCCCCCCCCCAAGGGGCGGACTCCGGACGCCCAGGCTGTCCATCAGTTCAGGATGCTCCTGCTGGAAAATCTTAATTAACCTTGGTGCATGGAAATTTCCCGATGGCTCCCAGGAATTATCCTCCAATGGGTACCCCTTCCATTTCACCAGATACTGTAGCTGACGACCCACCTTCCTGCATCCTAGAAGTGATTCCACCTCGAATTCTTCCATGCCATCGATTGTGACAGGTGGTGGCGGAGGTTCCTCCCTGTCTGGGAAGGGACTTGGAACCAAAGGTCTCAGTAAAGATGCATGGAAAACAGGATGTATCTTGTAAGTTTTTGGTAGCGAAAGCTCAAAGGCCACGGGATTCACTGCCTTTTTGACCTCAAATGGCCCAATGAATTTGGGGCCCAGTTTCCGTGAGGGGCAAGAGAGCTTGAGATGAGCCGTTGACAACCACACTTTTTCCCCGATTTTGAAATGGGGGTTCTCCCTCCTGCCTCTGTTGTGGTATCTTTCGTACCCTTCTTGAGCCTGTTGCATGGTCTCCTGGAGCTTTCGAAAGTTGTTTTGAATGGCCTCTAGACGCTCTTGTACCGCAGGAACCGGTGATTCAGGAATTGAGTTTGGCAGAAATGATGGGTGGAAGCCACAGTTTGCCCAGAAAGGAGTTTGGTTGGTAGCTGAGTGGGAAGAATTATTGTATGCGAACTCCGCGTACGCCAGCAAGGAGGACCAATCATCTTGAGCAGAGGAGCAGAAGCATCGCAAATACTGCTCGAGCGTCTGGTTGGTACGCTCTGTTTGGCCATTACTTTGCGGGTGATAGGCTGAAGAAAGACAGATTTTGATTCCTAAGGTTTTGCAGAGTGCCTTCCAAAACTTCGAGGTGAATTGGGAACCTCTGTCAGAGACAATGCTCCTGGGGACCCCATGGAGCCTGACGACCTCTTTGGTAAAGATGTTGGCAGTCTCGAGAGCAGAGGGAGTACCAACCATAGGCAAGAAATGGGCCATTTTGGACAGTCGATCAACCACTACCAGAATGGTAGAAAATCCTTCTGAGGGGGGTAGTTCCACAATAAAATCCATTGAGATGTCTGCCCATGGACGTTCCGGGATGGGTAATGGCCTCAATAACCCCCAGGGTTTGGTTTTTTGACCCTTGTTTCGTTGGCACGGGACACAGGAAGAGATGTAAGTACGGCAGTCCTGCCTCCAGCCTGGCCACCAAAAGGTACGAGAGATGAGTTCGGCCGTCTTCCGGTTCCCGAAGTGACCTGCCAGTTTGTGGTCATGGAGAGTCTTCAAGACCAAAGGTCTTACTTCTAGGGGTACAAAAATTTTATTCCGAGACCAGAATAGGTCTTCACGTTTCTCCAGAGTAGACACAATGGGGTCCTGGCAATGAGCTGAGGCAGTGAGGAGAGAGGTAGACAGATCTGCCGGAGTAAGAAGCAGAAAATTTTGGGGAGCCAAAATGGTACTTGGTTCCGACATTTGAGGAGATTCCGGAGAGATTCGGGAGAGGGCATCTGCTTTGCCATTCTTTGACCCTGGCCGATAGGAAATATGAAAGGTAAATCTAGAAAAAAAAAGTGCCCAGCGAGCTTGCCGAGGCCTCAACCGTTTGGCGGTACGTAAATATTCGAGATTTCTATGATCCGTAAAGATAGTAATTGGATGAGTTGCCCCCTCCAGAAGGTACCTCCATTCTTCCAAGGCGGCCTTAATGGCTAATAGCTCACGATCCCCAACATCATAATTTCTTTCGGATGGGCTCAATTTCCGGGAGGCAAAGGCCACTGGGTGAAGGAGGGCTTTTGGCCCGTGGCGTTGTGACAGGATGGCACCTGTGGCAGATTCCGAGGCGTCAACCTCCAGTACAAAGGGAAGTAGAGGATCCGGGTGTCGTAGAATGGGAGCAGAGGTGAAGAGGGTCTTTAGTTTGGTGAAAGCATCCTGGGCTTCCTGGGACCATTGGAAACGGCCATGTTGTTGGGTTAGGCGGGTGATGGGAGCAACGATAGAGGAGAACCCGATGATGAACCTCCGATAAAAATTAGCAAACCCGATGAAACGTTGGACGGCCTTTTTGTCCTTGGGAGCTGACCATTCTATCACCGCCTTGACCTTTTGGGGATCCATTGTAGTGCCTTCGGTAGAGATGATGAACCCCAAGAACTGTACAGAAGTTTTCTCAAATTCACATTTTTCGGCCTTAAGATATAATTGGTGGGCTCTAAGGATGGCAAGTACTCTCCTAACGTGGCTCCGATGCATTTCCAAGGTGGCTGAAAAAATAAGGATATCGTCCAGGTATACAACCAAGAAGTCGTCCAGGTGCTCCCTAAAGATGTCATTCACCAGATGTTGGAAGGTAGCTGGAGCATTACACAGGCCAAAGGGCATCACCAAATACTCATAGTGGCCAAACCTGGACCTGAAGGCTGTCTTCCATTCATCACCTGCGCGGATCCTGACAAGATTATAAGCGCCCCTTAAATCAAGCTTGGAAAAAACTTTGGCCGATCGGAAACGTTGGAGGAGCTCGGGAATTAGAGGTAGCGGGTACCGGTTCTTCACCGTGATTTTATTAAGCTCCCTATAGTCAATGCAAGGTCGGAGTGACCCATCTTTTTTCCCTACAAAAAAGATGCCAGCCCCAGCCGGGGAGGTAGAGGGCCGAATGAAGCCCTTTTCAAGGTTTTCGTCAATGTAGGCTTTCAATGTTTTCAACTCAGTTTCAGATAACGGGAATATACGCCCGAAAGGAATCTCAGAGCCAGACAAAAGCTCAATGGGGCAGTCATAAGCCCGGTGAGGTGGTAGATGGTCGGCCTTCTTCTTGTCAAACACATCCCTGAAGTCTTGATAGGCAGGTGGAATGTGCTGGAGGTTTTCTGGTGCTGAGATGACTGCCAGGTGACAGCTCGGAGCCGGGGAGATGCAATGTCGATGACAGTAGGGAGAAGAGAAGGAGACCTCCTTCCGGTCCCAATGGATCTGAGGATCATGGGCCTGTAACCACGGGAGTCCCAGGATGATGGGAAACATCGGGGAAGAAATCAAATCAAAACGTAGCAGTTCCTGGTGGCCGGAGTCTGTAGTGGTGAGGATAGGTGGGGTCTCCTGGACTACTGGTCCTGAGTGTGGAAGGGACCCGTCAGCCAAGTGGACCAGTAAAGGTCTTTCTTTATTTAGACAGGGGATGTGCCATTCGTTGGCGATGGAAATGTCCAGAAAACAACTGCAGGCTCCTGAATCAATTACGGCCGGGAGCCGAATCTCCTTTCCCGCCAGCTGTAGGGAGACAGAAAGAGTCACGTAAGCCTGGACAAGGTTAATGGTTTGACAGTTGACAGTGGTTTGAGAGGGCAACTTACTGGGCCGGATGGGGCAGTTCAGTAGGTAGTGCCCAGAACCCCCGCAGTAGAGGCACAGGTTAGACCTGCGTCTGCGTTGCCTTTCTTCCTGAGAAAGCCGGGGGCGAACTAGGCCAAGTTGCATGGGCTCCCCCTCCGGAGCCGGCGTACCTGGAGAAAAGGAGGAGGCAGGGTATGTAGGCGGTGCCCTAGGGGGTACCCACACTGGTCGGGGATTCTGTAGGCGCTCGGAACGCCGTTCCCGCATGCGCCGGTCCAACTTGGTGGCCAGTTGGATTAACTCCTCCAGGGTTGTGGGGGTCTCCACCCGAGCTAACTCATCCTTCAGGACTTCGTTCAGCCCCAATCGATATTGATAACGAAGGGCTGCCTCGTTCCAGGTAGTGTCGGCTGACCATTTGCGAAACTCTGCCGTGTAGTCTTCTACTAGCCTTTTGCCCTGGGAAAGAGTATGTAGTGTGGCTTCGGCAGTAGCAGAACGCTGAGGGTCATCATAAAGTTGGCCCATTGCTTCAAAGAAAGAGTCCACAGTGTTTAACAGGGGGTTCCTCTGCTCCATGAGACCGTGGGCCCAGGTCTGGGGTTCCTCTGATAGCAATGACATGACAAATCCCACCTTTACAATTTCTGAAGAGAAAGTTCGGGGCTGTAAGGCAAGGTACAAGGTGCAGGCGTTCTTGAAAGACCTGAACTTCCTGCGATCGCCTGAAAATCGCTCAGGTACTGAGACCTTGGGTTCGGGTACAGCCATCATCATGGCGGGTGGCGCTTGGGCCTGCGGTGCAGAACTTCCACTGGCTGATCCAGGAGCTGGGCTTGTCGGAAGAGAGGCTGTTGCCAACTGTTGAAGACGGTTGTCCACCTGTACATAGCCTTCTTGTAGCTTTTGTACAGCTTCCATGAGGGCAGATACCTGTTGGCATAGCATCTCCAGAGGAGATCCCGCTCTGTTGGCCTCTGTCATGGCTGGTTCGTACTATCAGGAACTAAGTACTCACCGAGGCCAAGATGCCGAGAGCGGTTGCCCTTGCGACTCAGCGCCTACCACCCCTGAAGATGGTACAGGGGACGGTTGGCACCAAGAGGCACAAGCCA